>ML789122.1:176506-190216 GCA_009831015.1 Picea engelmannii | reverse complement strand
ACATTTTTCTTCTCATTAGATTTAGAACTTGAACTTGAAGAAGAAGGAGAAGAAGGAGGTGTTGATGGAGGTGAAGGAGGAATGTGAGGATGGTCCTCTTCCTCTTCACTTTTTCCTTTTGAAGAATTACCCAAAATTGGTCGTTTCCGTTCTAAATAATCTTCGTACAAAACTGTCACCATCTCCGACATAGCATGGAATGTTTTCCGAAACTCTTTCTCATCTTGAGAAATCTCTTCTTCCGATGCCATCTTCTCACTTTGAGAAGATCTTTTTCTCAATCCAATTAATGGATTCTCTGCAACAAGCTTGCATTCACCATGCTTTAGCTTTTCCCTAGTTAACATGCAAAACTCAAATCCAAATGTCAACTAGCTCTGATACCACTTGATCCGTAGGATCTTTTAAATGACTATGGTTGAGTTTTAATTTTGCATGCGTTAATTAACCATTTGAGAAAACTTAGTGAAAGAATGAGGAAAGAAGAGGAATTATAACATCCATATACACATATGCAGATCTGAAATGAAAAATAGACAGCAAACCATAAACACGCAGATTGATAACGGAGTTCGGCACAACTTTTGTCTACGTCTCCGGGCCTTTTCTCTGTGGGGGAGGCTTCTTTATTTCTGTTTAAATGCTCAAAAGTACATCTCTGCAATGCCAAATGGCTACAAGACTGATCTGGTCATGTTCGTCCAGATCTCAAGAACCCTGCAAAGAAAACGGCACGCAAAACGGACGTCCGGAGCTCCCAGAAACGATCCGACAATGTCTCCTTCTCAAAAACTTCTCTGCATCAAACTGTCTTTGGCTTGGCTTTTCTCCAGCATAACTCTGCTCTGACTGACTGCCCATAGCCTCAAATAGGCCTGGTTTATATGGCCTTGGAGTTGGTTGCTCAGCTCCAACTTCCTCCAAGAATTTGGCCTCCAAAAATGCCCAATATCCCCCCAAAATGGAGAGAATCAGCTAATAATAGGCATAGTTACAACAAAAAACCCAAAACATTATTAAAAAACCCACTTCATAAAAGAAATCGGGCGCTAGCCCCCGAACCCTGGGCACCCGCCCCCTCTCGCTGGTCGTATGGGCGCCATATGGCCACGCGCCATGGTGCTGGCCCCCTTTCCGCGCATCCGCTCCTGGTTCTGTGGCGCTCCAATAGGGCCACGGGCTTAAGGTTTGTAACCGCGCGCATATGTAGAGTTAAACCCCCGGTTTCTTGGCACATGAAAAGGGCCATATGGCCACACGGTTATAACACCCCGCACATTTGTTGGTTCAGCTCTGGGTCCGGTGGCATATACATAGGACCTGTGGGTTATAGCTATAACCGCGCCCGTTTCAAAACTCCCGCACCTCCGTCGTGTGGTCGTATACATTAACTGTTAGACCGAGGGTTGGGGCTAAGCCCCGGCGCTTTCCTCCGCCGACCGGAACCATAACCAAAGTTAAATACAAAATATGTCGTATGGATAACAAGTTCCACCAGCCGCCCGGGTGGCTAGCCCGTTCTGCCAGTTCGTTCGCCTCCGGGAGGTCACGGGTTCGACCCCCGGCCATGCCAAATTTTACAATAAACCAATAACCAATGACGGGGTGCCACGTGGTAGCCCTTGACTGGGCCACGTGGCACCTTTCCAACCAACCGGTGAATGCCACGTGTTAGCCTCTGATTCGCCCACGTCTGTCGCCACATCAACTGTCCGTACTGCCTTGTCACCTGCCGCGTCATCCTGCCACGTCAGCCGCTAACGTCACCCGTGCCACGTGTCACCCTTTCAGTGGTGACACGTGTCACCTTCGGATACGTCCAACCGTACACCAAATCAACCAAATCTGTCTGACACGTGTCGCTTCTTGGAGCTGCCATGTGTCGTTGTACGGACCTGCCACGTGTCGCTGTACGAACATGCCACGTCAGCGTCCGTACAGAGTGTACAGACTGCACAGTTAGCAATTTTTTTCCCTGTTTGACCTTTTGGACAGAATGCGATATCTTCTCCATACGGAGCCCGTTTGACAAAGTAAATATACCACCGGAATCAGGAAGACGAGACGAACGCAATGGCATAGGTTTCGTCGCATTCCGAACACTTTAATTTTTGAGCATTTTTCAAGCCCTATCAGGCTTCTGGATCCGATTTCGGATCAGAAGTTCATCCCTATTGTAAAAGATGAATTACATTATTTTACAGTCTGCCTTGCTCATAGGTTTCTTATGAACATAGAGTTGAACCCATGGTAAATATGGGGAACATGAAGAGACCCTAATGGATTCTGCTTTAAAGCTTTAAATGGAGACTTACGTGACTGTTAATCTCCTTCTGCATTTGCACACTTGTGAGATAAATTTCTGAGGAACAATAAATTTACGATATGGCATGTTATATTATTCAATGCGTCTACTTGTTCTTGAAACCTGCCCATATTAACAAATTATTTTTGGGATTGGAAGTTCATCCCTATTGTAAAAGATGAATTACATTATTTTACAGTCTGCCTTGCTCATAGGTTTCTAATGAACATTGAGTTGAACCCATGGTAAATGTAGGGAACATGAAGAGACCCTAATGGATTCTACTTTAAAGCTTTAAATGGAGACTTAAGTGGTTGTTAATCTCTTTCTGCATTTGCACACTTGTGAGATAAATTTATGAGGAACAATAAATTTTGATTGGCTGTCTTTTAGTCCCCTCCTTGAAAAGGTACTATGCTAAGGATTTCTCATTTGGCCAACTTTCTGCTCTTGTAATAAGTTATTTAATTCAAACTAGTCATCTGGATGTATTTTGTATTATGAATTGAAAAGATATCCAATGCATAGCAATTGCAATTGAGGTTTAATTAATGGCTTGAGGTTAACAAAGTTTTATTATGATGTTGATGATGATTCTTTCATTATATTTAGACTAGTTTTGGCTTATCCAATGTAAGAAAAATAGTAAAGAATTAATTGGCTTTCTTTTAAATTTTATATGTTTGAAAAATTGCTAAAAAATTGCTAAAATTTTGGTATGCTCGTTTAACCATAGACAATGTCATATCATTGTCATCCAACCATAGGCATTCACATATGCCACCCCCGAGCACACTAACCTTAGAATAATTTCGGCAAGCCTACTCTAGAACCAACAGATAAACCCTAGCCATAGCTGCTGTAACAACAACACAATAACCATACAAGAAGAACACACATTTTCTCCAAGAGAAGTGATCTAGAGTTGGGTCCAGGAGCTTGATGGCCCTTAGAAAGACCTAAAAATCAAAGTTCTCAGAATGGCTTCAAAACATACGTGTGCGTAGGCCTCATCGATATGAACCCAACGCAACTTGAACGAGCTCAAACGGACGTTGTATGAGCCAGATATCGCGATTTGTTCGCTTTGCCAAACAGGGAAAAAGTCAACAGTGAACATGTCAAAAAGTCAATGTCGACGTCATGATGACATCATCATGCTGACATGGAAGCGTCTGGAGGTGAAACGTGGTAGTTGAATGTACAATGACGTGGACAGGTTGTTGACGTAGCAACATACATATTGACACGTCGCAGGGTGACTGGGTGTACAGACTAATGACGTGTCAGATAGGTGGACCAATCAAGGGGTGACACATGTCACCACTGTAAGGGTGACACGTGGCACGATCGTACGACACATGGCCCACGTGGCAAGGTATAGTTGGAGCAGACACGTGGCAGAGGCAGACAGCTGGACCAGTCAACGATTGATGCGTGGCATCGGGATTAGGTGAATGAGAAGGTGCCATGTGACCCAAACATGGGCTGCCACGTGGCACTCATTGGTTGGTTAATATCATTGCCAAAATTTTGGGACTCTTGGAGGTTTGAACCCGCAACCTCCAGATAGGGGCAAAGGACTTGGCAGGGTCGGGCTAGCTAGCTCGCCCTCGCATTAGTTCTTAGCCTTATACGTTTCCACTAGTATTTAAGTTGCAAGGTGTGTAGTTCCAGGTGGAGGAAGGGTTGGGGCTTAGCCCCAGCCCCCGATACATATCCATACGCCCATTCCAATGTGACCTCAGTTGTATGTTTCGCGTGCGGTGTGTGGCAGATAGCCCATGGTTTTCGACACCCATATCCATGTGACTCGGTCTTATAACATCTGGTGCGAAGGGTTCGGGGTTAGCCCCAGTCGGTCGAGCTAGCCCACCGACCAGGGGCTATTCTAACAGGTAGCGTGTGGAGCTAGATTTCCGTGGCCACATGGCCTTATATGTGACCAAGAGCCGGAGTTTGAGGCTGAAGACCAAGGGGCCAATGCACACAGCCTAGCGCTAGGCCACATGGAGCGCGCCATGTGAACAAGAGCTCGCTCTAAAGGGGCTGCACCCAATTTATGTGTAGAAAGTGGGTTTTTAACTATACCATATAAATTTTTAATGGATTTTTAGCGTGATATTGGGGATTTAGCTCATTTTTGGGAGATCTTGGGCCCTTTTTGAGGCCAGATCTTGGGGGGAAGTTGGGAGATGGTTACCAACTTCAGATCTATATAAATCAAGGGTTTTTGAAGCCATGGAAGAGGTTCAAAGCAAGTTTATGCTGAAGATTTGCCAAGCCAAAGCCATTTTTATGCAGGGAAGCTATTGAAAAGAGCACCTTTGCGGGCCATTTATGGGAGCTCCGGTCATCCGATTTGAGTGCCGTTAGTTTTGTTGGGTTCTAGAGATCTGGTAGAACAAGACCAGATTAGTTTGTAACATTTTTGGCACTGTTGTGATGTACTTTTAAAGCTTTGAACAGAAATAAAAAAACCTCACCCACTGAGACAAAGGCCCAGAGACGTAGGCGAGATTGCCAAACTCCGTTATCACAGTGGTGTTTATGGTTTGTTGATCCTCATGCTTTATTTCAGATCTGTATATGTTCATATGGCTGTTATGTTTCTTCTATAATTATTCTTTCATTCAGCTCCCTAAATGGTAATTTAACACATGCATAATAAACTCAACCATTATCATATAAAAGATCTGATAGGATCAAGAAGCGCACAAGAGAAATGCTCGCAACTGCTACACTACTCTTCCAGACTTGTGCCCCTTCCAGCAATAGTTGTTTCACCCAAACTTGCGCACTTCTAGCTGCAACTGTAGTCTTCTAGACTTGCGCACTTGCTAAGTGAGTGTATACAAATGAACTAGGCAACTACCTATTTATACTAAACTGTCTAGTTGACTGGGGTCGACTTCTCCTTCTGGATGTGTCTATTACTTTAATATTATTTCTTTTGAGGCCGACTTCTCTCCTAGGGTTTTCTAACATCTGTTTAGGGGTTCACTTACTTCTGGAATATTCTATTCTAAGTCAAAGGTTACACATGGAGGTTAATACCTCCCGCAGCTACCAAAGCATCAACACTCCCTCTTAGCTAGGGAGGTATTAACTAAGATGTTCTTAATGTTGTGGTCTCAAACACATCCATCCATATCGTATGGCATGGGCAAGGCTCACATGGTATTCCAGACCAGTGTACAGGTAGCATCACCATAGCCACACAGGGTATCTCATGATCAAACAGATCATGTAACAAGTAGCATGGCCAAACAGGCCATCTCATGATCAAACATATCATGTAACAAGTATCACTATCATAGCCACACATGCTCTGTCATAGTCACACACACAAACTATTTGATGCTCATGTCATAGTCATATGTCTGGGGTCTCATCATCCTTTCGGGCTTTATGTCATCACGGGGCTTTAGCTAGTTCATATAGAACTAGGCAAATAACCAGCTCACACAAAATCTGGCATCCAGTTCATAAATAACTAGTAACTCGCCAGCGCACACAGAATCTGACATCTAGTTCATGAAGAACTAGTAACTCGTTTCACACGGAATTTGACATCTAGTTCATAAAGAACTAGTAACCTTTGGTTGGCACACCAGGCAACCGATCCACAATGACTAGGCATCTAATCGCAAGGATTAGGTGATGTAGTGTGCACACACTACCCATCTAGCCCAAGGCTAGGAAACACCTCGTACCACACAAGTTGGCCCACCTGCTTGAAAAGTTGGGTAACTCGCCAACCTCGAAGGTTCGACATCTATTGACCTTGTGCGAGGTCATCCTGACTGGTGCCACGGTTAGTAATGTGCGTACCAGACTATTTGACTGGAGTAGCACTCTACATTCCAGACTATTTCACTGGAGTAGCAGTGACTAGGCGTACCCGACTATTTCACTGGAGTAGCCATCTGCATAGCAGACTATTTCACTTGAGTAGCAGTAACTCAGCATACCAGAGTATTTCATTGGAGTAGTCCACGTACCAGACTATTTCACTGGAGTAGCAGTAACTCGACGTACCATACTATTTCACTGGAGTAGCAGTAACTCGACGTACCAAACTATTTCACTAGAGTAGTCCTCTGCGTAACAGACTATTTCACTAGAGTATCAATAACTCGATGTACCAAACTATTTCACTAGATTAGTCGTACACATCACCCTGACTAGTGCCATAGTCAGTGCTCGATCATGAACCACCTGCTATCCACTCTATGCCACACTGCTACCTAGAGTTGCATATGTAATCCATCACACTTCCGCAACACTTCCCGCTACTTGAGGAACACAACACTTCCCGTTGCATGGGGAACACTTCTCGCTACCTGGGGAAGTCCTTTTGAACCACCCCAAGATTGTCCCTGAAGTACTCAAACTTCACCCTTGACAGAGGCTTGGTCAACACATCTTCTATCTACTCATCTGTGGCGACATATTGGAGCTTCACTACTCTCTTTTGCACCATATTTTTGATATAATGGTACATGATCTCGATATGCTTGGAAAACATTGGGTTCTCAATCAACTCCACACAACTATGGTTGTCACACCAGATACAAATCCTCTCTAACTCGAGATCAAACAATCCTGCAAGCAGCTTCCGAGGCCACACTACTTTGTTGTTAGCTGAACACGCTGCTATATACTCTGCCTTAGCCATACTGAGCTCCATACTCGTCTTCTTCCTGCTAAACCATGAGATCACATCAGATCCCAAACTGAAGCAACATCCATACGTACTCTTTTGGTCTGCGACACTACTGGTCCAATCTAGATTAGTAAATCCTTGCAAGATTATCTCACAATCTGAAACATATCTGAGTCCATAATCAATTGTACCCTTTAGGTACCTCATCACATGTTTTTCTACAATCAAGTAGACACGTCTCGACTCAAGCATATACTGACTCAATGTGTTCACCACAAAACATATATCTGTCCTTGTGTTCGTTAAGTACATCAACAAACCAATCATCTGTTTATACATAGTAGCATCCACTGTCTCTGAAGATGTATCACTCAATAACTTTAGATTCATCACCATCGATTTAGGCATGGTTTTACAATCCATCATTCTGAATTTCTTCAGAATGTCTACAACATATTTTCCTTGGCACAAGAAGATCTCATCATGTTTCTGCCACACTTCTAGACCCAAGAAATAATGCATCATACCTGTTAGCACTAGAAGTCACACCTAGACTGTTGTAGATGTAATCCTAATATCCATCAGAATTGTGAATAATAATGTTTTAAAAATGTGGAAAATGGGTGTGAAACTCAGTTTATGATGTCAATCACAAAACCCTCCATGAAATACACACCAGCGAGAAAGGATTTGAATAGCATCAAATCAATGTTTAAATATATAAATGGAAGATATAAGACTTAGCAAGAAAGGTGAAATGTGTGTATCAAGGCACATCAAGTACTTCTGGAACACATATGGAAGAAAACTCTTTGAATAAGAACTTCTTAATCAAAAAGAGAAAACACTTTGATCAACTTACATAAATTACCACAATAAATCATTAACTATAATAAGAAAGTAAGCATCATGATGAATCCTTCACCAGAAACTAACACCAAAGTGAGATAGAACAAAAATGACAACAGAAAAATAACCGATCTTTCACTATTAAAGATTCTTGAGACTGGTACATACATCATGAAACTTTGTTACAACTTGAAACTAAATATAAGAGCTTCTCTGCTTAACCATTCAAACCCTCTATCAAGTTACAATGTATGTTAAATAACAAAACATCCAAAAACTTGTTTACAATTCGCCACCTAACTTCCTCATAGGATTCTATGCCTAAGAAAGGCATGGCACTAGGTGTACAACAAGAATGTAAACATAATGTTATTTTCCAAGAAGATGTTGGCAACGTTTAGAACAACCCTTAACATCTTGATGATGTGGCTTTACTGTGGGAAGCTCCTTGAGGCAGGTGGCCTTTTGATGTGCAACTAATCTCCTAAATGCTTACCCAAGTTCAATCTAACACCTAGCAATCCCTTTCATCTTCAAAATATTTATTACTCCAAGTTCGCAGCACTTGCGTTGCAAGTTGTCCTAAAACACCCAGTTCGCAGCGCCAATGAGTCCATGCGCTGTGAACTTTCCTATAGGTGGTTGTTTACCTCCAAAAATGATTCCAACCTTTAAAACTTGCACAAGAAGTGGGAAAAACCTTCCAGAAGCTGCTACAAACTCCTTGCAACATGAAGTAACCTTGGAGAAATCATATATGATTCATATGAACATGATAACTTTAGCTCAAGACCCAAAATCATCACTTAGGTTATAATTGTATGCAAAAAAGGTTAATCATGACAAAAATGATGTTGATGTGAAGTAGTATCATGTATTCATCTTTTCCTGGTACTCCTTCTAGTAGCCACCTTAACCAACATATCTAGATTCTTTTTTTCTACTTGTTCTTTGAAGGACTGCAACTCTGCTTTCAATTTCTTGATCTTGGCTTGGCAAACTCTCCTATGTTTATACACATTCTTAAGTTTCCTATGAAGGGGTAGAGATCTATTAGACATGTACCTTGCTTTATCAATAGTTTCCTCATATAGTTCTAACATATCCTTCAACTTGATTTGGGCCTCCATTTTTTCCTTCTTCAATTTATTATTTTAAGTTCTTGCATCCTTAAGTTGCCTCCCGAAACCTTTGAAAGTATGATTACTTTCATGAGGAGTGATAATATCAATCATTTTTATGGTCTTCCTAGAAAGATGAGCTTTGTCCTTTTGCTGAGCTGAGACTTTTGCTGCACTATCTTCCATATGAACATGTTGTTTAGTTGTTGAACTGGTAAAAGGTTTTCTAGGTTTGACTGTTTCTGCAACAACATGTAGGAATAAGATAAGTTTTTTTCCCTTCAAACTCCTTTCTTTGCTTGATGATATCTCCATAGGTGTAGGTTCTTCCACAGGAGAAATTTCTCTGTTGGGAAGTTGTGAGGGACCACCTTCAACAACTTTATCAGTAACTTGAAAGGATTTATCACTCTTGGTCATCTTCCTCTTCTTGCTTGAATCTAATTGCACAATCTTCTCAACATAGGTAGGTGTTTGTCTTTTGGACTGTGGTGTGTGAGAAATATATGGCTGAAAACCTAATGCAACTAGGAAAGTCTCCTAGTCAGTGTTAGTCTTCTTCAACTCTTCCAGTTCTAGCATCTTGATTAAACCAGAGTGCAAAACAATAATATCCACTTGCTTGGACTTACACTGGACCCTACATGACATCTTTCCAATACTTCTAAAAATATAAAAGGAAAGGTTCATGGACTCTTTCTCAGTAAAGTGTAGTAGTAATCTGATATGGTATTGATACACCATATTGAACCTTCCTTCACACATGAAATACCTTTGAATGGCCCCGAGCATCTTGTCAGAATACTCTAGCATGTGACTTCTTGGCACTCCTTTGGATAGGTTGTCTCCTTGATATTCAGGTTTTAGGAATTACTTGGATAAAGAAGAGTTCAAAAACATGGCTTTAAACCACTTCTCACCACAACCAAGTATCTCTGTGGCTAGAAAAATAGATTTCTCGGAGACTTAAAACTCCAACACCCCCACTTTAGTCTTTGTCCCACTAAATTTGAGTGCAAACTACTTAGCTACTCCAGGATATCCTCTTTTCATTTTCTCACAAAAATCCAAGCAGCCCACCCTCTGGAAAGCTTCCTTGAAAAATAGTGATGATCCTTGCATAATGGCTTGGGATCATTACAGTGGTATCAGAGCTTAGACTCCTACCAGCCTGAGGGATATTCCATAAGGGAAGATGGGGTCTACAGATTTTTGTGGAATAGATGTGAGTTGTGAAAAGGAATATCATGCACTTTGTGAGAGACTTGGGCCTCTAATAACACTCCAAAAGTTTATATCCATGAAAAACCCCAGTTGGAGCGAAGATGAGGTAACATATTGGACTAGCATAACAGAGGAAGGCAGAGCCCGAGCAACTAGATGGACGGAAGCACATAGAAACCCCACACCCATTAGGGGAACGCAATGTTGCTACAGTTGCAAGGTGCCTTGGGAACCTGATCATAGGTGTAGGGGTAAGGGTAAGAAGCATATTATTGAGGTGCACTATGACAATGAGGATGAGGCATGTGAGGATGGATCGATTGATGCTTATCTAGAGCAGTTGGATGATGACAGTGACTCTTGTACAGAGGCTAGTGATAGTGACTCTACCTCAGAGGATAGTGATGATGACTCTTGCATGGAGGCTAGTGATGCTTGCACGCTTGAGGAGGATGATGATCCTTGTGTAGTGGATAGGCAGCTAGATGGACAAAACGATAGCACCGGTACTTCAACAGACATATCACATGGTATTGATGACCTTACGCCTCAGCAGAGTGGTGACACTAGAGAGGATTCACATGTGTTAGCACCTAGATATGATGAGCTTCCTATGGGGGCTGTGACACATCTGCCACCTTTTCAGACACCCATGATAGCTACGTCACATGAGGAGGTCAGTGGCACGTCAGGTATGATGGATGAGCCTAGTGTGAGGGATGCACACCATGGATAGGTAGACCCACAGGTCCAGGAGGAGGTACATGACGTACAAGCAGGGGACCTTACACATACAGATCAGCTTGAGGGGATTGATTCACAGCTATTGGAGACTCCATTAGTTGAGCAGATTGCAGAGGCTGACAGGTTGATGGAGCACTTATGTCCAGGATCGATCTTCATTGATGAGGATGCACCTTTTAGCAGTCAGGATGACCATAGCACGTGTCTAGATACATCTCTATGGGATCCAGGTGTAGATGATAGTAGCAGGTTGAGTGCACAGGAGGATACGACTGCTCATACAGGATACAATGTGATTCAGGGGGAGATAGAATCTAGTGATGGGATGTAGTGGCATACAAGAGTACCCAGTAGCATAGCAGGCAGTGGACAGTTCAGCATGTCATCTTATGCAGATGGTGTTTTTGGGGATTCCAGAGTTGACACTAGTAGTGAGGGGTCTGAGATGGCACCTCAGCATGACCATGATCAGGAGTCACACCACTTAGCATCACAGTTGAGAGTTAGTGAGACTATGATCAGGACAACCACTAGATGTACTGATGATATGCATGCAGTGATGACATATTACTGCTGGAGAGAATCAGTGGCACATGGTAGTTCAGATGAGGAGATTTCCATGGAGGATTTTCATACTCTCAGGGAGAGAGTATCTGTGATGAGGACCGATCACCAGCAGTTGTTGGCTGGCCAGGACTACCTATTGAGGATTAATGATATGTATCATGAGGCTCTGAGGGAGCAGGAGCTGGAGATGGACCGACTCACTCAGGATTTGGAGAGCACTCGAGGATTCTTGAGAGGCACACAAACATCCCTTCAAGAATCAGAGTCTAGATCAGATGATTCGCTTGAGGAGATTCATCAGAGACCCACTTCATCTGTCTTAGTGAACCCTCAGATGTATCTTTCAGTCACATTGATAGAGGATGTTGGTGATCTAGAAGAGGAGCAGTCGTTGATGGAGGTCACTTCCATTGGTGTTCCGAGAGAGGTTGACCTCCATGTAGAGGTTGATCCAGCAGTATGCCCAAGATCTATGATGCAACATGAATCTATGGGAGATGACATGAGTATGCCGGAGCATACAATGATGAGTGATATCTCACAGGTACATGCCGAGATGTATGGTGGTATTCAGAGGGGTATAGTGCCTTGCAGGGAGGAGACACACCTAGGGGATCATGCAGATGCCACTCCTTTGCAGCAGCACCTAGTTATGAGAGATCACCTTCACCATATCAGTAGTTGCATGGGAGATGAGAGATGGAGGTTGGTTGAGCAGCAGTTGGAGGAGTTACTTCCGGTTGTACTGGATGGTTGGGATTCGGTGATGACCACAGGAGAGCATCTTTCATGGATACTGATGAATGAGCTTCTGGTCGAATCATTGGGATTGACCAAAGCATGTGACACCTCCCAGTCCTACAGTCTACTACAGATGTTTCTATTAGCATGTCCTGACACTTTTATCATAGACAACATCATGAGGAGGGATAGGCCATGGCTGGGAGCATGGAGAGTGAGTAGGCCGAGACTATATGACAGGAGTACTTTTACGGCATACAACAGGTCAGAGGTGGACCATGTTAGATAGATAGTTGAGACTTGGTGTGTGATGGTGATCATCGTAGACCTGGTGATGATAGATGAGCACAATGGGATTTCGACAGTGATCAATCCAGCACAGGAACAACTAGCGGAGACTGGAAGTGATAAACTTCCAAATTTTCCATGGGATCTGGGAGTTCACTTGGTTAGCAGGATGTTTCACTACATGATGACCCAGGTGGCGCCAGAGAGCCACACACTCCACCTTGGGTTGGTTTGGAGTGGTTTGGCAGGTACTTGTCCTATGGGCTGAGACCTTTTCTTCCTCTTGATCATCATGATAGGGCATGGAGATGTTTGGACAGGTACTTCTTCTACAGAGGTGTCTATGCCGATATAGTTTATGGGCAGCAAGTTCGGTGGTCACAGGTATTTCAGCTTGAGGATCCTGGCGAGGAGGATCCTTTATGTATGCAGGGGACAGACAGTCGTGGACAGAGTAGTGCAGTGTCAGCAGAAGGATCGTCGACAGAGGTTAGCATGGGACCCAGGGATTGTAGGATTGAGCAGTTCATTGACCGACAGGGGAGAGTGGACCATTGCAGGGGAAAGTTATTCTAACTTTCCATTTAGCACAACGCTTGAGGGTGCCTCACAGAGATCTTGCAGTACCTCATGCTGGCATCATCATGAGAAGTTGATGGAGGCCGTGTGGATATTGGTAGAGATTTGGAGGATGGACTCATTCCGAGATGAGGCCATGTGTCATGTGCAGGAGGTTCACAGGGTTGATATCTTTCAAGACTATGCTTCACAGAGTATTGCAGTTCACTTCCTGATATGGGATCCAGGGGGTGGAGTATACTATTGTTCATCTTTTGATGGGTTCTACTGTGTACCCCACAGGTGGACATGGGATCTTGGTATTTTACTTGGAGGGATTTGGGTATTGCTTGAGGACAAGTAATTTTCTAGCAGGGAGGATTGTAATGTCCCCACTTTGGGAAATTATCCCAATGTAGAGATTTATGATGACCAGAATCACCAGATGGATGTTATAGCAAGTACAGGGGTATTTGAGAGGTATTGTGGGGTCTAGCTTGCATTGATCATCATATTCCATCATTATGAGCCATTCTGCACAGGTTGGCTTTGGTTTCGTTGCATTCCGACGATTTCCATGATTTTGACTATTTTGAGCTATAAGTCAATGAAATTCACTGAAGAGGTCATTTTGGGCACATTAC
>ML789122.1:125011-176456 GCA_009831015.1 Picea engelmannii | reverse complement strand
TGAGCCATTCTGCACAGGTTGGCTTTGGTTTCGTTGCATTCCGACGATTTCCATGATTTTGACTATTTTGAGCTATAAGTCAATGAAATTCACTGAAGAGGTCATTTTGGGCACATTACTTGGAGGAACCTCTCAGTGTAATATCTCATTGGAATCGGGAGGAGAAACACTATAGGATGGGATGGCTAGAAGTGAATTTCAGTGGCCAGGGAAGCCACAAGGAGAGATAAAGAGATTTTCAAAGGTAAAAAGGTTAATTAATTAATTAAAGTGATTTAATTAATTAATTAAATATTAATAAAATGAAAGTCACTTTGGAGGGACAAGGTGAGCCAAAAAGTATAAAGGAAAGGCAAGGGCCTCTTCTCATTCATTCATGTATGATCTTATTTTGATTTTTGGCTTCTAGCTAGTGAGCCCAATATTGGGGGTTTTGAGGGTTTTGACACAACAAACCCTAGAGGATGATTTGGTGGTGAAATATTCCACCTATCTTGTCCCAACCTTGGTCTCGGAGATGCAATACTTTCCCACACCATTCTATTTCCATATCTACTCAGTTGCAGGAGGATTCTACATCAATTTCATGTGCAGATAGAGAGAGGGTGCACTAGTTGAGGGATTCCAGCAAGAGGGGCGCACCATCGTTGGAGAGAGATTCATTGTAGGAGATTGGCAGGTACGTTGAGGATTCTATCACTTGGGTTTTCATTGCAGGGCCTTGGACATCATATCTAGTGCTTTCTGAGACAATTTTATGGCTCAGATTATTTCTTGAGCAGTGGGACGAATTGAAGAGAAGGAGGGCGTTTTTGAGATCCAAATCTAGTCCGTTTGGAGGGGTTACACTTCAGATATGACCCTAAGACTTTACCTAGTGAATTGCAATGTCTCGATCTATATTTATGGAGAGTTTCAGAGAATTTGGAGGCCTCCTTCAGCAGGGCTGAATTATCTAGGGTTTCAGTCATCTAGTGGGGCACACCATTCAGAGGGGGATTTCAGATCTACAGAGATTGAGAGGGATCTTGGAGATTCGGGCACCTGGGTTGTTCTTACCATCACCTGATCGATCAGTTGGCATATTTCTTAGGGTGATTGGACACTTTTGGCAGCAGGGCCGAGTTATTGAGGGTTTCAGTCTTCTATTGGAGCGTGGCATTCTTCAGCTGGAGAGTTTGGCATTCAGATCTGCTTGTTTTGATATTCATTTCTTATTCAGCCTTTGGAGGCATCTTTTGTATTAGCGGGAGCATTTTGTAGCATCTCTTATCTATTGTCTATCTTCTTGACCATATGTTGAGCATTCCAGATCGGCATCTTCATTGTAGCAGGTTTCTCTATTTTATGAATAAAGAAGATTTGAGATGTTTTGGCTTGTCTATATTATTGCATATGGTTGAGGTATGTTCCATGGTTATCCCTTTCTGTTATTTTCTGCATACACACATATAAACACATATAAACAAATAGATCAACAAACTGTTTGACAAAATACCACAACCAGAAAAAGTTTTAAAAGACACCAAAACAATGATGATCCTTGCATAATGGCTTGGGATCATTACAGATTATTTTCGGCACAAAATTAGAGCGGAGATATAATAAATAAATGTACAAAGATATCGCGTATATCCAATAATATAATATAAATATATCAGATATGCAACCATAAACACAGAGATAAAGTAATACACAATTTCTATTAATGAGCGAAATGTACAAATTTGTAGAAATACAGAGTGAAAGACTCGCTAGAATGGTGGCAGGTTATCTCTAAGAAGATATTTGACAGCTACTGACATTCGCAAGAAGATGATTTTACAATCAGGATGCAAAGTCCTTTTTTATCATAAAGAAAATCCAAAACCCTAACCCCGGAAGATGAAAATCCAACAGTTTTGTGGACCGTGTTTTGGGTAGTTTGGTGTATCAACTTGTCGGGGGTGTAACTTTGGCATACGATCTCTGTTTTGGGTGCACGATAAATCGTTGGAAAGGTATCATCGATGAGATTAATTTTGTGGGATCAATTAGAACCTTTGGATATCATTGAGTAGATTTATCCCGAAAAACCTTCATTTAGTCCCTCAAAATGGCCATGGAAGTTTAGGAACTGAAAAACTACTAAAAATAGTAAGTTGCCAAAAAATTGTTTTGATCCAATTGGAATAGGTGGGTGGCCACTGATATCCACTTGGATCAATCCTCCCTCCTTAGGAAGCAATAGTCTCCATTGCTTTGAGTTCCCAACCTGAACCTTGATTATTTTCTTGCCTTGTTGGAGAAGTTGTGTTGCTTAGCTTGTTGAAGGCCATCATGAACATGTGGCTGGAAGGGTTGGACCTTTTTAACCAGTATGGATACATGAGATGAATATGTGTATAAGGAATCATTGCGCTTGGATTCAATATTTTTGACATGCTTCTTCTTAACAGAAGGTGCTTGGACTGAGGATACAATGGTTGCAGTGTTCTTCTGTTCAACTTTTGAACAGATTTTGGAGAAGCTGAATTTTGTAGTATGAGATACTACCTTGCGACACTGTTTAGGTGGGACAATAGTTATAAATACCTCTAGTATCCTGTAGATATGACCCCCCAGAGTAACAATGACACTACAAGGTCGAGACTCATAAATAGGATGGTGCTTCCACATATATGACTAGCCCAAAAGAACATCACAAACATCCAATGGGGAAACATCGTGCAATACCTCATCCTTGAAGGGATGGATGTCATATGAAAATTGAAACTGGTAGCTGACATGGAGATATCATCCATGTCAAAGCCACCCAATGTTGTATGGTTGTGGGTGTGGTGTTATCGACAATCCCAATTGTTTGACGACCTCTGCTGAGATGAGGTTCTTCTAGCTTCTGCAATCAATAATGAAATGCAACAAGGTCCCCTTCACCCACATCTGTGAATGAAAGAGGTGGTCCCCCTCTTCAGGATCTGTTGGTTCTTCTGGTTGAATTGCTGTGGTTGCGACCGTAGCAGTGGGGTCTGCGTCGATGATATGTCTTCTACCAGTATTTTCTGAATCAGATTCTAAATGAAGATTCGACTCCTTGTCTTTGATCTCAGCCACAAATGATTATTTTTAGAGACATTCATTGGTGTTGTTCCAGGGGATTTTGTGGAAATTGCACCATTTTACAGTGCCCTTCTTCGTCTTTCCGTTACCCTTATTTTCCTATGTCTTGGATTGGTTTTCTGAAGGTTGTTTGTTAGGGTCGTCTTTACCATAATTTGGATGTTGTAAATTTGTATACCTAAACTCTTGCTTTTTCTGGTGCTTAAATTTATGCTCGATTTAAATAGCATATCGATAAGCAGCACCGAGTGATAAGATGTCCAGAAAATCCATTTTAGTTTAGATGTATCTTTGTAGAACCCCATGATATTTCAGAACCAAATGTCGCTCAGAGTATTTCATACCCATCTTGGTGCGCAAGTTATGAAAGGTCTGGCACGACTTGGCCCCTCTCTTGACATAGCATGGTCCATCTCATGTACTGGTATTCATAGTTGTCAAAAGGGTAATATTGTTCCTTGAACGCATCCACACAAAAATACCAAGTGGAATCGGCCCCATATATTCCAGACTCCTCTGTGGAATTTTTCTCCTAGTAAGTTTCCCACCAATGTTTGACATGGGGGAGATCCTTAGGAGTACGAAAGTGATCTTTTACCTATCGAAAAATAACCTTCTAGCATATTTAGCCATTTTTCTAGGGCATCCACGTCTATTTGACCTTCAAATACGAGAATGTAAAAATTAACCTGTACCTTGAAAGGAGAGGTGCTTCCAAAGTGGTCACTTGATGAAGATGTGTCTACTGCTATCAGCAGGCGTTGAAGGATGCGGGAAAAATTCTCCATCATTTCGTCCCTCTGTTGTGTGAGAGCTTGCTCAAGCAACAGATTGATAGAATCTTCTACTCCGCCATTTTTCTTTTCTTCTACCATGGAGGATTTCTTAGGCGTGTGAGAGAGATTTTCCTCAAGAGAGACAAGCTCGAGACCTAACTTGCTATACTCAAACCTCGATGGGGACATGCAATGAAAAACAATCAAGAGCAGCTTGCTTTGATACCACTGATCTGGATTATTTTCGACATGAAATGAGAGCGGAGATATAATAAATAAATGTAATGAGATATCTTAGATATCCAATAATATAACATAAATATATCAGAGATTCAACCATAAACACAGAGATATAATAATACACAATTTCTATTAATGAGCGAAATGTACAAAACTTTAGAAATACAGAGTGAAAAACTCACTAGAATGGTGGAAACTTATCTCTGAGAAGAGATGTGACGGCTACTCACATTCACAAGAAGATGATTTTACAATTAGCCTCCCAAGACCTTTTTTATCATAAAGAAAATCCTAAAACCTATCCTTGGAAGATGAAAAGCCAACAGTTTTGTGGACCCTGTTTTGGGTAGGTTGGTGTATCAACTTCTCAAGGGTGTAACTTTGGCATACAATCTCCATTTGGGGCGCACGATAGCTTATTGGAAATGTATAATCAAGGAGATTCATTTTGGGGGCTCAATCAAAGCCTTTGGCTATGATTAAGGAGTTTGACCCTGAAAAACCTTCATTTAGGCCTTTAAAATGGCCCCGAAAGTTTAGGAACCAAAAAACTGCTAAAAATAGTAAGTTTCCAGAAAACCATTTTGAGTCAGTTGGAATAGGTGGGTGGCCACAGATATCCACCTGGATCAGATCGACCTGATATTATCTAATATTATGTCAGATAATTTCATGCTCATATGCCATTCTTCATCAAGGTTTGGCTTCATTTTGTTATTAGTCATCACCTCCATCATGTATCAGTCATTTTTTCTCACATATATATTGTATGTGGTCATTGTTGCAACTCTACAATTGTGTTCCCTTATGTCACACCACAAAACTACCTTCACAACAACCTGACTTCTCAACAAGTGAGCCCCTCCGCCACAATTGTCATGAATGCAGTAGTGGTGAAGAGACAAATATGCTCATATACCACATGTCACATCCATACATTATTCCCAAGGTTTCACCCAACACCTGAGGTTCATGTGGTGCCATGATGTTTCCAAACCTACTCCTTCTAGACTACACCTTACTCAAGACGCACCCATACTCTGTCCCGATTCACTTGTTCAATTACTTGTGTTATTTATTTAACCAATTATAGAGTTATTACACCTGGCCAAAATGACACCAAGAATATGCAACCAAAATAAAGAGACAAAAATGTGAATGGTTGGCCAAACCGGACTAAAACCCAAGTTTTTATTACAAGAACAGTGTGTTGAACCTGCAACTCATGCCACACAAAGAAATATAACAAGGAGATTTTTCTCAGTTTACATCAACAATAACTTGTGCAAAACATAAAGACCCTCTTCATTGAGTCACCCTTGTGCCCTTCCTTAATTACCATAGTAAAAAATTGAGGTGAGTCACCTCCCCTTCATGATTCATATTTGTGGCACCTGCGGCCCTTTCCTTATCTCATTCCTCCTCCTTTATTGGTTTATAACTTGTATTACTTCATGACTTGATTCCTTGGATGATTTCATTTTGTCTCCTCCTTAACATATATAGGCGCCCAACTCTCCAAATTGGTGCTTCCCTTGCCTTAAAGTCACCTCGGTGCCCTTCCTTCATTACCTTATTAAAAAACTAAGGCAAGTCACCTCCGCTTTGTGCTTCATCTCTGCGTCACCTGCAACCCTTTCCTAAGCTCGTTCGTCCCCCTCTCTTGGTTCAGAAATAATCTTACTTCATGAATTTCTTCCTTGGATTATTTTATTTTGTCTCCTCCTTGGCATATATAGGCACGCAACTCTCCAAATCGGCATGTCCCTTTCCTTAGATCCAACACCACATTTGGAAATTGTCCACATAACTCCTTGGACAACCTTCATCTAAGGTGTGCGCATCCCTTAGGTGAGTCGGTCGACTCACCTAAGCATGCCCTCCTTTCTTCTAGCTGACTCGTCATTTTTCTTGGGCACCCAAGTTATGACCACAACCAATCATTGACTAACTGTATGATACACTACACCTTGTTTATCTCCCCTTGGCACGTCGAGTTCCCGAGGTGAAAAAGTATGCCATTTGTTCATTCGTTGGTTGGACGGGGTGCCTTGTCCACCAAATTGTTCAATCGACGCCTCTAGCCAACCTATCGTTTCATTGGTGCTTCCATCTCTTCATTTGGTGGAGCACCCACCTTCTTCCCACATCCTTCATCAAGCCAACACCTTAACTTTTTTCATAAGCAATCTTTGGGTGAAGTCGTTCCTTGGCACGATGTGCGCCCAAGGAACCCCAACTTCAATATATATGAAGACTTTCATCTCCTCATTCACAGAGAGTGTCATGCCTTCCATATGTCGTCTGTATTGGTATGTGGTGGAAGTGTGTGCGCTCAATATTGTGCCCCAAGCCTTACAGGTACCCTACCACTTGCATTATGCATTGACCATAAATTTGGCATTGTTCATGCACTGAGTTGGTGGACTATGGATCTTGGATGATAGGTGAGTGAGCATCTGGTGATGATTTGGAATCATTTCTAAGTCATGATCTCAGCCTGGAATGTGAACAACCATATATAACTACAATTCTGCTACAAAAAAATCAGTGGATATAGAAATATTTAAGTTGCTATAGAAACTATGATTTTGTAGTGACTTATTAACATAATAACTTTTTAAACTAATTTGCATAAAGAAGAATGAAAATATGCTAGAATGGACAATTTCACCTTAGATATCCTTCGATATACAAATCTCATATCTTAGAGAGATAATCTTGGAAAAAGAGGTAGTAATGGGGTATAGGATAGTCCATAGGCATAGGTTTTGGAGGGGATTTTGAATAAGGAAGTGACAAAAAGAGTATAATTTGAGAACCCAACAGTAGGGACAACAAGAAAAAAGTCAATAGTTTCAATTTTCAAGCACTTTTTTTATTAATCTTTCACTTCAACCACTTATTTTCTTTAATACACACAACAAGAAAACACAATTTACAACATATTTTTCTTTCCAAATAAAAAATTGTAATGAAACCCAAGGGATGCTTTCCCTCATTCTTAGATGGAATCCCTGATAAACATGTGTGCATATATTAGTGCACCTTAACAAAGGGAATTCAAACTAGGGCCTACTGAAACAGAACTATCCAAATTCCCAACAACATTGATGACAACTAGTTGAGCTAACCCCTTGGGATTCACCACACACCATATTAATCAATAGACGTTGAAAATTAGTAGCATGATAAAAACAACCTACATTTTTTTTGTTTTTGGTCTATAACACTAGTAGTATATTAGGCTAGGGCCTTCGGTTTTGGAGGGTGTTCATTTTAAAATCCTCAAGTTTTATCAAAATATGTGACTTAGAGTTGATTAAATTGGAAAAGACCCTTGTAAGGCTATTTGTAATAGAGACTGTGTTAATCTCTTGCTAGACAAGGTGGTGTACAATTGGATGGGAAACTGTGTGGAGTGAGGATTTCTACATTTCCCTCTTACTTTTGTAATGAACCTTAAAAAAGAATAACTAATACTAAAGGCTTACACTACACCCAACCTTTTAGAATCATATATAATCAATCCACATCAAGACACTTATTAAGGTACAAGTAACTCCATTTCACTCAACCATATAGTGTGAAGAGACAAATTAGTGGCTTGAATTTAGGTTTCCACCCCAAGGTAATCACTCATGGGCTTGTACCAAGATATCCTTTGGTATGAAAGAGTGAGAATTCATCAACCTCCAATAGATTTCATCATCTTTGGTGGCATACTTGGGGCTTTTGAATCTACTAATTTTACCTTTACTTATGTAATCTTTTGTTGTTGTATTTCATCACTGAGGGTGGATGCACATTTGGAAGGTGTTTTTTGATATGTTCACTTGAGGCTTGATAATGTGTCAAAGGGGTATTGATTTTATTCGATAAATTAATATTATCACAATTGAAGACTTCAAAAACTTCTTAAGGAATTGTGACATAATTTCTTTGGAAAATATTAAACATCTCTTAGATATAGTCCTCCATTTAGTGAGTTGCTTCCCCCTCATAGATATAGTCGTACCAACTCTTCTAATGTGTCTGGGATTAGTGGTGGTGGTTGTTTAGAAGGGAATTCTTCAATAGGAGGGGTTTCTCCCCATCCTCCACTTAGATGGAAATAATACAAAGTTTTTCCTTTTGTTGCTAGACATAACCTTTTATATTTGTGGTGATTGACAAATGATCATATTAATCATAATGTGAATTGGATGCATATGCCTTTGAAAATTTTTAATTCTCTAACCTTCCTTAATTATTAGTATATTAGTTATGGTTAGGTCGAATTAATGGTAGGTTACATCATGCTCACTGTATCTCATATTTATAATAAAGGAGATTCATTTGTATAAACATCTTGTCTTGTGCATTGAATATATTGTAAAGGGAGGTCGCCTCCTCGAAGTGGCTTATTATTCATTAACTCTTTATCATTCTCAAGGTGTGGAGTTACTTGTTCTTTCTATTCTTATGTTATTTGGTGAATTTGATTCATAACATTTGGCTTCAGAGCATAATGATTCAAACAAGTCATCTTGGAATTTCAAATATATATATATATATATATATATATATATATATATATATATATATTCATTAACTCTTTATCATTCTCAAGGTTTGGAGTTACTTCTTCTTATATTATTATGTTGTTTGGTGAATTTGGTTCATAACATTTGGTATCAGAGAGCATAACGATTCAAACGAGTCATCTTGGAATTTTCACTATATATATATATATATATATGGGAATTTTTAGATAGTGAAATTTTTTGGATCTTTAGAAAACATAGCAAAGTACATGTGGTAAAAAATTTAGAATCTGGTTCACATTACTTTTCAAGTTACATGTTGTGGAAGTTGGGGTTTTTTACTAGCCCTAAAACTAGTCCCAAGCAGGTTTTCCAAGTAAAACAATCACATCATGTTCTAGAAAAATCCAAATTGAATGCCACTAGTTGTATTGAATAGACTACATACCATAGTATTTCAAGTTAAAATTTTAGAAGTATATACAAAAAAATTGGACCTGTGATAATTTGTACAATTTCACTCCTAAAAGGACCAAAATTGGCAAGTTTTGGGAAAGTAACCATAACGTTTTTTTTGGCACACAAAAATTCAATGAAACTTGTGGCATTGAAAACATATTAGGCTACCACAGACCAACATTTTAGACTTAGAGGTGAAGAAATTTCATATTTATATCAGTTTCAAGGATGTCCTGCAGAACAATGTCCAAATCGGGGTTTTAAATGTATGTAACTTACAATTGGCATACGTTTGATTGCAAGATCTATTTTGGGTTATTAAAAATGTGTGGTAAAATTAAAATATAGAAGAAATATAGATAAATATTAATTTATCCCACATGGAAAAGGGTGGTGAAACCTTTTAACACCAATTAAACCTCTAGATAGCTCAACCATGACTCATGAACAATGTGAAGACATACATAACTAGTTATCCAATTTGGAGAACCAATTTAGAAGTTTACTGATAGGTCAGTGAAATTTTTTGATTTGGTAAACACTGAAAGATAAATTGAAATAAAGATGGAACAAATGGAACAAAATATGGATCAAAATATGGAATAGATGGAACAGAATATGGTGGCCATGCTCATACAAACCCTAGATGAGAGGCTCCCTAAAACTGATAATGCAACCAAAGGGACTCATGACAATAAAATTAGTATTCATGAATCATGGAAATAAAAGTAGTATTCATGTTGAACAACCTTCCATTAGTAAGCACATACCAAGAGGACTTAACTCTAATATTGGAGCTAATCATGGATGGGTTCCTAAGGGTATCCACTTTCCCAGGGTTGAATTAAGGAAGTTTGATGGAACAAATGTCTTTACATGGGTGAACCATTTAGAGCAATACTTTGAATTACATAACATTATCAATGATAAAAAATAAAAAAAAATCCTTATTGAATTTGTACTTTGCGACAAAACCCTATCAATGGTATCAATGGGTATTTAAAAGGGAGCCTCATTCTTATCATTATACTTGGGATTTATCTACAAGAGACTTAGAAGCACAATATGAAAAAGTTTGGGAACAAGACTACTTTAGTTAGTTAACAAGAATCAAACACTAAGGTGATGTTGAAGATTATAATTCATAATTTTAGGTATTGGCCACAAGGGTGGATAACATAAGTGATGAACATTTATTAGAAGTTTACATGGGTGGATTAAAAGAAGACATTAAACATGAGATTTTCTTAAAACATATTGAAAATTTTATGGAAACTATGCAATCTTCTCATTATATTCAATCCAATAATAGGGATAAACAAAAATCTACCACTAGAACATATGTAAGAAGCATAGATTGATTTGTACCTTATAGGGAAACCTTGCATCAACCTACTTGAATATCATAGAAAGAAATGGATGAAAGAAGAGCAAAAATACTACTCTTTGGTTTTAATAGAAAATGGTAAAAAGGGCATAAATGTTAACAAACAAAATTGTTCACTTTGGAAAATAATCATGAGGAGGAAATAGAGGCATCTCCAAAAATGGATGAGGAAGAAATTGTGAAATTAAAAGAACCAGAAAAAGATGTAGAAATTTTGCACAACATAGATCTAGACATGTGTGAAATATATGTTCATGCATTGGTAGGTTTATCAACATCTCAAACCCTTAATATTGCGAGACACATTAAGAAGAAAAATTCCATAGTGCTTATTGATTCATGTAGTACCCACAACTTCATTGATAAAATATTAGCAGAGTGCCTTAATCATTTTGTGTATCCAGTGACAAATTTCCAAGTTTTAGTTTCCATTGGGGGAAGTATTTTTGTGCAGGAAAATGACAAAAAATTAAACTTAGTATGGGAGAATATAACTTAGAAAACCCAATATATGTCATTCACATTGGAGGACTAGATTATGTTCTAGGGATTTAATAGTTGAGAACATTGGGTATAATTTCTACAAACTATAATGAATCATTCATGAGATTTGAATCAGAAGGAAATAAATATGAACTCAAAGGGTTAAAATCTTTAACCCCGCAGGTCGTCAACTCTCATAGAATGGAAAATATCCTTAAAAAGGGTAGTAGTGGAGTTGTGGTTAGACTTTGATCTATGGAAGTAAATCAGGAAGATGAAAATATTCTAAGGAATTAAAATGTACCTTGGAAAATCACCATAGGGTCTTCCAATAAATTCTTGAGGGTCTACATCCATCTAAATATCATGAACATCAAAGTAAACTAATACTTGGAAGTACTACTCATAATAAAAGGTCTTATAGATGTCCATATGAGCAAAAGGGGAGATTGAGAAAATGGTACAATACATGTTGGATGCATGTATTATTCAACTAAGGAGGAGTTCCTTTTCATCTCTAGTAGTGATGGTGAGAAGAAAATATAATGCTTGGAGGATCTATACTAATTATAGATATCTAAACAAAATCACCATAATGGATAAATTCCCTATTCCAAATATTGATAAGCTATTAGATGAGATGCAAGTGGCTTATTTCATAAAGATTTATATTAAATTATGACACCACTAAATCAAATTAAGAGAAGAATACATTCCCAAAACAACTTTTAGAAAACATGAAGGGCGCTATGAGTTCTTGGTCATGGATTTTGGGTTGACTCGTGCTCCTTCTACTTTTCAAAGTCTCATGAACAAAAAAATTCGACCCCATCTTAGAAATTTTGTGTTGGTTTTCTTGATGATATACTTCTATATAGAAAATAATGGGAAGAACACGTTAAACATGTGGATAAATTCCTACAAAATTGTAAGAACAATAAATTGTATGTGAAAAGGTCCAATTGTGATTTTTCTAAACAAGAAGTAGAGTATGTGGGTCATATTGTTTCATGGGAATGGGTCAAGATGGACCTTCAAAAGATTCAAGCTATCGCAAAATGGGATATTCCTAACAACATAAAGAGTCTCATAGGTTTTTGGACTTACAAGATATTATAAAAAATTGTTAAGAATTATGCATGCATTACAGGCCCACTAACGTCTCTCTTGAAGAAAAATTCATTTGTATGGAATGAAGAGCTTCCTTGGCATTCTTACTCTTACAAGATGCTATGTCTTCTACACCAATATTGGAAACACCTGATTTTGGTAAAACATTCATAGTTGAATGTTATGTATCAAGACAAGGAATGGGATAAATATTGATGCAAGAAGGAACATCATTGGCTTTTGAAAGTAAACAATTCAAGAGAAAATACTTAGTGAAATATACATATGAAAAAGAAATGGAAACAATTTTACATGCAACTAAAAAATGGTGACAATATCTCACTGGGAGGAATTTTCAAATCAAGATAGACCATGATAGATTAAAGTACTTTTTGGAGCAAACATTATCATCAAAAGAGAAAAAAATTGCAAGGGTTTGATTTTGAAATAATCTACAAAAAGGTGAAGAACAATGTTGTAGAAAATTCCCTTTCTAAAATAGAAGAAGCCTCCAACTTATATTCCATTCCTATGTGGTTGGAAGAAGCTATCCATTAATGGCAAGATGACAATAGTACTATATAGAAAATACAATGCCTAAAATAATGGAGGAGCTCTATGGAAAATTGGGAGTGGAAAAGAGATATCCTTTAGTACAAGGGTTGAATATTTGTATGCCCTCAATCAAATTTAAAGAAACAAATATTAAGCAAGTCTCATGACTCTCCAATGGAAAGACATTGGGGGTTCCTTAAAACATGTCAAAGGATTAAAAAAAAAATTATGGGGGGAGGAATGAAGAAATATATTCAAAAATTTGTAAGAGAATGCCATGTGTGCCAAAATAATAAAGTAGAGAGAGTCAAGGCTCTAGATTTACTCCTACCCTTACACATACCTAATCAAATATGGGAATATATACCAATGGAATTCATTACAGGTTTACCAAAATCAGAAGGTAGGGATTCCATTTTTGTGGTCATGGATAGACTCACAAAATATGCATAGTTTTGTGGAATTCAAAGTACATAACTTGCAAGCCAAGTGATGAAAGTGTTCATGAAGGAAATGGATCAACATTTTTGTTTCTCGAATAAAGAGATCTTGCCTCAAATTTGTTAGGAATCATTTTTGGATTGATGGAATCATATATTCTTGGCGATATTGAGTCCCCTCCAACCTACTTATGAAATTCTGGGGTACTAAGGTCTTCATATACTTCATGTATTTCCTAAAGTAATAGCAAGTACAGAGATCCCAAATTCATAGGAAATGTTTGGAAAGAGTTGTGGAAGAAGAGTGGAGCAACACTAATTATGAGTTCAACATATCATCCACAAATAGATGGTCAACCAAAAAAAGTTAACAAAGGTTTAAAGGGTGATATTCATTACCATTCTTCAGATAAGAAATCTCAATGGGTGAAGTGGATCTCCATAGAAATTTTTTGATATAATACCACCTATCACACATCTACTAAGACATCTTCATTTGGAGTTCTTTATGGATATCCAATTCCCAGTATCACACACTTTTTTCAAGACCAATCCAAAGTATAGGCAATAGACTCACATATGGAAAATATTAAAGACTCTTTTAAAATTATTAAAGAAAACCTTAAAATTTCATAGAATAGGATGAAGCAACAAACATATCAAAATTGAAGTGAAACACAATTTAAAGAGGGTGATTGGGTATTTTGAGACTACAACCTTATAAGTAATCTACTCTCAAACAAAAGAAGAATTAGAAACTAGCTCCAAAATTTTATGGACCCTACAAGATTATTTTAAATATTGGAGAAGTGGTGTATGAGTTATATTTACCTCCTTCTTGTATGCATAACACTTTTCATGTATATTTCCTAAAAAATGTTCTAGGACAAACTGTTAGCACTAGAAGTCACCCTCCAATTGTAGAGAGGGTAAGCCTAGAACCCATCAGATTTTTATGTCACGGGTTGGTTTTAAAGCGGTCAAATGGGCGCAGACTCAAGATGATATCGTTTTTACTCAGAAAACTGGACTGGTATGCACATGCAGGTGAGGTCTTGAATCAACTTCAGTCAGTAAGTTGGAGTAAGGATGAGTAGAGGGAAGACTTTGGTGAGGAGAGTGTAGAGGTTTGTTGTGGACATCAGGTCTTCCAGTAGCCTAAGGTGGAAAAACTTAAACGCAATATCCTCTTGAATTCAAATCTCAAAGAAACTGATAGAAATTATAACAACACTATAATGTAATATTCATCATAATACAGTCATAAAAATCCATTTGAATCATTCATTCATGAACTCTTTCAGTATCATAGGCAAATAAGATGGAGAAGAAGTTGACTTTCATTAAACAAGATGTCTCAAAAAACAAATACATAACCAAAGAACCAGTGTTCTTCATCAAAAGTTTACAATACGGAAGCACTGCTCAACCATCGAACACAAAAAAATATCAAAATGACTCCTATATACTCAGAACAATTCGACACTAACAGCAGAGGCGTGTTCAAGTATTTTCTTTCAAGGCTTTACGTCTACATGTTCTCCGGCATACTGTGCATGCAATCTTCTATCAGATGCAATCTTCTATAAGACGTGAGATTCTGTCGGACACAATCGTGTTTCAGCAGGGACCTGCAAAAGAGTCGTCCTGCTGACAATCCTTCTGGCTTTCCATTTAAGTGGTGAGACGAGGTTTCACCAACCTTCCTCACCTTCATTATTTGTTTGCATCAGGAAATCAACGAGATTAAATTCCCAGGGGGCGACCACGTAATGCTCTTAGATAGGACACTATATAAAAACATGATTGTGGGGCCGCTCAAAGGTGGTTTGGGTTCACACCGCTTTTGAGCCCGCAATCCACCACCTTTTGCCACGTAGTCCTTTTTCCAAACCACGGATTCAAATGCAGGACCGCTCAAGAAAATTATCACCCGAGCATGTTGCGTCCCCACAATGAACTGTGGCCATAGATCTAGTCCCGATCTGAGATCTGGGCGCACCCGCTAGATTTAGCGCCACTGCCAAGCTCAATCGCCCACCAACTTTAGAATCTGCCAAATTGTGCCCTGGGGGAGAGCGACACTACTTTTGACATTGAACAATAATACCTCTCGGAGGATTATCTGACGACGTGCGGCCTCCAGAGATCGAAGGCTAAGATCCCTTCGGGTCTCTGGGCTCCGGGAAAACCAAATCTCAAACCGCCTCTGCCTTCAACTTCTTTTACCCAGAGCTATGGATCTGTTGACGCATGGCCCCACCGATGGATGGTCTAGATTCACTTTAGGCCTTTGACACTTTTGGTTTTGGCCACTTTGACAAATAACTTTAACAATATTTCAAACCCTCGATTCCCGCAGACCGTCGATCTGATATTCTCAGGAATGTCCGCCGCTGAATTTGATCTCGCCTGTTGCTTGCATTTTGAGCCCGAAATGGACTGCTCTGAATGTTGCGCTTTGACGTTTCTTGTGCAGGCCACAAAATTGGACAACCTATTGCCCTTGACAACTATATGTGATAAATTTTGTCTCTACAAGGGATGGCATGCTCCCTGCGGGCTGCCAAGAACAAGCAGTTCCAGTCGCCTTATGCATTGCGCTATGGAGTCATGCTAAAAAAACATCCTGCTAAGGAATATAGGCCGATAAGTAAAAAAAATGAAAATAAACACATATGGGCTCCACAGGAGCTTATTTATTTACAGTCCTAGACTAATTAATTTTTACACAGTGCTAGGTGAAATAATACTTCCACCATAGCCACTCAAGCAACTTCCTAGCTGCAAATTTGTTTACTCTGTCAATGATTGATAATAGAGAATGAAATCGTGACAGCAGAACGGTTACATTTTTCATATTTCCTCCTACTGATGAGGTCAGGATAAAGCTGAGTGGCTTCAGAACATGAAGGAAATACAACTCCATGTATTCCTTCACAGGCTCATAGGACAAGCGGCAAACTCCAGAAAATTTATAACAGGTAGCCTGATTTGTCACGCAGCTGCTCACACATGGTTGAATATCTCTGGTAGCCACAGGTGGCTGAGAAAATGATGCAGTTTGACTGACCTCAGACGATGGCTTCTCACTTATAGGCTCTGGATAAGAGATTAACTACTCCTCCTGCTACTTATGTTCTTCTCCATGGCTCTCCCAAGGGTCGGATTCATAATCATCATAAACAGGACCCGTGGGAAAGATTTTCTCTTCGATTTGTTGTTCAACATATTCTACAGGCCTGGGATGGCTAATTTCCTCATAATATTTTTATTCAATGAACAGAGGATGGGACTTTGCAGTATGTTCTTGGAAATCCTACATATCTAGCTCAGAATCTGATTCGTAGCTTTCCTATACAGTCCCCAGGTCAACAAATTGTGATGTAGGGCATTGCTGCTCTTCATCTGAATACACCATTATTTCTTCATTTAAATCTGAGACAGCAGGCACATCAGGAGTAGAATGTAAGGCCTCTACAACTATGAAATATTCAACACTATCACCATCCATAGGGTTGTCAAGAACATCTGTCTCTAGGACTGGAGAATCCTCTGCGCTATGTTCAGATTCCAACCTTTCTATTTTGGTAGAGAGAGATTTTACCAGTTCCATAAGCTCACCCAAAGCATCTTCTTCCTCCTCGTAGCCTTCCTCCTCATAGATTTCATATATTTCATCCTCGCAACTTTCATTTGGAACAATCATACCTTGAACACAGTCTTCATATTCCTCACAACAATTATGACAAATAAACTCAGAGGAATAGAACTTTTGACAATGTCTATTGAAAGTTGCATGAAATTCTCTCAGGGAGGAAATGCTAGCAGGAGGTAAGGCGCGATACAACTGATGAGCATCTCCTGCTAATGATAACATGAACATCTTCATTAATACATATTCATGATGTATCTCCCACTGATGCATAAGTTCATGAAACTCATGGAGGTGCTGAGCAAGGTTGTCCTCTTTACGCTCTCTAAATATGGGCAAATAATCACTCCATTCATTTGGAGTAGGAACAACATTGGGAAAACTAGGAAAAACAGAGAAATTAAAAGGATCAAACCTTCGAGCTGAGATTTTTTCCATGTCGAACCAGTGGAGTTTCCAATCGATCCTTTAACCATGGATTTTCCAGGTGAATGATATGCAGAATGAGTGTGTCTGGTCTTTTTTCACCATCAAAGACCAGATCTGATCATTGTGTTCTCTTGGGGGGGGGGGGGGATGTAGTTATAGGCAGTTGCACTGCAACAGTGGAGTCGAGACAATGGATTCACCTTAATGGAGTCGCCAAGTGCAAGCACAATATTCAAAGGTTCTGATGTCTGATGCACCTTTAGAATAAGAAGTTCATTGTCGTTCTACCCAGGGAAAATATTCAATTCATCCTCGACAAAGGTACCATGAATTTTAGCACTAGAAATTACCCTCTGATTGTAGAGAGGGTAATCCCAGTACCCATCAGAGTTTTATGTCACAGGTTGGTTTTAAAGCGGTCGAATGGGCACAGACTCAAGATGATATCGTTTTAAATCATAAAATTAGACTGGTATGCACATGCAGGTGAGGTCTGGAATCAACTTCAGTCAGTAAGTTGGAGTAAGGGTGAGTAGAGGGAAGAAATTGGTGAGGAGAATGTAGAGTTTTTTTGTGGACATCAGGTCTTCCAACAGCCTAAGGAGGAAAAACTTAAACGCAAGATCCTCTTGAATTCAAATCTCAAAGAAACTGAAAGAAATTATAACAACACTATAATGTAATATTCATCATAATACAATCATAACAATTCATGTGAATCAATCATTCATGAACTCTCTCGGTATTAGAGGAAAATAATATGGAGAAGAAGTTGACTTTCATTAAACAAGATGTCTCAAAAAACAAATACATAACCAGAGAACCAATGTTCTTCATCAAAAGTTTACAATACGAGAGCACTACTCAACCATCCACCACAACAAAATATCAAAATGACTCCTATATACTCAAAACAATTCGACACTAAAAGTAGAGGCGTGTTCGAGTATTTTCTTTCAAGGCTTTACGTCTACATTTTCTCTGGTAGACTGCGCATGCAGTCTTCTATCAGATGCGAGTTTCTGTCGGATGCAATCGTGTTTCAGCAGGGACCTGTAGAAGAGTCAGCTTGTTGAAAGTCCTTCTGGATTTCCATTTAAGTAGTGAGACGAGGTTTCACCTACCTTCCTCACCTTCATTAGTTGTCTGCATTGGTAAATCAACACGATTAAATGCCCAAGGGGCAACCACGTAGTGATTTCGGATAGGACACCATATAAACACATGATTGTGGGGCCACTCAAAGGTGGTTTGGGTTCACACCGCTTTTGAGCCCGTAATCCACCACATTTTTCCATGTATTCCTTTTTCCAAACCATGGATTCAATTGCGGAACCGCTCAAGAAAATTATTACCTGAGCATGTTGCGTCCTCGCAATGAACTGTGGCCATAGATATAGTCCTAATCTGAGATCTGGGCACACCTGCTAGATTTAGCGCCACTACCAAGATCAACCACCCACCAACTTTAGAATCCACCAAATTGTGCCCTGGGGGAGGGAGATGCTACTTTTGACATTGAACAATAATACCTCTCGGAGGATGATCTGACGATCTGTGGCCTCCAGAGATCGATGGCTAAGATCCCTTCGGGTCTCTGGGCTCCGAGAAAACCAAATCTCAAACCTCCTCTGCCTTCAACTACATTTACCCGAAGCTATGGATCTGTTGACGCGTGGCCCTGCCGATGGATGGTCCAGATTCACTTCAGGCCTTCGACACTTCTGGCTTTGGCCACTTTGACAAACAAATTTAACAATATTTTGAACCCCTGATTCCTGTGAACCGCCTATCTGATATTCTCAGGAATGTTCTTCGTTGAAGTTGATCTCTCCTATTGCTTGCATTTCAAGCCCAAAATGGACTGCTCTAAACGCTGCGCTTTGACATTTCTTGTACAGGCCATGAACTTGGACAACCTGCTGCCCTTGAAAACTATATGTGATAACATAAACTATGTCAATGCTTATGGAACTTCCAGAATTAGATGAACAAGGGAAGTTGATTCTTGAACTAGAAAATTTAAGTATCGATGTTTTTTATGTCTTTAGAATAGAAACATTATGGAGTACCTAATCAAGTGGGAGAATGTTGGTTAATACTTTATCTGAGTTTATACCTTTAACTTGAGTGACCCAAGGTTCATGTCTACCTGGATTCCAACAAAGCCTCTAAAACTATTGGCCCTCCTGGTAAACCAGGAGGCAACACAATGAAGAGAGTGCACTGCGCAGTCGCACCCGAGATAGTATTAATGGGTGACTGAAATACTCATGTGTTTGCAGTTTAGGATTGAGTGGAGATATGAGAAATGTGCAATGAGAGTTATATTTAACTTATTAAATAAATAAACTATCATTAACGATTATGCATGGAGTATAATCAACTCATTCATTCAAAATACTAATATCTATTTAAAAACATTAAGGAAACTCGTGCATTCAATCACATAACACAGGTTTTACCATGGTTCACCCCCTCCTGGGATACGTCCACAAAGATATGGCTCTTAAGCTCTTATATTATAGTAGTTCCAAAACTACAGCGTCGTGCGCTTTACAAATCCTCTCAGTCGGGTCGAGATCTATTATGAGGTGGAATAGACCGCACCAGGCACCTCGGTGTGTGATATAACTCTCAAGATATACCCTACTTACTCCTCTCCAGCTCAACAGCTTACAAAATTAGGTCATATAGCAAAATATTACAACTAGCTATCAAAACAAGACTCCTCCTCAAGACCCTCTATATCTGCCTTCCTAGCTGTCTCTCGCTCTCTTCTATGAGACCTAGGTATCTATATGTATACATTTTTTTCTCACCAGTCATAGCATTGCATTGAAAAAACCCTAAACCTAACATTGTTAGGTCTTTCATTCATGCACGTGTGTTTCTCTTCCTTCCAGTTGTCTCTTTCCTCGTGCATGCCTTCCTTCCCAAAATATCCTTTCTTTCTGCTTTGTCCTGCTTCCACCAGGCCCCCAACACTGACATGTGACTCGTCCCGAGCCACCTAAACTTTGTGTTCTTCATCGATCTCTCTATTGATCAGTTGGAACTTCTCCCTGAGCTTCGTTCCTTGTGTTTGAGCCTACGCATTCTTCTCCTTTAGTGCATCCAATATTTTTGTTGCAATCTCGTCGTTGATCAACCTTGCACACTCTGCCTGGGTCTATGCCATATATGTCTTGGCTTCCTCTTCTCATTCAATGACCTATGTTGCTCGCTCCTGGAGTGGTTCCATCTGAGCCTGGTGCTCCTTTTTCTACATTTTTGCAATGATGAGTTCTTCCTACAGTCTCTTCATATCTTACGCCCCTTTGACACACTCCATGATGGACATTGTTTTTTTCCTCTACTTGAGATCTTGGATAGATGTGCTTATCCTTTCTCCTTCCTGGTCCCACTGTTGGACCTGTTGATCCTCTTCCATCTTCTTCCAAAGCTGTGCTACTTTGTCGAAAAAGTCATCCGCTGCGTGGACCTGTCATTTTATCTCTTGTATCTTCTATGTTTCCTCCTACTTTCTTTTCTCCTTTACCTCCTATGGAGTGGTAGGTGTGAGCTTCTCGTGGAGATTATCGATCTCTTGTTGGTATTGATTGATTGTCTGCACAATCTGATCAATATTCTTTGTTGCTGTGAGTTCGAGAACCTGCGCAGTTTTTGGATTCTTCTCATAGGATACGACCACTTTCTGCTCCAATCCCTTCATGCATTCCCTCTCCTCTTTGGTCTCAAGCTTGGCATGTTCAAATATCAATTCTAGCTCATCCCGTTTATCTTTTACCTGCTACAGTTCGGTTGTATTTGTGCATGCCCAAGACTGTACCTCATGTGTAACGTTGACCTGTATTTTATATAGGGCCTTGGTTGGTATCCGCGGCAATACCAACTGCAATTGAGTTAAATCCTTTAGGGGTGTCTGCCCCATGATCTCATCAATGCGCAGCATGCTAGGTGTAACGTGAAACGTTGAACTCGGTTGTGGGATCGTTTGGACTGTATCCTTCTCGTTTACTTCAGGTTCTCCTCATGTATGTGATGTTGATGGTCTCGTTTCTATGTTTTTGTCGGTTTCCTATGCTTCCTCGATCTGCTTGAGGAGTTTTCGCATGTCCACCAATTCTTCTTCAATTATATCCCTTTGGTGCCCAACATTCTCAAAATCCTCGAATGTGCAATCCTGGACCATTTGGGACACCATTTTTGCATCATCCTCTGTAATCGTATATTCTTGAGGTGTTCTATGTGCCTTCATATTCTTGTGCGCACCCCCCGTCTGAGTAGTTGGTTGCTTGGTCCAGTTTGGATCTTGTGGGTTAGGACTTGGTGTGGTCCCCTGCGATGCCTCGGCCCATTTTTGTTGTACTTGGGGCACCTATGTATTATTCTTCTTCCCCGTCTGGACTCCTGTCTTGGATGTCCCCACTTTCTTCTTCTTTGGTTTGGTTTGGCATGTCCTTGTTTTATTGGGCACTGTGACTTCTTGGGGCTATGTATGTTCCTGCCCTACCTCCTCTGCATGTGTATGTTCCTACCTTTCCTCCTCCTCCTCTGTCCCTGCAAGTATGTCTCGAGTGAGGATTGGAATCCTCCATTTGTCTTCCCAATCCTTGATGATCATTTCTATGTCCCCCTCCGTGATGCAATAATGCAGTTGTATCCCTTTCTTATTGGGGTCCTTCCATGTCTGCATCCACATCGCATTTTGAGTGGCATTGAAGTTATCTATGCCCTGATAGTATGCAATAGCCCGTGGTGTTATCCTCCAGATGTTGGTGATGGTCTCTTTTAGGTCGTGAAGATATCCTTCAAATATAGTTGCATTAATTATTCTATTATTAACGTCTGAAGCGGCTCCAAGCGATAAGTATCTCGCTCCATGATTGGGTTTGGGTCTGGTGACAAAAAATACATAGTTTGGTTCCTTCCATCCCATAATGACTATCAACATGATCAGCCATGAATAATGAAATTATGTCCCTAGATCCTACGCATCCTTGAAATCATCTAGAAATAGATTGAAGAGATAAGGGGCCCAACTGATTGTGGTTCCCTCGAAACATTGTGTTGCAGCTGCGACAACCCTGATCGAGACTTCCTCCTTGCGGCATTTTATGAGCATCTTGCAGGCCATGATTTTTGCAGCCATTTTTTTCACGATGCCACAGATTCGTTTGCTAATGATTTTTTTCGTCCCCCTTTCAGTGTCATGTTTCTTTTTCATCTCCTCGACGAGTGCTTTCTCTTTTATTTTGTCCTCGAGAAATTTTGTGGGATCCATGCCCCGTGATGGAAGCCCTGTGATGTGCGCAATGAGATCTGCGTCTATTGAGAAAAACTTGTCCATCCACAAATCTCTACCATGTGTGACCGCCATCAACTGCTTGAAACAATCGTTTTCATACTGTCCTCTGCCAAAGTGTGGTAGGTCCAACAGACCTAATATCCTTGTTTTATCAAGTCCTACTACCCACTGGATTGGTTGATGAATTGGTTCCCCAAAGGGATTTACACCCACAGTCTATAGGTAGACTTGCTTTGCAAACTCAGGGAATTTTGCTGTGTCCATTACATCATGGTATGAGTACTTTAGTTTTTCTACATAACCTAACAAATATTCTTTTACCCGTACCCCTTCTAGTATGCACGGAAAAACAATTGTTGTGGCGGGTTGTTTGCGCGGTGACCTAGGTACCTATTTCTTTTCCTTTCATGGTGGTGGCTGACTTGAGGTTCTAGCCTCCATTAGTTTTTCTTCGATATATTGTTCTGGTCGTCTTGTGACATATTCTATTTCTCCATCCTATGGGTGTTCCGACACGGTTGTTTGTGACTCCTCTGGCTCGGCTACTGCTTCCTGATTTGGAGTCATCCCATTGACTGTTGGGGCTTCTTCGGGGTTTTTTGGTTTCCCTTGAGCTCCTGCATCCTCATTCTATCGGCCCTTCCCCTCTTCTGGCCTATCGATTTCCATGCCCACAGGTGATGTCTGTTGGGTTTCTTCTACCACAAGTTTCGAGCTTCCTAGTGTTGTATCTGGTGATGGGATTTCGTCCACATTGACAACTTATGGCAGCGATGATGGTTGTTGTTCACTTCCCTGCGATTTCGTTTGTGCTCTGGTCCTACTTCTAGGTTGTCTAGTAGTTTGGCTCAGCTCTGATTGTTTTGGTCATGGCATGGTGGTAGAATTCAATCGTTCATGGAGCTCAGTGGCTGCTGCAACCTCGATAAACTTCGCTCTCTTCTTTGTGTGCTCTATCTCTTTCTACCTCTTCCAATTTCACAATAATCTTTTTGCTCCTGCATCCTTGATTCGTATGGGTGTTTTTTGAAGCTTGTCGAAGAGGTTACCTTTATTTAGGATTCAATGAACCTCTAGTTCCTTTGTACTTTCCATTACTCTCTCTTGTCATCTCCAGTTGGCGTGATTATGTGATGTCCCATCACTCATTTTCGGCATTCAATTCTACTTGCCTTCATCACTGAGCACTTATTTTGTCATCTTGGCCTTTCCTGCATGTTTTCATGTTTAACTGATCATTGGCCTTGTCTTCGTTGGGCTCGTATTCCTAAGTGTGTGTTCTCCTTCTCCTTTCGGTGCACTATACCTTTGTTGGTATTGTTTGATGTCCTGCTTTTGTTTTCAACTGCGCAGTGACTTTCAAGTTGTGGGTGGTCGACTGTCCTTGTACAACTTCTGTTAGATCCCATTAATCATCCCTATGAGTTATGCACCTCCTAAGTCCTTCAACTATATTTATCCCCCATAGGTGATAGTTTTTACTTCGTACAGTCCTAACCAGTGCATTCTGAGTTTTCCCGGGTGTTGAATGGATTTGTTGTCATACATCAACACTAAGTCTCCTTCCTTGAAAGTTTTCTTCTTGATGTGTTTGTCATGCCATGCTTTTTCCCTTGCTTTTTGAACTTGTTGGTGGAACCCTTCTAGGATACTATCTTCCTCTATGATCATCAATTGGTTCAGTCTATCATGTACTGCACCTCGTTCTGTCATGTGTGTAATCGTTGCTACGCGCAGACTGGGTACCAAAAATTCTAATGGAACCATTGCTTCTTGTTCGTATACCAATATGAATGGTGTATGTCCTATCAATTTATTGCATTTGGTCCTATATTCCCACAATACTGCTGGTATTTTGAGGTCCCAATCATTCCTTTTGACATTACAGATCTTTGTCAGTGCGTTTTCAAGAATTTTGTTAAATGCTTCTACTGTTATGTTTTCTTGTGGATGATATGGTGTGCTCTTTTGATGGTGGACTTCAAATTCCTCGGTCATAGCCTTGATGGTACTGTTAATGAAGTGAGTTCCTTGGTCTCTCATCAAAATACTTGGGAAACCGAATCTAGTGATTACTTGTTCAAATAGAAAGTATGTTGTTGTTTCTGTGTTGCAATATTTCACTAGTGCTTCTTCTACCCATCTTGTTAGGTATTATGCTTTGGTGATAATTTACCTTGCTCATGTCCTCTTTATTGGTGTATTAATTGGTCCTACAAAGTATATTGTCCATTTGTCGAATACCTGCAATGTTACATGTGGTTGCAATGGCATCTTGTCCCTTCTATTGAGTTTACCAACCCTCTGACAAACGTCGCATCTTTGGCAGTACTCTTTCGAATCTTTGTGAATGGTTGGCCACCGTAGTCATGCGCGGAATACCTTCTGCATGGTAGATTTTCCTGCATAATTTCCTCATGCTATTCCCTCATGGGCTTCTGTTAATACCCTTTTTCTTTCATGTTCTAGCACATATCTTCTCAAGATGTTATTTGCGCCCATTTTATATAAGTGTCCTACAATCAACTGATAGTTGGCAACCCGAACTACCAGGTTTTTCTTCTACGTGGTATTATATTCATGTGGTGCAGTACCTATACTCAAGTATTGGATGATGTCTGAAAAGTATTCATTGGCAATCTGAACTGAAAATAATTGTGCGTCCGGAAATTTCTCCTCTAAACTTGTAGGTTCCTCTCCGTTCATGATCCTTGATAGGTGATCAGGTCCTGCATTCAATTTCCCTTGCTTGACTATTACTTCAAAATCAAATTCTTGAAATAGTAGTAACCATCGACAGATTCTCCCCCCCAACACTGGCTTGTTGGCTAGGTACTTAAGGGCTGAGTGATTTGTAAACATCTTAAAATGTTTTCCCAATAAGTAATGTCTAAACTTCTGCAGTGCGTAGACCATATCTAGGACTTCCCTCTCTATAGTGTTATAGTCCTTCTATGATTTTGATATTTTTATGCTCGCGAATGTTATAGGGTGATCCAAATCTCTGGCTCCTGGCTCCGCCAAAATAGCTCCAATTGCTATGTCTAATGCATCTACATGTACGTGGAATGTCTTCTCCTAGTCTGAAAATACTAGTATTGACGTGGTGACCATTGTTTCTTTTAGCGTGTCCAAACTATGTTGGCAATCCTCATTCCATTGAAACTTTGCATCTTTCCTTAATAGTTTCTCCATTTGTGCGGTAATTTGTGCATACCCTTTAATAAAAAAATTGTAGTACCCTGTGTGTCCCAATGTCGCTCTTAGTTGACAGACTGTCTTCGGTGGTGGCAAGTTAACAATTACTGCAATCTTTGTAGGATCTACTAGTAAGCCTTGTTTTTATACTATATGGCCCAATAGTATCCCAAACAGTGTTATGAAGATACACTTCTTGATGTTTAATGATATCTGGCACTGCCTGCATCTTTCTAGCATTATCCGCAAGACCTTTGCATGGTATTTCAATAGACTATAGAATGTCCAATAATCCAAGTATACTTCTAGGAACTAGTCGATAAATTCCTTAAATGCAGCTATGACTACTCTGGAAAATATTGTTGGTGCATTCTTTAGTCCAAACAACATGATTGTGTACTGGTAGGATCCCCATTCTGTCGCAAACGTTGTCTTGTATCTATCTTCCTATGCTATCTTGATCTAGTGGTAGCTGGAGAATCCATCAGTGAATGAGTAAAATTTGTGTCATCCTACATTCTCCAACACTTTATCTATGAAAGGTGTAGGGAATGGGTCATGTAGGCATGCATCGTTCAACTTCCTCAAGTTGATGCATATTCTTATCCCGCCTTGTTTTTTCTCCTGAACTACCGTCGGGCTTATCCATTATGATTCTTCCACAGGTTCTATGATTTCGTCTTTGAGCATTCTATCGATCTCAGCTTTAACTTTATGCTTATATGTCGGGTTTAGTCTGTATGGTCGTTTTCTGATCGGTCTTGCTTCATCTCTGAGTGGAATCTTCATTTCTCCTAGGTCTCCCTCTATGTCCTTCATTTCTATAAATGTTGTGGGGAACAGATCATTGTACTCGTGCAATAACTTTGTTATGATTTCTATTGTTTTCTCATCCCAGTACTCTCCAATGCTGGCCATTTTGGGGTTTTCAATTGTCCCAATGTTGACTTTCTTTACCTTGATCGGTGCAACAATTACTTCTGATTCTAGAGATGGACCTTCCACTTCTCTTTCTCCTTGCACTTCCTCGATCTGAATATTGTGCAGATCATCTTCATCTGATGCTTCTTCCTGCACATGGTAGCATGAAAACAATTATTTCACTGTCTGTTTGTTTCGTTGTTGTTCCTCTGTTATGAGTTCGACTTATGGTTCCTTAATGAATATCACATCTCTTATCTTCTCAAGTGTTGCATCTATGTTGGGGTTCTCATGCTTGAATGAGAAAGTGACTGTAAAATGTTGTTGCAATACCGTCCAGCTCGAAGTTCCTCTGCATAGTTCCTGGTCTGTATACCAGTTTGTTGGTATGCCTTCTAAGGTATGTACAAAACAATGAGGCCATTCCTCTGGGGGTGTCATTTTCCAAAGCGCTCTACACTTCTCCAAGTGTTCCATCGGTGCCCTGTGTCCATCGTAGTTCTTCTGTTGGTTGCTTATTTGTTCTGCGCCAAACCTTATGCGCAATAACCGCTTGAATTGGTACCAATCCTTGATTGTTTCTTTGTGTGTGCCCCACCATCTTGCAAGTGTGGCCTTAAGTGCTATATCGAGTGCTAAGAGTCTCTGATTTTATAACACTTCATCCTCATATTGTGCCAAGAATACTTCTATATCATTTACTCCATGGAAACTAGGTAGTTCCCTTATCTCGATACCTACCCATCTTACAGCGTAGTCTATTCTTGCTCATCTTCTTGTGGAAACTTCATGTAGTCATTGTTGAAAGTTTTCTAGACCTGTGTCTGAGTCTGTCGCACATGAAGTAATGTTCCACCAACTGAGTATCCCATATGCAGTTAGGTTTACGTAATCCTCATCGCACTTGTTTGTTATGTACAACTGGTTGATTTCCTCCAAGTCCAAGCAAGTAGGCTCTACAAATCTCTCCCCTTCTGATGGGTCTAATGGCGCAATGACCATGTATTCTCCTGACTCAAATGTCATTTTTCGTGTCTTTATATTTATTATGGTCTGGTTATCAAACGCCCAATCCAAGCCAAGAAATGTTGGATATGGTGTAGTGTCGTATACTATTTTAATCACTTCAAAGTCTTCTATAGTGCGCACTCCATCCAGGTCTACTGTTACTCCTTTCAGTCTGCCAATTGGTAGAACTCTGTGTTGGTTTGATAGCTTCAGCTAAACATGTGAATATCCTAATGTGGGCTCTCCCATACATTGCCATCTCTTCTTTGGTAGTACATTTACTTCAAATCCTAAATCCAATATGATATCTCCCATGTTGAAATCTCTGATGTTGGCATTCAGCCTGAACTCCCTACTTGTTCTTCTCCTTATATGTAGGTGATTGAATGTTTTTTGTTCTAGTTTTCCTTCTATATCTATGCTACATCTTTCTAATATATTTTGCAATATGTTGACAGAGGATGGATCATTCAATAGTTTTACACATGATTGCAAAAAGTTTTTTATTGTACTTACTTGTCCCAGGGGTTGCATTTCCTTGGTATGATCCAACGATGGAGGCATATCATACTCTGGATCTTCCTTTCTTTGTTGCACAGTTGAATTCGACATGATTTCTTGCTTCAAGAATTATTGTCTGCCTTGCTTAAATATTTCCTTCTCGTTCTACGTGTCAAACTATCTCCCCGGTTCGACATTCTTCTTCACCCACTGGTGTTGTACTGGCTCTTGTCAGACTGCGTCGTTTCCTGTTTTATCTCCTCTGCACATAACTATGTTGATGTTTCTTCCTTCATCCATTTCTTCTGCTGAAATCCATTGAAAGTTCTGGTTGTTCTGATTTCTCTTTTCCTGGATCTTCCTGAGTAACGTAGGACATTCTTTCATGTCATGATCTGATGCGCTACAATACATACAAGTTGTTGGTGGAAGTGGACATTCTCTTGCATAATGTCCCGGTTCTTGACAGTTGTGACATACCATTGGTCCTATACCTCTCCTGAAGCCTCCTCTTGCTGCTCCTCCACCTCTATAGCCAACTTGATCTCCTATCAGCGTGTTATATGGAGGCGCATGATTTTACTGCGCGGTATTGTACTGAGGTTGCGTTGTGTTATATTGTGGTTGTGCGGTATTATATGGTTGTTGCGCAGTATTATATTGATGTGTTGTAGTGTTGTATGGGGTTGGAACTTGGTTAAACTGTGGTGTGGCTTTCCCAATCATCATTTCTTCCTGCACCCTATATGCATCTGATTTCCTCTCTCGCATGAAATCCATAGTTCTACAATCTTTGTCATCGTGGCCCACTGACCTGTAAAAGTTGCAATATGAACTCTTTGGGACTGTCTGGTATTTCTGCATCATTGGTCAATGATATGGATCATGGACCAGTTTCTTATAGATTTCGCAGCATAGTCCTCCTGTTGGTAATGGATTTGGCATTCCTGCTTCCGTGTACTGCGTGAATGTTGGAGATTCATTCTTGTGGTGTCCTTCTGTCTTGCATGTGGTACACCAAACAACTTCTCATTTTTCCTTACCTTTGTTCTGGTTTAGTTGGAACATTAAGTTCTTCAAATCCTCCTTCATCTCTTCGATGGTTGGATACGTCTGTTGATATTAGTTTTCTTCCAGTTGCAGGGCTGCCTGCAGAGCCTCTGCCTATGTCTGAAAATTTTTTTGTCGCAGTGGGTATTTTAAGTGTGGTAGCAGTGAATTGAAGAACATGTGCCTATGTTTCATATTGGTCATGAGATATTTCAACTTTCCTTTCATTTTTTTGAATCTCTGGTCAATCTCCTATACGAATTCTCCTGGTTTCTGTCTAATTTCTATCATCTCGTTCATGTACTGATCCTCTGAACTTGGCTTCTGAAACTCATTTATCAACAATTTTTTAATGTCCACAATTGTTCTGGTTGTCCCTGGTGGATTGTTAGTAGCTAAACTCATATACCAATCCATTGCATTATCCCTTAATGTAATCGCTAGATGTGAAAGTTTGGTATCTTCGTCTGTGATCTGTTTTTCTTTCCAAATATTTTCACAAATAAACAAGTGTTTTTCCAGGTCCTCTGACGCTTCTCCTTTGACTTATGGAAACTTTATGGTGGGATCGTGTCCTACCATCATGAATGTTGAACTACTGCCTTTGCGTGGTGTAGATACTTGACTAGTTCTTCCTAAACTTGCTCCTCCAGTTGTTTTTCTTTACGTAGATGTACTTCCTGTTGTCTTTCTTCTCCCGAAATTCGGTTGTCTAAACGGTGGTGTTCTCTTTGGTGTATTAGGCGCATATGGTTTTATGGGTTCCACACTCACATTAATATGGATAGGATTGTTTCCTTCTCTCCCCGCTCTTGGACCTCTCATCTTCCTCTCATATGTTGCACGTAGGATTTCCTCAATCTTTTCCACAACCTGGAGATCCTCTACCTCTTCTTCATTACTCTCCAAGCCTTCCCTCGCAGCTACAACTCTCTTCTTTGTATTCACCTTGTATTGGTAGGGTACTCCACTGTGCTTCTTTCTATTTGTCTCCCTTATCTGCTTGATCTAGTCATCATCCATCATGATTGGCTCCAAGGGCTCCTCCTTCTTTCCTTTATCCACTCCTCCTTCCATTTCTCCTCTTTCTGTCAGTGCTTCCCCCCTTCCCCCATGCACGCAGGGAAGTTTAGTTTTCTGACTCCATTGTCATTACACCTTTGTTTTATAGAAGTATATTAATAGAAGTATACAACGATCTAATATACCTTCCTCGAGGCCCACGTAGAAACTCTTCTTCTGCTGCATTGTACGACTCCGTTGTATCGACTGCAAATTCTGTTATAAATCCTGCTACAATAGTATCGAGCCAAAAATCTACTATGCGGGTGAATTTGTTGTTCACATGTTGTAACTGCTCAATTTGAACTGAGGTCCACTCTAACTTTCGGATCCGGTTTTTTTTTAGGTTATCCTTCAACCTCAATATCCACTCCTACAATAAATGTGGAAAATCACAGAAAAGGACTTCATGTAGATCAGTAAACTCATACTTCTCAAGGTATTTGCGCGGTGTTACTCTAGGGTTTTTGTTATCTTTCTGTGAAAACTCCAGCTCCTTTGTCTTCAGTCAGCTTTCGATCTTTTCTTTTGTGGGATTCCACGGTCTCAACATCCCCTTCTAGTGGCTCATTCATTTCACCTTCTTATCGTTCGATTCCTTCCGCAGATTTTACAAATTTCCAACAGATCCCATCTACTCAATCCTATACTGTTCCAACCGATGGCAACATAACCATTTGTTGGTTAATACTTTATCTAATTTTTTACCTTTAACATGATTGACCTAGGGTTCATGTCTAATGGGGTTCCAACAAAGCCTTTAAAATATTGTCCCTCCTAGTAAACCAGAAGGCAACACAGTGCACAAAGTGCACTGCGTAGTCTCACCCGAGATAGTATTAATGGGTGACTACAATACTCATGTGTTTGCAGTCCAGGATTGAGTGGATATATGAGAAATGTGTGATGAGAGTTCTATTTAAATTATTAAAGCAATAAACTATCATTCACGATTATGCACAGATTATAATCAACTCATTCATTCATCATACTAATATCTATTTAAAAAAATAAGGAAACTCATGCATTCAATCATATAACACAGGTTTTACGGTGGTTCACCCCCTCCTGGGCTACATTCACAAAGATCTGGCTCTTAAGCTCTTCTATTATAGAAGTTCCAAAATTACAGCGTCGCGCGCTTTACAACTCCTCACATTCAAGTCAATATATATTATGAGGTGGACTAGATCGCACCAGGATCCTCAGCCTACGACCTAACCCTCAATATCTACCCTCCTTACTCCTCTCCAACTCAAAAACTTACAAAATTAGGAAATATAGAAAAATATTACAACTAGTTATCAAAACAGGACTCCTCCTCAAGACCCTCTATATCCGCCTTCCTAGCTCTCTCGCGCTCTCTTCTATGAGACCTAGGTACCTATATTTATACACTTTTGGCTCACCATCCATTACAATGCATTGTAAAAACACTAAATCTAACGTCGTTAGGTATTCCATGCATGCGCGTGTGTTTCTCTTCCTTCCAGCTGTCAGTTTCCTCGTGCATGCCTTACCTCCCAAAATAGCCTTTCTTTCTGCTTTGGCCTGCTTCCAACAAAGAATATGTCTCTAGAAGAATCTACATCGGAAAATGAACAATTCATGAAGAAACCCCCTCAATTACAAGCTTTGAGGGAATTTTTTTAAACTAGGGAGATATGTTACCGCCCCAACCCTCATTCATTATTAGTATAATACTTATATTTTGGTCGGAATAGTCGTAGGTTACATCATTCCCACTTTATCTTTTATTTATAAAAAAGGAGACTCATCTGTATATGCATCTTGTCTTGCACATTAGATATATTGTAAAGGGAAGTTGCCCCCTCGAAATGGATTCTTATTCATTGACTCATTGTCATTATCAAGGCACAAAACTACTTCTTATTTGTTTTTTTTGGATTACTGAGAGGGGAGGGGGTGAATCAGTAATGAGCAATTATACCAATTATTAATCCTTTAAACCAAAAAGTATATTATTTTACTTATTCAACCATGTTCATTTGTTCATCATCAATATCTTATTGTACCATAAGCATTAACATTCATCAGTGCATAATAAACAATAACAAACACATCCACACAATGCACAATACACCAATATTTACGTGGAAACCCAATGTGGGAGAAAACCACGGGATGATTTTCTTATATGTCAAGAATTACATTCAAGGAAGCACCAATTTCCAATTCTCCAACCACAACTGGAAGGAGGCTCTGACCCCCTAGTTTCTCAGGCTACAACCTGAAGGAAGCTCCAAATCCCTAATTCTATGGCTACAACCAGAAGGAGGCTACAACCCCCTATGTTCACTGGATACAACCAGAAGGTGGCTACAACCACCTATTCTTACCTCGTCCAACCGCCCTGAAATATAGGGATAATGATGGAACCATTTTCACACTATCACTGTGAGATATACTGTTGTAAACCTATACCAATCAACCTACACCAAACAACCTCTAATCAACATGTACCAATAACCTGTAAACAACTTGTACCAATAATCTGTCCAAACATGTACCATGCATCAACATGTACCTCAATTTGTACCATAAACAAGTGCATCAACCATGCACCAAACCTATACAAATAACATGTCACAACAACCTGTCCAAACAACCTATCACAACAACCTGTTTCATCAATCTTATCAACCAAGTCAGATCTACTCACCAATATCAATCACCAAGACAACTCTCAACCATATTCACAATGTCACCAATATGTGCATCAACCAAGCATATCACAACAACTCATAATCATCACCAAGATCAATATGTGCTTCTAATAAAATACCAAGACAATTATGCTACATCATCCATAAACCATGTGTCAACAATAATACTAACCAGTGCCTCCAACCATGTACCAAGTATGTACCAATCATGCATCAACTACACATCAACTATGACTCATCAATATGTACCAACATTATCTACTCTACACCTCATGTATGTGCCAACTCATCAACTACTTGTCTTAACCATGTACCCAACATGTACCTCAACCATATACCAAATACATATACCAATACAACCATCAAAATTTCTCTAGCAATACATCACACTATCCATAACCAAATACCATAAACCCTTACATCAATCCATGTCCCATAACCTCACTTTTATATAGCCTCAAGGATGTATCATTCATAAGCCAATCATATACCAAGACCACTAGCAAGTGTCTCTCACAATGCAACACAAGATATGTCAATAAATCAAACTAAGTGCACTAACAATATACTTCAATAGATCTACCTCAAAACCATTCTACAACAAGCCCTAAACTTCCAAGAGGGAATCCAACAGATTTACAAGGAAAACCCTCAACCAGATTCATAAGTTCAACAATACACATATGAAAACCATACCTTTTTTCTTCTTGTAGCGTTCTATTGTCGCAGTTTTGCTACTATGATTTTTCTTCTGCACTCTTTCTGTCGCGATCTTTTTGCCGCACTTTTTCTACCGCGGTTTTTCTGCCGCAGTTTTTCTGTCATAGTTTTCCTGCCATGATTTTTCTACCGCACTTTTTCTGTCCCACCTTTTCTGCCGCACTTTTTATGACACACTTTTTTCTATCAATAGTACCTGCCCAAATAACCTTTCACAAAATAGATATTCAATAGGTGCTAATGTGACAGTCTTTCTCTCTTATTTATACTTCCATGTAGCTCCCTCAAGGGGTTACCTTCTAACTAACTTAACCCACTTTCCTTCTTTTAGGGCTAACCCACTTCTAACCACTTTGTCCACTTAACTTAACCACTTTCCAAAAATAGTAAGTTCTTCACTCCTAGTTGCAACTACATTATTTAATTATTTTCTTTTGCAATCACTTTGACTTATCCATAAATAGTAAACTCGCCAATTCTTGTTGCAACTACCTTATTATTTAAATAATTTCTCTTTACAACCACTTTGACTACTTTATTATTTAAATCATTTATCTTTACTCACAGCTTCTTGTTGCAACTAAATTTTCTATAATTAGTAAATTCATACTTTATTTTCCCTTAACTAACTTCTTGTTGCAACCACTTTATTATTTAATTTATTTCTTATCCAACCACTTTGACTATTCAATCTTCTCATCACAACTACTTTACCATAATTACCAAACTCATAACTTCTTGTTTCAACTAATTTATTTTTAATTATTTTCTTAATGCAACAACTATACCCATGATTAACTCTTAGTTACCATGAATTTGACTAGTACACTTCTTCTAGGAGCTTCTACAATAATTGACTTCTTTCACCTTCTAGGGGCTTCTAGATAACTCATGAGGGTTCTCCAATTTCATGTGGCCATAACTCTCTAACCGTGAGGAGTTATGTGATGTTCCACATATCAACGGAAATGGCATGACATATACTATCCATCTAGAATAGTCTTACCTGTAAATTAATTGATCTTCGTGCCTTTGTACATAAAAAAGACTCAAGTCCCTTACCCATGCCTTTGTGCTACTAGAATTCTCTACCAGACTTCTCCAAGGGTTGACTTCAATCTACAATATCACTCTCCAAGGGTTGAATTCAATCTACAATATCACTCTCCAAGGGTTGACATCAATGAAAACCAAAAATCCATACCAATTGTCCATCAACCTAAGCCAATTTTATGACAATCTCCCCCTTTGGCATTGATGGAAACACTTATTCATGATAGCATTCATGTTTATACTCCTCATCAATGTTTCTATCTCTCCCCCTTTGACATCAATGGCAAAGGGTATCTCCCTTTGGGGTTGCTCCCCCTGACTGAATTCTCCTTAGGGTTTCTCCCCCTGTCTAAATTCCTTTGATCTTTCTCTTTGTTTTGAAGCCTCTGATTACTCTCTCTCCCTTCATATGAATAATATATACTCCTTTGACAAAGGATATCACTCTAATGCAACACTGGAGTCATATCGCTCATTCATCCCTTGTGTCAATCGCCCCCCTAGAAACATGCCTCTATGCTCTCTATCGAAGCATCTAACTCTCTATATTGCATCTAATGAATCTCTTCCCCTGGAATCATACATCTATTCTTAACTCTCTATATGACAACTTCTCTTAATGATATTTCTACCTATCTTTTTGGTTATGTTTCTCTCTCTTGACTTATTTGGAAGGTGTTGTGTAGAAAAAATATAAGTCTTCCTGTACCTGCAGCCTTTTGGAGTTTTTGTCCATTGGTGCTTCCTTGTGTAATCAACTGACATATATGAAAAACATTCAAATATTATTGTGTAATTATCATCCATTATGATAATGTTCATTTGTCTCTAAACCACTCTTTGAACCAATCTATGAATCCATCCTCTCATCCACTATCTTATATCTGTCCAAACCTGCTAAGTGTTCTTACGAATCCATCTCTATCCATATTGTCCAAGACTCTGCTACACAATTTTCCATAATGTTGACCCATCTATCATTTTTCTATCATGAATTCTTCACTAATGCAACTTATCAATCTATCATATTGTACTTTTTCTAACTGACTGCTCTGAATATGTCTACTCAAACTCTGCACGCTGCTTGAAGGATGGTTCTCTGGTATGTCTCAACTACCACATAGACACCCCCTGTCTAATATTCATATTACCTAGGAGTCTCTAAGTTGGATTGTTCGAAACAATTCCTGTTCTAATGCGGAGTCATCATCATCTTCATCGGTAGATTCATCATCTCTATGAACTCTCCTTATTTATTTTTGTCTGTAGATTCACCTTTCACTAAAATACCTGAAAGTACAATCTCTTGAACATGTTTCTTATTTACCTGTCCTTATTTTATTTCATTTCTTTTCCAAATTTATGTATCTGACATCTTCATTTTTATTTTTAGATTTGTCTTCATCTCGTTTTATTGCCAATCTTGCGATCTCTGGGACTTGGTCTTTGTTCACCTATTCTTCCTATTTTCTTATCCATACTTTCTTATATCCGATATCAGTGTTATCTTTCATGGAAGTATCAATCATGATTATAAAATCATGAGCTATGTATCCATAATTATGACATTTGCAACATTCAATGTTAGATGGGGCCACACAATCATTTCTTGCTTGAACTTTTCTTTTATAATCCCTGCAATCTGCAACCTTATGTCAAAATTTAGTACAATAAAAACAATGACCATAAAAGAAACTTACATATATGGGATTGAATGATCTTATTTGTAGTGTAGTCCTTCTGAACTTCTTCCTTGACTGATCATGATCATAATTGAAACTTTTTTGTGGCTTAAACATGGATGGTCTTCTTGAAGATATATCATTATTAATTATTTTAGATTCTGGTTGATCATGATTCCTTCCTTTGATTACTTCTACATAAGTCTTTATCTTTTCTTCATTCTTCTTTTCTAGCAACCTAGAGTGCTTATCTTGATCCAAGTGGATATTGGTGGCCACCCACCTATTCCAACTAGCTCCTCGTGTTCGTTTTTGTTCAACATGTTCTTCTATACTACTTTGTAATTGTGGGTTCTACACTTTTGGGGTTGTCTGAAGCCCCACACATCCTTCAGGTGGATATGGGTTGCCTCTCACCTAATCCAACTGGATTATTTTGTATGTTTTCATGTCAGCACATCTTTTTGTACTTCTGGAGCTATTTTGGGGCCCTAAATGTTGTTTTTTTGGATTTCCACAGTCAAACTATAGACGGAGTCAAATTTTGATGGTGTAATATGTATCTCTCTGAAATACCTTTCCAACGGGCTATTACGCGCCTAAAACGGAGGTCGTATGAAAAATTTACGGCCCTAGGAAGTTGAGGTACCAAATAATGCCAACTTACCTATAGGGCCCACATAACTTTTGGCGTTTTACCTTCTAGGGTTAGGTCTTTGGATGTCTAGGGTTTTTGAATTCATGAGTAATATAAAAAGGGCCTATGGAGCCTTAGTGTAATCCATTATTCTCATACAGATGTGCGTAGCAGCCACATCTCTTCTCGAAGATAGCTACCACCATTCGAGCAAGTTTTCAGTTTTGCAGTTTTACAATCTCATCCTATTTCATTATTTAATAGAAGATATTGTTCATTGGATATTCGTGTTATTCTCCATATATCCATGTTTATTGTATTCAGTCTATTAATCAGTTCATTCCACTCCTAAATCTAGATTAGTGGTATCAAAGCGGTCTGCTTTTCATTTATTTTTCTTCGTGCATGTCCTCGACAAGATCTGGGTACAAGAAGTTGGGACTCGAACCAATCGAGCCATTACCAGATCGGTCATGCTGAGCCCGACAACAACCCATCAGGGATGAAAAGAAAGATGATGGAGCAGGAGATCTTATTAAAACGTTGCTCGATGAATCCCTCACGCGAAAAAGGAACAAAATGATGGACAACTTTGCGTAGATCCTTCAACGGTTGCCCACAGGAGAAGCATCCTCATCAAGCGGACATGCAACCCCTTTCAAGGTACATGCAAATTTTGATATTCCATTATTTGAAGGACTGATAGATGCGGATGATGAAGATAAATGGTTGAATCTGTTCGAAGGATATTTTTCAGTCCACAATTTTTTCGATAGGGAAAAGATCACTTTTTCACTCCTCAAGGCCATTCCCCATGTTAAAGACTGGTGGGATACTTACTCTGAGAAAAGGGTCATGGAGGAATCTACAATTTTTTTGGTGGCCCCTACACGGGATTCCTTCCGGGATGCCATTAAAGAACAGTACTACCCTATTTGAAGCTATGAGGACCAGTAAACTATATGGACCACCCTACGTCAAGAAAGGGACCAGAAAGTACCAGATTTCACCAATATTTTCCATACCCTACGCACCAAATTGGGTATCAAAGACTCTGAGCGTCATCTGGTGCTCAAATACCATGGTTCTTTACATAGATACAATCAAACAGAAATGGATTTTCTAGACATCACCTCTTTGGGCATGGCTTATAGATACGTTGTCAAGATCAAGAAGAAATTTAAGTAGAAACGACGATATTTTGGATTTGCAAACCCCTCACAGCCGAAGCAAGGCAAAGGAAGCCCCAACCTACATAGCAAGGGACCAAATCGAGATGGCCACCCTCGGGACAACTAGTCCAAGCCGCAACACAAGAAGGGAAATGAGAAGATGAATAAGGACATGGGAAAATGGTGTGAGTACCATAAAATTCCTTGGCACAACACCCAAAGAATGTCGCTCCAAGCAGTCCCTCGTGGTCGAGATGAAGGCTTCCGAGTCAGATGTCAATTCTGATTCTGAGTCAAATCCTGAAAGAAGGAAGCAGATTATCTATGTTGAACCCAATGCCACTGTCGCTACCACCAAATTTCAGCCGAGTGAACGATAAGAACAAGAGGAAGGGGAACACCTCTTTCACTCACAGATGTGGGTCAAGGGGGCTCCGATTCATTTCATTGTCGATAGCGGTAGTTAAAAGAACATGATTTCAGTAGAGTTTGTCAAGCGGATGGACCTGCCAATGACACCACACCCGCAGCCCTACACCATCGGCTAGATTCACCAAGGAAGATATCTTTGTGTCAACCAACAGTGCCATATTCCCTACGACATCAAGCCTTTCAAAGATGAGGTATTGTGCGATATTTCTCCCCTTGAAGTTCATGATGTTCTTTTAGGACAACCATATTTGTAAAAGTGTCATGTTGTGTATGAGTCTAGACCGTGTAGTGTTATTATTACTTTGGTAGACAATTGTACAGGATCCCAGAGGTAGCACCGCCTACTGTTATTTCTTTAATCTATGTTAAGCAATGAAGTAAGGTCATTTCACAGACTGGGAAGTTCGTCTTCTTTGTGATATGTGCTCACTGTAAGAAGAAGGTCGTCGCCACATCTATGGCCTCTACATAATTCCTCTCTTTGTAGAAGAATCAAGTGGACGGGATCGTGGAAGAATACAGAGACATCTTCTCCTCACATACAGGGGTACCGACACATTGCCAAGTAAAGAATCCAATTGATATGACCCCTGGAGCACCTCTACCTAATGGGTCAATCTATCGATGCTCACTAATGGAGAATGACAAAATCAAGCGTCAGATCTGAGAGATTCTTCAAAAGGGGAATATCCGGTACTGTCTGGTGAAATCTGGTATTGTGTGGTCCCGATTGTACTAGTGCAGAAGACGGACGAGACTTGGTGACTCTGCATTGATTACAGAGCCTTGAAAAAAATCACAGTTAGGAACCGCTACCCCATTCCCGGGATTGATGACCTTCTTGACCAACTCAAGGGGGGTAAGTTATTCAGCAAGATTGACCTAAATTATGGCTACAACCTTCAAGTCAAAAGAAGGTCTCTCTAAGTGGCTAGTCATGCCCTTTGGGTTAACAAATCCACCAGCCACTTTCATGAGGTTGATGGATGATGTATTGAGACCCTTCACCAACTCCTTTGTGGTGGTATATTCGGGTGAAATCCTCATCTTCAGCAGGACGTGGGAAGAGCACATGCAACATATTCAACAAGTTTTGAGCACTCTGCGGAAGCACAAGTTGTATGCCAACTTGAAAAAATGCTCTTTTGGCATGAACAAGGTCCAATACTTGGGCTACATTATTGATGAGCATGGGGTACATGTTGATCCATCTAAGATCCAAGTCATCCATGACTTGCTAGCCCCAACCACATTGACCGAGCTTCAGAGATTTTTGGGGCTAGCCAACTTCTACCGACGGTTCATGTTGGGATTCTCCCATATTTCATGGGCCCTCATCCAGGTGACCAAGGGAGGTGGTAGGGACAATTTCATGTCGGGGAAGGAGAAACAACAATCATTTGATGATATGAAGCATCGCTTGTTCTTAGCCCTGATACTTTCCTTTCCCGATATGCAATAACCATTCGAGATTGAGATTGATGCATCCGACTATGTTTTGGGTGTAGTTCTCACTCAGCATGGGCATCCGGTGGCATACCATAGTGAGACATTCTCCGATAATGTCTGTAAATACGCCACCTATGACAAGTAAATGTATTCCATTGTACAAGCATGTTGTCAATGGAAACATTACATTCTGGGGAAAGAGATAATCATACACATTGATCACAAGCCTCTGCAGTTCATATAGACAGAGGGGAAATTGCAGAACGACCACCATCAGAAGGTGTCCACCTACCTGTAAAATTTTCATCTCAACATCAAGTATAAGACAGGTATCTCCAATCGTGTCGTTGACTGCCTCAGTCGAACCCCTGTGGCTACACTCACCACTGCGCTCCATTCATGTGGACATGAAGCCTCTGAGTGGCCCCAACTTAATCAACAAGATTCATACTTTTCCACCACATATCAAATCTTGGGTATAGGTGCAATTGTCACTGATTTTCACATTCGGGATGGACTCTTATGCCACCTGGGCCACCTATGTGTTGCTACAAGAGAGAATGAAAATTTGATTTGGGAGGCCCACTACATTCGGGTGGAAGGAAATTTTGGCGTAGAGAAAACCCTGGTCGTTCGTCAGAAACATTTTTATTGGGCAAAAATTTGACAGGACGTCAGCAAGTATATCAGATATTTCACTGCCTATGCCATTGCCAAGCCAACCATCAAGAAGAAAGGCTTATATACCCCTCTTCCTATTCCCGAGAAACCTTGGGAATCCATCTCAATGGATTACAGGTCTGGCTTTTCATCCACTAAGCAAGGAAATGATTGTGTGTTTGTGGTTGTTGATCGGTTTTCGAAGATGGCCATCCTCACAAATGTAAGAAGATTTTCACAGTGGGAGATACTGCCAAGCTCTTCTTCGAGTGAGTGTGGGTACACTTTGGGATACCACATACCATCATCTTTGACCGAGACAGCAGGTTCCTTAGTACCTTTTGGTCAAGTCTCTGGTCTCGTTTGGACACCAAGATCACAAAATCCACTGCTTTCCACCCCCAAACCAATGGGCAAACCAAAGTCATCAATCGGATGATTGTGCAAATCATGTGCATATACAATTCTAAACATCCACGTACATGGGGCAAGAGTCTTCCCTATGTCCAACACAGTTACAACAGGGCTCTCCATAGTTCCACCAGACATAGCCCATTTCAAGTGGGTCTGGGATTCCAACCCCTAAGACCCATCGATGTTTCACTCCCTCTTGCCATCGCACAGACAGACTCTTCCTCTGATCAGTTTGCGATCGAAAAACCCACCAGATTCATTGAGAGGGTTCAGCACATCTGCCAACAGGTCCAGGAGATTTTTCAAAAATCCAATGCTAAGTACAAGCAACGCCATGATCAACACAGGGTACCACACTAGTTTTAGGTTGGTGACAAATTTTGGTTACATATGTAGAAGGAGCGTCTCACCAGGCCCCATTGGAAGAATTGACCACTTCGTTATGGGCCTTACACAATCACCAAGGCTATGGGTAGTAATTCTTTTAAGCTCAACAGTCCACCCTTCCTTGGTTTGCATTCAGTATTCAATGTGGACCTCCTTCGAACATATTTTCCACCATTATTGGACACTTCTAAGTTTGTAGAATAGCTGAAAGCAATAGATCTCAACCCTGACTTCATGGAACAAGCATTCGCTGATCAAATTGTGGACACACAGGTCAGGGGAACTCGCCAGCAATGGATCCATCTTTATCAGGTTGTCAAGGAAGGGCAACTCCTACACCAAGGCAAGTGGCTCACCTGAGGCGAAATCTAATAGGATTTTTCTCACCTGATGGGGGAACTCAATGCAATGGAAACCATTTCTTCCTAAGGGGGGAGGATTGATCCAGGTGGATATTGGTGGCCACCCACCTATTCCAATTGGCTCCTCATGTCTGTTTTTGTTCAGCACGTTCTTCTATACTACTTTGTAATTGTGGGTTCTACACTTATGGGGTTGTTTGAAGCCCCACACATCCTCCAGGTGGATATGGGTGACCTCTCACCTAATCCAACTGGCTTATTTTGTATGTTTTCATGTCAGCACATCTTGTTGTACTTATGGGGTTGTTTTGGGGCCCTAAACATTGTTTTTTTGTCTCGCCATAGTCAAACTGTGGACAAAGTCATATTTTGATGGAAGAATGTTTAGTTCTCTAAAATACCTTTCCAACGGGCTATCACGTGCATAAAACGGAGGTCCTATGCAAAATTTACAGCCCTAGGAAGTTGAGATACCAAATTACACCAACTTACCTATAGGGCGGACATAACTTTTGGCATTTCACCTTCTAAGGTTAGGTTTTTGGGTGTCTAGGGTTTTTGAATTCATGAGTAATATCAAAAAGGCCTATGGAGCCTCATTGTAATCCATTCTTCTCAGACGGATGTGCGTAGAATCCACATCTCTTCTCAGATATAGCTACCACCATTCGAGCAAGTTTTCAGTTCTGTAGTTTTACAGTTTCAGGCTATTTCATTATTTAATAAAAGATATTTTTCACTAGATATTTGTGTTATTCTCCATATCTCTGTGTTTATTGTATTCAGTTCATTCCACTCCTAAATTAGGATCAGTGGTATCAGAGCAGTCTTCTCTTCATATATTTTTCTTTGTGCATGTCCATGATAAGATCTGGGTACAAGAAGTTGGGACTCGAACCAATCGAGCCATTACCAGATCAGTCGCATCAAGCCTAAAAAAAAACCATGGGGGACGAAAATAAATATGATGGAGCAGGAGATCCTATTAAAATGTTTCTTGAGGAATCCCTCACACGACAAAGGAATGAAATGATGGACAACTTCACGTAGATCCTTCGATGGCTTCCCACAGGAGAAGCATCCTCATCAAGCGGCCATGCAACCCCCTTCAAGGTACAGGTAAATATTTGTATTCCATTATTTGAAGGACTGATAGATGTGGATTCTCTAGATAAAAGGTTGAATCTGCTCGAAGGATATTTTTCGGTCCACAATTTTTTCAATAGGGAAAAGATCACTTTTTCACTCCTCAAGGTCTTTCCCCATGTTAAAGACTGGTGGGATAATTACTCTGAGAAAAGGGTTGTGGAGAAATATACAATGTTTGTGGTGGAACCTACATGGGATTCCTTCCGGGGTGCCATTAAAGAATAGCACTACCCCATTGGAAGCTATGATGACCAATACACCAGATGGACCACCCTACTTCAAGAAAGAGACCAGACAGTACCAAATTTCACCAATATTTTCCATACCCTACTCACCAAATTGGGTATCAAAGACTCTGAACATCATCTGGTCCTCAAATACCACGGTTTTTTTCATATATACATTCAAACAGAAATGGATTTCCTAGACATCACCTCTTTGGGCATGACTTATAGATCCGTTGTCAAGATCGAGCAGAAATTTAAGTAGAAATGGTGAGAGTTTGGATCTGCAAACCCCTCATAGCCGAAGTAGGGAAAAGGCAGACCCAACCTACACAGCAAGGGACCAAGTCGAGATGGTCACCCTCGGGACAACTAGTCCAAGCCACAACACAACAAGGGAAATGAGAAGACGAAGGACACGGGAAAATGGTGTGAGTACCATAAAATTACTTGGCAGAACACCGAAGAATGTCGCTCCAAGTTGTCCCTTATGGTCGAGCTGAAGGCTTCCGAGTCATAGGTTGATTATGATTCCGATTCAAATCCTGAAGGAGGGAAGCATATTTTCAATGTTGAACCCAGTTCCACTATCGCTACCACCAAATTTTGGCCGAGCGAACCAGAAGAACCATAGGAAGGGGAACGCCTCTTTCACTCACAGATGTGGTTCAATGGGGCTCCGATTCATTTCATTGTTGACAGCAGCAGTCAGAAGAACTTGATTTTAGCAGAGGTCATCAAGCGGTTGGACCTGCCAATGACACTGCACCTGCATCCCTACACCATCGGATGGCTTCGCCAAGGAAGAGATCTATGTGTCAGCCAACAGTGTCATCTACCCTACGGAATCAAGCCTCTCAAAGATGAAGTACTATGTGATGTTTCTCCCATTGAAGTTTGTGATGTTATTTTAGGACAACCATATTTGTGGAAGCGTCATGTTGTGTATGATTCTACACCCAGTAGTGTTATTATTATTTTGGGTAGACAATTGTATAGGATCCCAGAGGTAGTTATGCCTACTGTTATTTCTTTAATATATGCTAAGAAATGCAGTAAGGTCATTTCACAGACCAGGAAGTTCGTCTTCTTTGTGATCTGTGGCTGCTTTGGGGCCCTAAACGTTGTTTTTTGGCTTGCCACAATCAAACTATTGGTGAACTTAGAGTTTGACAGCAGAATGTGTATTTATATGAAATACCTTTCCAATGGGATATCACGTGCCTAAAACAGAGGTCGTATAGAAAAGTTACAGCCCTAGGAAGTTGAGGTACCAAATTACACCAAATTACCTATATGGCCCACATAACTTTTGGCATTTCACCTTCTAGGGTTAGGTTTTTGAATGTCTAGGTTTTTGGAATTCATGAGTAATATCAAAAAGGCCTATGGATCCTGATTGTAATCCATTATGCTCAAATGGATGTGTGTAGTAGTCACATCTCTTCTCAGAGATAGCTACCACCATTCGAGCAAGTTTTTAGTTCTGCAATTTTACAGTTTCAACCTATTTCATTATATAATAGAAGATATTGTTCACTGATATTCATGTTATTCTCCATATCTCTGTGTTTATTGTATTTGTTATCTTAATCAGTTCGTTCCGCTCCTAAATATGGATCAGTGGCATCGAATTAGTCTTCTCTTCATTTATTTTTCTTCATGCATGTCCCCGACAATATCTGGGTACAAGAAGTATTGGAACTCAAACCAATCAAGCCATTACCAGATCGGTCACGCCGAGCCCGACAATAACCCATGGGGGATGAAAAGAAAGATGATGGAGCAGGATATCCTCTTAAAATGTTTCTCAAGGAATCCCTCGCGCGACAAAGGAATGAAATGATGGACAGCTTCACACAGATCCTTCGACGGTTGTCCACAGAAGAAGCATCCTCATCAATCGGCCATGCAACCCCCTTCAAGGTACAGGTAAATTTTGATATTCCATTACTTGAAGGACTAATAGATGTGGATTTTGTAGATAAATGGTTGAATCTTCCCGAAGGATATTTTTCGATCCACAATTTTTCCAATAGGGAAAAGATCACTTTTGCACTCCTTAAGGTCATTCCCCATGTTAAAGACTGGTGGGATACTTACTCTGAGCAAAGGGACGTGGAGAAATATACAATGTTTGTGGTGGACCCTACATGGGATTCCTTCCAAGACACCATTAAATAATAGTACTACCTTGTTGGAAGCTACGAGGACTAGTACACTAGATGGACCAACCTACGTCAAGAAAGGGACCAGAAAATACCAGATTTCACCAATATTTTTCATACCCTACGCACCAAATTGGGTATCAAATACACTGAGCGTCATCTGGTGCTTAAATACCATGGTTTTTTTCATAGATACATTCAAATAGAAATGGCGTTCATGGGCATCGCCTCTTTGGGCACAACTTATAGATACGCTATCAAGATCGAGCAGAAATTTAAGCAGAAATGATGAGAGTTTGGATCTGCAAACCCCTCAGAGCCGAAGTAGGGCAAAGGAAACCCCAACCTACACAACAAGGGACCAATTCGAGATGGCCACCCTCAAGACAACCAGTCCAAGCCGCAACATAAGAAAGGCAATGAGAAGACGAAGAAGGACACGGGAAAATGGTGTGAGTACCATAAAATCCCTTGGAAAAACACCGAAGAATGTCGCTCCAAGAAGTCCCTTGTGGTCGAGCTGAAGGCTTCCGACTCAGAGGTTGATTCTGATTTTGAGTCAAATCCTGAAGGAGGGAAGTGGATTATCGATGTTGAACCCAATCCCACTTTCGCTACCACCAAAGTCCGGTCGAGCGAACCAGAAGAACCAGAGGAAAGGGAATGCCTCTTTCACTCACAGATGTGGGTCAAGGGGGCTCTGATTCATTTCATTGTCAACAGTGGTAGTCATAAGAACTTGATTTCGGAAGAGGTTGTCAAGTGGTTGGACCTGCCAACGACACCGCACCCGCATACCTACACCATCGGCTAGCTTCACCAAGGAAGATATCTATGTGTCACCCAACAGTGTCATCTATCCTATGGCATCAAGCCTTTCAAAGATGAGGTACCATGTGATATTTCTCCCATTGAAGTTTGTGATTTTATTTTAAGACAACCATATTTGTGGAAGTTTCATGTTGTGTGTGAGTCTAGACCCCATAGTGTTATTATTACTTTGGGTAGACAATTGTACAGGATCCCAGAGGTAGCATCTCCTACTGTTATTTCTTTAATCTCTGCTAATAAATGTAGTAAGGTCATTTCATAGACCAGGAAGTTCGTCTTCTTTGTGATCCGTGCTCATAGTAAGCAGAAGGTCACCACCACATCTGTGGCCTCTACACATCGCCTCTCTTTGCAGCAAGAGGACAGGATCGTGGAAGAATAAAGAGACATATTATCCTCACCTACAGGGGTACCGACACACTACCAATTCAAGCATCCAATTGATCTGACCACTGGCGCACCTATACCTAATGGGATAGTCTATCAACGCTTGTTGATGGAGAATGATGAAATCAGGCGTCAGATTTGAGAGCTTCTTCAAAAGAGGGACATCATACCTAGATCCTCCCCTTGCGAAAGCCCGATTGTACTGGTTCAGAAGAAGGATGGGACTTGGCGACTCTGCATTGATTACATAGCCTTGAACAAAATCACAGTTACGAACTGCTACCCCATTCCCAGGATTGATGAACTTCTTGACCAACTCAAGGGGGCCAAGTTCTTCAACAATATTGACCTAAATTATGGCTACCACCAGGTTCCCATCAAACCAACTAATGTATTGAAGACAACCTTCAAGTCTAAAGAAGGTATCTATGAGTGGCTATTCATGCCCTTTGGATGATGTATAGAGACCCTTCACCAACTCCTTTGTGGTGGTATATTTGGATGACATCCTCGTCTTTAGCAAGACGTGGGAAGAGCACATGTGGCATAGTCATCAGGTTTTGAGCACTCTGTGGCATATCAAGTTGTATGCCAACTTGAAAAAATGCTCCTTTGGCATGAACAGGGTCCAATACTTGGGATACATTGATTATGAACATGGGGTACATGTTGATCCAGCTAAGATCCAAGTCATATGTGACTGGCCAACCCCAACCACACTGACTGAGCTTCGGAGCTTTATGGGGCTAGCCAACTTCTACCGACGGTTCATGTTGGGATTCTCCCATATTGCATGGGCCCTCAGCTAGGTGACCAAGGGCGGTGGTAGGGACAAGCTAGTGTGGGGGAATGAGAATCAATGAGCATTCAATGATCTGAAGCATCGCTTATTCTCAACTTTGGTACTCTCATTGCCCGATCTGCAACAACCATTCGAGATTGAAACTGATGCATATAACTATGCTCCGAGTACATCTCTCACTCAGAAGAGGCATTCAGTGGCATACCATAGTGAGACACTCTCTGATACTATCTGGAAATACCCCACCTATGAAAAGGAAATGTATTCCATTGTATAATCATGTCATCAATGGAAACATTACATTCTGGGGAAAGAGATGATCATACACATTGATCACAAGCCTCTGCAATTCATACAGACACAGGGGAAATTACAGAATGACTGCCATCAAAAGTGGTCCACCTACCTACAGTAGTTTCATCTTAACATCAAGTATAACATAAGTATCTCCAATCATCCCCCTATGGTTGCACTCACCACTGTGCTCCATTCCTATGGACATGAAGCCTCTGAGTGGCCCCAACTTTATTAGCAAGATCTTTACTTCGTCACCACATATCAACTCTTGGGTACATCCACAACTGTCACTGATTTTCACATTCAGGATGGAATCTTATGCCACCTGGGACACATTTGTGTTCCTACAAGTGAGCGTGCAAAGTTGATTTGGGAGGCCCACTACAGTCGGGTGGTAGGACATTTTTGCATAGAGAAAACCATGGTCATTCTTCAGAAACATTTTTATTGGCCAAAACTTCGATAGGATGTCAGCAAGTATATCATATATTGCATTGTCTGTGTCATTTCCAAGCTAGCCATCAAGAAGCAAGGCTTATATACCCTCTTCCTATTCCTGAGAAACCTTGGGAATCCACCTCAATGGATTACATGTCTTGCTTGTCGTCCACCAAGCAAGGTAATGGTTGCGTGTTTGTGGTCGTTGATCGGTTTTCGAAGAAGGCCATCCTCACATCCTGTAAGAAGACTGTCACAATGGCATAGACTGCGAAACTCTTCTTCGAGCGAGAGTGGGTCCACTTTGGGATACCACAGACCATCATCTCCGAACGAGATAGCAGGTTCCTCAACACCTTTTGGTCAAGTCTCTAGTCTTGGTTGGACACCAAGATCACAAAATCCACTACTTTCTACCTCCAAAATGATGGCCAAACCGAGGTCGTTAATCGAATGATTGTGCACATCCTGTGAATGTACAATTTTAATCATCCACGTACATGGGACAAGAGTCTTCCCTATGTCCAACACAGTTACAACAGGGCTCTCCATAGTTCTACAGACCATAGAAAATTTCAGATGGGTCTGGGATTCCAACCCTTAGGACCCATCGATGTTGCACTCCCTCTTTCCACCACACAGACAGACTCTTTCCCTGATCAGTCTGTGATCGACAAAGCCAACAAATACATTGAGAGGATTCATCATGTCTGCTAACAAGTCCAGGAGATTTTGTAGAAATCCAATGCTAAGTACAAGCAACGCCATGATCAACACAGGGTACCATACCAGTTTCAGGTTGGCAACAAAATATGGTTACATCTACAGAAGTATCATCTCACCAGGCCCCATCGAAAGCTTTTCCCACTTTTTTATGGGCCTTACACTATCACCAAGGTTGTGGGTAGCAATGATTTTGAGCTTAACACTCCACCCTTCCTTGTTTTGCATCCAGTATTCAATATGGACCTCCTTCGGCCATATTTTCCACCATTATTGGACACTTCTGAGATCGCAGAATAGTTGACACTAACAAATCTCCACCCTGACTACATGGAACAAGCATCCGTTGATTAGATCATGGACACACAGGTCAAGGGCACTCGCTAGCAGCGGATCCAACTTTATCGGGTTGTCAAGGTAGGGAAACTCCTAACCAAGGAAAGTGGCTCACCCGGGGTCAAATCCAGTAGAATTTTCCTCACCTGATGGGGGCACTCAATGTAATGAATACCATTGCTTCCTAAGGGTGGAAGATTGATCCAAGTGGATATTGGTGGCCACCCACCTATTCCAACTGGCTCCTCGTGTTTGTTTTTGTTCAGCACGTTCTTCTGTGCTGCTTTATAATTGTGGGTTCTACACTTATGGGGTTGTATGAAGCCCCACACATCCTCCAGGTGGATATGGGTGGCCTCTCACCTAATCCAACTGGATTATTTTGTATGTTTTCATGTCAACACATCTTGTTGTACTTCTCGGACTGTTTTGGGGCCCTAAACGTTGTTTTTTTCACTCGCCACAGTCAAACCATAAACAAAGTCAAATTTTGAAGGTGGAATGTTTATTTCTATGAAATATCTTTCCAACGGGCTATCACGCACCTAAAACGGAGGTCGTATGCAAAATTTACGACCCTAGGAAGTGGAGGTACCAAATTACACCAACTTACCTATAGATCCCACATAACTTTTGGTGTTTCACCTTCTAGGGTTAGTTTTTTGGATGTATATGGTTTTGTCATTCATGAGTAATATCAAAAAGTCCTATGGAGCCTCATTTTAATCCATTCTTCTCAGACGAATGCGTGTAGCAGCCACATCTCTTCTCAGAGATAGCTACCACCATTCGAGCAAGTTTTCAGTTCTGCAGTTTTATAGTTTCAACCTATTTCATTATTTAATAGAAGATATTGTTCACTGGATATTCGTTTTATTCTCCATATATCTATTTTTATTCTAGTTAGTCTGTTAATCAGTTTGTTCTGCTCCTAAATCTATATCATATCTTCATTCTCTACAACTAATGAGGATGTTTATGTCTCTTCAGCGTTCTTGTTGAGCTTGACAATTTTACTTCTCAATGTGACAACTTCTTCTTCAATATTTTCAACCTCTTCTTCTTTCTTAATTATCTGAGACTTCATGACTTATTATGTTCTATTTTCTTCTTCAATCTGTATTTTTAATGTGATTATTTCTTCTTCAATTCCTTTCTCTTCTTGACCAAACTTTGCCTCAAGGTGGTTTAGATCATTAGTTCTTTACTTAAGATGATCTGTCAATATCTTCTCTCTCATTTCTACTTCTTCCTTTTGTGTTGATATGTTGACTTCCAAATACTGCTTTTGATATTCAATATTTTCTTTGATCTTTCTGGCTTCTTCTAGACGAGTTCTTAAGTTCTCGATGACATGTTGGGTTTCTTAAAAAATGTGAACACTTTCCTTTTGTTTCATCAATTATTTCTTGAGTGACTTTTTTTCTTTTATTTCTTTTCTTAGTTCATCTAAAGAACTGATAATTTCTGCTTCATAATTATCTTGTATTTCAATTAGTTTTTCTGTCTCATTTTCTTCATGGCATTCCATTTCAAGATGTTTGTGTTTTTCACAGTTAAAGCAAAACAACATACTTATATTGATTATGTACTCTTCATCTTCTAAATCTGTTTGACTTGGTGAACGTATTTATTCTTGATTTGTACATGCATCTTCTTTGACATTCTCTAACTTTGTGATGGGTGAAAAATATATATGTTTTACTTATCCCAAAGTACTTTAGTTGATGAAAAAATACCCACTTTTTGTAATGCCCATAAATATATATCTAAACATCGTTATCCTCATAAGAAATTTATTTCTTAACTAAGACAATACCTATTCAGCATAATATTGATATTCATACCAGCGACTTCAGGAATTTAGATTCATCAAATATTAAAGACTTCATAGCAGAATAAAATAAATGCATAATTTAACAGGTTACCTCGTTCTGATGCTAAGTTTCTTTGCCAGCTGCCTTGCTACTGTTGCTCTCCTGCTACCTGCTACACAATCCAGTCCTGTTGCAAACACAAAAAAATTGCCCAAAACTATTGTCCACCCTGCCAACTAGGAAAACGACCTAGCTCCAGGATACCTACGGATATCCTGGCCCTCCGAGCCCAAAACCTCTAGCAACTCGGTGCCTGCCTATTCAATATGTCACAACCAGCAAATCCCGTGCCTCAATCTGAGCACACCAATCTCACAACCCCTCTCGGCTCTCTGCAATACTCAGAGC
>ML789122.1:97838-116878 GCA_009831015.1 Picea engelmannii | reverse complement strand
TCCCTTCATTAACTCCCCCACCAAATACCTTATCCCATTATTAAATACCTTATCCATTCATTTAAATATCCTATCCATTCATTAAATATCCTATCCATTCATTAAATTTCTTATATCTTCTCGGGATTCTTATGTGATCCCCTCTTGTATACGCAACTTAATTTAAATGTTATATTTTATTCTCTACCTTTTATTTAATACTTAATTAATGAATTAATTAATTAATATTTAAATGAATCATTAACCATCATGACTAACTCATTAATAATAATTAATTAGAAATGTTCTTTTAAGACACAAATGTAGTTTAGCTAATCTTTTAGGATTATATTATTAAATTAATTATACTTAATAATCAAAGGGTCGTTACACTTTTTCCTTTACTGATCATATAGTCCTTCCAAAATGAAATCCATTGCAATTTTCTTATTTCATTTCAGTTCCTTATTTGCTATAGTCTTTTCCCTTTTTGAACTATCATATCCTGTAACAACTTATTTCCAAATATCATACCCCTGTGCCTTTAAAAATAATTTTGTCCTTCCACTCCATATCTCATAATTTAAACCATTCTTATCATTAAATAGTGGTACTCCATTCTCAGTATAATCCATGATCTCCTTCTAGCAGTTAAATTGTTTCCTGAAGGAACCTGCTCTGATTCCAATTGTTGGATTACTGAAAGGGGGGGATGAATCAGAGATGAGAAATTATACCAATTATTAATCATTTAAACCACAAAGTATATTATTTTCTTATTCAACCATGTTCATTTGTTCATCATCAATATATTACTATATCATAAGCATTAGCATTCATCAGTGCATAATAAACAATAACAAACACATCCACACAATGCAGAATACACCAATATTTACGTGGAAACCAATGCAGAAGAAAACCACAGAATGATTTTCTTATATGTCAAGAATTGCAGTCAAGGAAGCACCAACTTCCAACTCTCCAGCTACAACTGGAAGGAGGCTCCGACCCCCTATTTTCTCAAGCTACAACCTGAGGGAATATCCAACTCCTCAATTCTTTTGCTACAACCCCCTATGTTCTCCAACTACAACCCGAAGGTGGCTACAACAACCTATCCTTTCCCTGTCCAACCGCCTTGAAATATAAGTAGAATGATGGAACCATTGTCACACTATCACTGTGAGATATACTATTGTAAACATGTACCAATCAACCTACACCAAAAAACATGTACCAAACAAACTGTAATCGACCTATACCAATAACCTATAAACAACTTGTACCAATAACCTGTGCCAACATGTATTGTGCATCAACATGTACCTCAACCTATACCATAAACAAGTGCATCAACAATGCACCAAACCTGTACAAATAACCTGCAACAACAACCTCTCTCATCAATATTTTCAACCAAATCAAATCTACTCACCAAGATCAATCACCAAGACAAATCTCAACCATATGCACAATATCACCAAGATTTGAATCAACCAAGCATATCACAACAACTCATAATCATCACCAAGATCAATATGTGCTTCTAATAATATACCAAGACAATTATGCTACATCATCCATAAACCATGTGTCAACTATAGCACCACTTTTCGGTTACCAACCAATTTGTAGCACCAATTTGTACATAGCTCATACCAACATGATAGTAATAACATGCATTTAATCGAGAAATACAGTTAAACTCAGATTAAACATAAGAATTACTGCCATAATCAACAATCGATATCATTAAATTTAAATTGATATACACAGCGGAATACATGAATAAACATCATCTGATACTTATCTTCGAAACAGTGGTAGATTCCACCAACCACGTGCAGGCCTTCCACGAACCTCCCAGCCTTAGACCTCACTTCTCATCAGCTCAGCAGTGGGTCACCCCTGAGCTGGGACTAAGCTCCACCCCAAGGAAAGGAATCCTAGGCTAGGCTGAGGTTACAGGGAAAACATCACAGGAAACTAGAAGGATTCTTCCCAAGATGCCATCTTACGCCCACTACTACCAGACTCTCATTCCATCAGTGCTAACATCCCTCTCTAGGTCTTGGCAACAGGCCAGATGAGGAAGTCTCAGAGCCCGAAGCTGGTGTTGGACACTCTCTGGAAGAAACCACTTCCCAGCAAACTTCCTCACCTGGAGAGAATTGCCCACAGGCTTGTCAAACTGCCTCTTCAACAACAGTCACCTCCCTCACCTAGAGAGAGGTCATACACAGGCTCAATCACAACTTTCACTGGCCAGCAAGCCACACGCAGTACAGCTCTGCGTGGCCACCACAACCAACCGGAAAAAAAAAACACGGGCTTCCCAAACAGGCTTAGCAATGGCGCAAGGTCTCACAGTGTTGGTTCTAGGGAATGTGTGACAAACAATCCACGCAGGGAATGACATAGGTTCCACGGCTCATAACGGAGAGGGTGAACCTGGCCTTTTCAGAAACAAACACAGGCTTCTCGGCTTTCAGAACAGAGGATATACACGGTTTTTCAAAGCCAAACACAGGCTTTTTTGGCTCACAGGGAAGCACGAGGGTTCTCTACAAATCTCGTCTCAGTCGTACTGCTCAAAGCTTCGTACATGCTCAGGCAGTCGTGTGGAATGGATGAGGAACCCCTCTCACGGCTCATCTTGGTCATTTTATTCGCATGCACCAGGGTTGACACTTGTCACCCATGGGACTGCATGCGTTCCATCAGCATCCATTCCTTCCCATTTGGCAGTCCCTCATCCTTCCCCAAGAACTTAGGATAAAACATCACATTCAACATAATTCACGTGGCTTTTTGGAATAATAATAAAATATTATTCCCAAGGCTTAAGCCCCTAGGCTTAGCCCTTAGGCTCAACACTTAGCCCCTTTTTCCCATCTTTCAGCCCCTAATTCCTTTCCCACTCTGTGGAAGCTCAGTTCCCATCACTCATTCATCGTGGTCGGTCTGCACGTGGTGGTATTTATATTTTATTAATGTGTTGCATACATACAAGTACAAAATCAGGCCCTTGGCCTCCAACCCTTAGGCTCTCTGGCCTAACAATCACATAAGCCCACCGGCTTATACCAACTTGGTTCACCAGCCTATAACACATATTTACAATTCATTTCATACATCATATTTACAACTAGGCTTGGCCTTGGGGAAATTACAATCCCCCTCCCTTATTTCTGCACTGTCCTCAGTGCAACTTTACACAGCATCTGCAAGATTTTCAAAAAATTTCAAAAAGATGCGGGTACTCTGCCCGCATAACATCTGCATGCTCCCATGTTGCATCCTCAGGACCGTACTAGGTCCACTAGACCTTTACAAGCTCTATAGCTCGATTTCGGAGCTGTTTGTTTTTCCTGTCCAATATGCGCACAGGATGCACTTGCAGGACACCTTCTGGTTCCACCTGAATCACATTCCAATCGATAACATGATTAGCATCAGGTATATATCTCTTAAGCGGTGAAACGTGAAATAAATTATGTATAGTCATAGATGCAGGTAATGCAAGCATGTATGCAACTGGCCCAATCCTTTCCAGGATCTCAAATGGCCCACAAAATCTCACTGCTAACTTGGTGCAACTTCCCAACTTCAAGGAACTCCTGTTGGTTTTCACTTTCAGGAAAACATGGTCACCCACTTTGAATTCTCTGTGGTTTCTGTTACTATCAGCGTAACTTTTTTTCCTGTCCTGGGCAGCTTTTAGATTCTGTTTAATTCTTATCATTTGGTCTTCCATCTCTTTGAGCAGCTCAGGCCCAACTACTTCTCTGTCAGCTTGGATTATCCTAGCTCACTAGAGTGTTGCACTTTCTTCCATAAAGTGCTTTGAATGGGCTCATCTTCAACGATGTATGATACCCATTATTGTAGGTGAATTCTACCAAATGCGGGTAGTCTTCCCACCTTGATGGTTTATCCATCACATACATTCTCAGTATGTCTTCTATTACTCTGTTCACCCTTTTTGTCTAACCATCAGACTCAAGATGATACGCTATACTAAAGTTCAGATTCATTCTGAATCCCTTGAATAGTCCTTTCCAAAAATTTGAGGTGAATTTCGGGTCCCTATCAGACACAATTGTCTTAGGAATTCCATGCAAGTGTGCCACTTCTTTTAAGAAGATATCAGCAACATTTGCTGCCTTGTGAGTGGTTTTCAGTGGAATAAAATGGGCAGCTTTTGTAAGCTTGTCCACCACCACCATGATTGAATCATGTTGCTTGCTTGTTCTGGGCAATCATGTGATAAAATCCATTGTCACCACTTCCCATTTCCACCTAGGAATGGGTAAAGGCTACAGCAACCCTATTGGGTGCCTATGCTCAACCTTAACTTTTTGACACTCCATACATTTGGCGATGTATTTAGCGATTTCTTTCTTCAGACCCGGCCAAAAGTAATGGCTTTTGACTGCTACCACAGTCTTCTGATATCCAGGATGTCCAGCATAAGCCACGTTATACATTTCTTTTAGAATTGCCAGCTTCAATTCTCGGACATTGGATACATACACTATGTTTTTATACAAAAGTAAGCCATCAGTTCCCAAGGTGTAACTTCCATGGATCTATGGTCTCTCATGCTGTTGTATCTTTGCTATCAGACCTCTGTACTGCAAATCAACATTTGCAGCTTCCAAAATTCTATCCTTATTCTCAGTCCTGTACATGCTAATGGTTGTAGCATGTAATTCGTGCACTTTTCTGCTAAGTGCATCAGCCACCTTATTTTCTTTCCCTTTCATATGCTTGATATCAAAGTCATATTCACACAGAAACTCCATCCATCTGGTTTTCCTGGCATTTAAAGCCAGCTGATCAAATAAATACTTCAGACCATTGTGGTCTGTTCTTAATTTGAATCTCCTTCCCATGAGGTAATGTCTCCATTTCCTCAATGCGTGGACAATTGTTGCCAGCTCTAAATCGTGAGTGGAATAATTCCTTTCATGCTCTTTCAGCTTTCGGGACTCATAACAAATTACAAATACCTCTTGGCTGAGAACTCCTCCCAATCCCTCCTTACATGCATCTGTGCACACCACGAAATTCATATTTGGATCTGCAATCTTCAGGATTGGAGCATTGGTTAGCAGTTGCTTCAATCGCTGGAAACTACTCTCACACTCTTCAATCCACTGAAACTTCTTCTCCTTCCTTTGCAAGGAAGTGATAGGGTTAGTTATCTTTGAGAATCTGGCTATAAACCTTCTGTAGTAGCCTGCCAGACCCATAAAATATCTAACTTCTACCACATTCCTTGGCGCTGGCCATTCTCGGATGGCCTCAACCTTCTCAGGATCCACAATGATCCCCTCTTCTGAAATAATATGTCCCAAGTAATGGATCTTCCTTTGATAAAATGAGCATTTTCTCAGCTTGACGTATAGCTGGTGTTCTCTCAACACTTGCAGCACCATTCTCAGGTGTTTCTCATGCTCTTCCTCTGACTTGGAATACACCAAGATGACGTCCAGGAAGACTATGACAAACTTGTCTAAATAGTCCCTGAATACACCATTCATTAAGCACATGAAAATAGCAGGTGCGTTTGACAATCCAAACGGCACCACTGTGAACTCATAATGACCGTACCTTGTTCTAAAGGCGGTCTTGCTGATGTCCTCCTCATTTATTCTCACTTGGTGATATCCAGATCTGAGATCTATCTTTGAAAATATTTTTGCGTCCTTCAACTGATCAAAAAGATCATCGATCCTTGGCAGAGGGTACTTGTTCTTGACAGTTACATTGTTCAACTGTCGGAAATCAATGCACAGCCTCAACGTCCCATCCTTATTTGTCATGAATAGGACCAGGGCTCCCCAAGGTGACACGTTGGGTTGAATGTATCCCTTCTTTAGTAGCTCTTCGAGCTGCAATTGCAACTCCTTTAACTCTGGCGTACTCATTCTATAAGGAGCCTTTGAAACTGGAGCTGCTCCAGGCATCAAATTTATAGAAAAATCGATGTCCCTCTTCGGAGGTAGTCCAGGTACCTCCTGAAATACGTCCTTGAACTCTGTGAGTACCTCATGCTCTTCCAAATTTGAGACTACATCACTGGATGCTTCTCCCACACAGGCTGCAAATAATTGGCAGCCTTTCCTGTAACACTTCTTCAGCTGCATGGCTGAGATTTCTCTAACAACCACGGCTCTGGGAATTCCTTGGACTGTTACCTGATTTCCCTCTTCATCCAGGCATGTGAACTTCTTGTTGCGAAAGTCCAGAAGGGCATGGTGTTGGTCCAACCAGTCCATCCCAATTAAGCAGTCATAAGAGCCTAAAGGCAGAATATTCAATTCATCCTTAGTGCTCAATCCTTTCATGTCCACTGAACAGAACTTAACCAATTCAGTGACCTTCCTTTTGGTTCCTGTGGCTAACTGCACTAGCCAATACTTTTTATGTTTTCTCCTTGATAAACGCAAACTTTCCACCACCCTAGGATCTACATAACTATGGCTAGCCCCTGAATCAATTAAAGTAATTAGTGTTCGGTTGTTAATCATACCTTCCACTTCAATCATGTGAGATTGAAATTCTTCTTGCTTGTTGTCTAGGGCTGCGTAGATCCTCGACATTCTGATGCCCATATTCTCCATTGTTTCATCTTGTTGAACAGTATGAACGGTTCTTGCTTTACCATTTTTATGGGGACAATCTCTGTACTTGTGGTTTCCTTTACAGCCCCAACACTGAATGGGCGTCTCTCTCTGTCTTTGTGCTCCCTCTTCAGTCATTCTAGGCTCTCTAAACGATGGTTGTCCCTGAAGACTGTTTCTGAAAAAGGAAGGCTTGTTTCCCTTCTGCCTCTGTTCCTTCTTAAACTTCCTCTGATCATTCCAAGCCTTCCGAAGGATAAGCCTTTCTCCTTGTTGTTCATACAAGCATTTCACCCTTCTTATTGTTTCTTCCATAGTCTTAGGATCGTCATACTGAATCTTGTCACCCAAGGATGGTGGCAGTCCACTCAGATATCTCTGAATCTTGACAGCCTCGTCTTTGATGAATGTAACATACTTCAGTAGTTCCAGAAAACTTCGTTCATACTCATCAATAGTCATGTTTCCTATCTTGAGTTCGAAGAACTCCTTCATCTTTCTGTCATAGTATCTTTTAGTCAAGTATTTCTTCTCGAAATACCTCTTAAATTCCTTCCAAGTGACCTCCTTCTCTCTGATGTGTTGCACCTGCACAAACTGATCCCACCACATGGATGTTTTTCCTTTCAGTTGATACATTGCAATTCTTCCTTCTGCATGGGTGGAATAATTCTGCAGTTGGAAATATTTCCTCATGCCAAGCAACCATGTCTCGGCGTATTCCTCCTTCTTATGTTCTCCATTGAATGTTGGAGGCTTAGTCTTGTTCATCTCCCCTTTCAATTCATCCTTTCCATATTTTCGGTGTTTTCTGGTAGGGGACGGGCTTGAACTACTGTGTGTTTCCTTTCCAGAATGCTTTGAGGAGAGACGGTAATGTCTGCTACCACTCCTCGATCTTCTTCTCCTCTCAAGGGTTCTGAAACTTCTTGATCTTCTTGTGTCACTTTCTTTTTCTAATTTATTTTCTATTCTTTCTAGGCTCTTCAACATTTTTAAGTTGAATCCACCCTACTGATCCCTGACTTTCATGAGATTTCAGCTATCAGCTTGGCATGCCTGGGAATATCTTTGCAATCCTTCAATGATTTTCATTATGTGCCCTTCCTTGTATAATTCTCTTCCATGCCCATTGGAGTTCGATCCTTCGACTCCCAGGTTGACATCTCTTCCTTCTCTTTCGTCCTCTGAAATGGAGGCAATCCACACCTCTTCCATTTCTATACTCGGCGTTAGTTTTCGACTGTCCTGACACTCGTTGAACTCTGCACACACAACGTGCAATCAATCGAAGTTTGTTAGGCCTTAACCCTTACAAAATCACAATATTCATAATTCAACGTGAGCGAAAAAGCGTTTTGGCTTCACAAAGTTTTCTGAGCTCTGACGGCTCTGTAATTTCAGGACTTCATTTTTCGAGGGTTTTGTCGACGAGGATCCAACAGTTAAATCCTCGACAGTTCTTATGTCCTTCGAAAATTTCGGGACTTCGGGATTTCAGGGTTTTGGTTCCACAGAGGTTCTCGCGTTCGCTTCTCTCTCTGACTCCCGACTCCCGAACTTCCGACCTCTTTTCCCTGGGCCCACAGCACAGCTGTCGCCAACTATGGTAGAGATTTTGGGTTTTCGGCACTTCGGTTTTCAAGTCTTCGGTACCCGGGAGTTCATGATGCAGTGACTCCCAACCTCTTGTCACTCCTATACCCGAAATCTGAAAATTTAGTTTCCTTGCTCTCGGGGCCCACAGCACAGTTTTCGCCCTTAAAACCTGTTACGGTTCTTCAGTCTCCGATGGCTTTGGGACTTCATAACTTCGGGACTTTGGGTTTCGGGACTTCGGGTTTTCGATACCTGGAAGTTCACTATGTAGTGACTTCCAACTCCTTGTCACCACAATCCCTGAAATTCAAAATTCCGATTTACTTTATTCTCCGGGCCCACAGCACAGCTTTTGCCCTTAACCGCAGTGGCGTGTGGCATGTTCTGGAGGGTCCATGTCACCCTCGGTGACATCATCGAGTCCCACCACTCTCGCCTGTCTTCTCGACTCACTGGCACGTGGTACACATTCATGTGCCCATGTCCATTCCAAGCAAAATCCAACGGTTAGACTCCTTCCTTAGATCTACGGCGCAAATCTTTTTGGTGTTTCGGGGTTTCGGGCATCGGGAGTTCATGCACCCCACATCTCAAACTTCCATCTGCCGAAATCCCAAAATTACAGTTTACTCCTCCGCTGAATCGGACGGTCAACTACCTTCCTACGATCTACGATGTAGATCGTTTCGGCGTTTCAGGTTTCGGAGGTGTTCACCTTCCTCACTTCCCATCTCCTGACTTTGCGAAATCTGAAAGGTTTTCGCGACTAAATCAAGCGCGACTCCACCAGATCTAACGGTCGAGCCTTCCTCCTAGATCTACAGCGTAGATCTTCTCGAGTTTTTGGGTTTTCGGGAGTTCACGTATCGCGATTCCCCACACTCCTGTGCAATTCAAAAGGGATTTCAATCCCTACGCACATTTTCCAGATCCGACTTCATGAGGGCTCACCTTCCCTCCCGAACCGATCATAAGGCTCCAACACTGCTAGTGTGGAGTCCTCTCTCCCTGTGGTCATATACCACACCAGCTATGGTTTCACAACACCATTATACCTCATGAGCTTATAGGCACGGTCAAGCAACTCCTTGACACTCTGGACCATACCAGGGTCTGAAATTGGTCCTCCAGACACAATTTCTCCTCTCACCCTTGGTCCAAAGACCACTCAACTGTCCCATCTAGGCTCAGTGTCGAAACCTTGGCTCTGATACCAATTTGTAGCACCACTTTTCGGTTACCAACCAATTTGTAGCACCACTTTGTACATAGCTCATACCGGCATGATAGTAATAACATGCATTTAATCAAGAAATACAGTTAAACTCAGAGTAAACATAAGAATTATTGCCATAATCAACAATCGATAGCATTAAATTTAAATTGATATACACAGCGGAATACATGAATAAACATCATCTGATACTTATCTTCGAAATAGTGGTAGATTCCACCAACCACGTGCAAGCCTTCCACGAACCTCCCAGCCTTAGACCGCACTGCTCATCAGCTCAGCAGTGGGTCACCCCCGAGCTGGGACTAAGCTCCACCCCAAGGCAGGGAATCCTAGGCTAGGCTGAGGTTACAGGGAAAACATCACATAAAACAGGAAGGATTCTTCCCAAGATGCCATCTTACACCCACTACTACCAGACTCTCATTCCCCACATGCTTGTTCCACCCGGGAGTATACACCTTCACAAGCACAGTCCATTGGTGCTAACCTCCCTCTCTAGGTCTCGGCAACAGGCCAGATCAGGAAGTCTCAGAGCCCGAAGCTAGTGTTGGACACTCTTTGGAAGAAACCACTTCCCAGCAAACTCTCTCACCTGGAGAGAATTGCTCACAGGCCCGTCAACCTGCCTCTTCAACAACAGTCACCTCCCTCACCTGGAGAGAGGTCATACACAGGCTCAATCACAACTTGCACTGGCCAGCAAGACACGCACAGTCCAGCTCTGCGTGGCCACCACAACCAACTGGAAAAAAAACAAACATGGGCTTCCCAAACAGGCTTAGCAATGGCGCAAGGTCTCACAGTGTTGGTTCCCGAGAACGTGTGACAAACAATCCACGCATGGAATGACATAGGTTCCACGGCTCAGAATGGAGAGGGTGAACCCGGCCTTTTCAGAAACGAACACAGGCTTCTTGACTTTCAGAACAGAGGATATACACGGTTTTTTAGAGCCAAACACGGGCTTTTTCGGCTCACAGGGAAGCACGAGGGTTCTCTGCAAAGCTCGGGTCGATCATACTGCTCAGGCAGTCGGGTGGAATGGGTGAGGAACCCCTCTCACGGCTCATCTTGGTCATTTTATTCGCATGCACCAGGGTTGACACTTTTCACCCATGGGACTGTATGTGTTCCATCAGCATGCATTCCTTCCCATTTGGCAGTCCCTCGTCTTTCCCCAAGAACTTAGGATAAAACATCACATTCAACATAATTCACGTGGCTTTTTGGAATAATAATAAAATATTATTCCCAAGGCTTAAGCCCCTAGGCTTATCCCTTAGGCTCAACACTTAGCCCCTTTTTCCCACCTTCCAGCCCCTAATTCCTTTCCCACTCTATGTAAGCTCAGTTCCCCATCACTCATTCATCGTGGTCGGTCTGCACGCGATGGTATTTATATTTTATTAATGTGCTTCATACATACAAGTACAAAATCAGGCCCTTGGCCTCCAACCCTTAGGTTCTCTGGCCTAACAATCACATAAGCCCACCGGCTTATACCAACTTGGCTGACCAGCCTATAACACATATTTACAATTCATTTCATACATCAGATTTACAACTGAGCTCGGCCTTGGGGACATCACATCAACAATACTACTAACAAGTGCCTCCAACCATGTACCAAGTATGTACCAATCATACATCAACTACACATCAACTATGAATCATCCAGATATACCAGCATCATCAACTATACACCTCACGTATGTGTCAACTCATCAACTACTTGTCTCAACCATGTACCCAACATGTACCTCAACCATATACCAAATACATATACCAATGTAACCATCAAAATTTCTCTAGCAATACATCACACTATCCATAACCAAATACCAAAAACAATTACAGCAATCCATGTGCCATAACCTCACTTTTATGTAGCCTCAATGATGTATCATTCATAATCCAATCATATACCAAGACCACTATCAAGTGTCTCTCACAATGCACCACAAGATATGCCAATAAATCAAACTAAGTGCATTAACAATATAATTCAATAGATCTACCTCAAAACCATTCTACAACAAGCCCTAAACTTCAAAGAGGGAATCTAACAGATTTACAAGGAAAACCCTCAACCAAATTCATAAGTTCAACACTACACATGTTAAAACCATACATTTTTTCTTCTTGTAGCGTTCTGCTGCCACGGTTTTGTTGTCGCGAATTTGCTGCCACGATTTTTCTGCCACTTTTTTTTACACTATTTTTCTGTCGCACTTTTTATGCCGTTATTTTTCTTCCACACTTTTCTTGCCACACCTTGTTGTAGTTTTCCTGCTGCACTTTTCTCTATCAATAGTACCTTCCCAAATAACCTTCCACAAATTAGATATTCAATGGTATTCAATAGGTGTTAATGGGAGAGCCTTTCTCTCTTATTTATACTTCCATGTAGCTTCCTCAAGGGGTTGTCTTTTAACCAATTTAACCCATTTTCCTTCTATTAGAGATAACCCACTTCTAACCACTTTGTCCACTTAACTTAACCACTTTCCACAAATAGCAAGTTCTCCACTCCTAGTTGCAACTAACTTCATTATTTTATTATTTTATTTTCCAATCACTTTGACTTATCCATAAATAGTAAACTCACCACTTCTTGTTGCAACCACTTTATTATTTAAATAATTTCTCTTTGCAACCACTTTAACTACTTTAATATTTAAATAATGTATCTTTACTCACAACTTCTTGTTGCAACTAAATTTTCTATAACTAGTAAATTCATAACTTATTTGCTCTTAACCAACTTCTTGTTGCAACCACTTTATTATTTACTTTATTTCTTAGCCAACCACTTTGACTATTCAATCTTCTCATCACAACTACTTTACCATAATTACCAAACTCACAACTTCTTGTTGCAACTAATTTATTTTTAATTATTTTCTTAATGTAAAAACTATACCCATGATTAACTCCTAGTTACCATCAACTTGACTAGCACACTTCTTCTAGGAGCTTCTAGAATAATTGACTTCTTTGACCTTCTAGGGGCTTCTAGATAACTCATAAGGGTTCTCCAACTTCATATAGCCATAACTCTCTAACCGTGAAGAGCTATGTGACGTTCCACATATCACCGGAAATGGCATGACATATACTATCCATATAGAATAGTCTTACCTGTAAATTCACTGATATGCATGCCTTTATACCTCAAAAAGACTCGGTTCCCTTACCAATGCCTTTGTACTACCAAAATTCGCTACTGAACTTCTCCAAGGGTTGACATCAATCTACAATATCACTCTCCAAGGGTTGACATCAATCTACAATATCACTCTCCAAGGGTTGACATCAATGACAACCAACAATCCATACCAATTGTCCATCAACCTAAGCCAATTGTCTGACAATTTTCTTATGCTACCTAGGGAATTTAGTTCATAACAAAAATACCCTCAGTTATTCCTAGATTTGAAGGAAAAAATAGAGAAGGTCCTTTGAATCATATTAAGACTTTTCACATGTGGTTCTCATAAAATAGTATCACAAATAATAATATTATACATAGGATTTCCCATCGTACTGATGGACATAGTGACCCCATGGTACATAGACATTAAATGGATTCCTTACTCTATCTGTGTAGCTTTAGCTTCACACTTTTTGAATCATAGTCAATTCCCCATTAAGTAATAGTTTGGGATTGAGCTCCTTTAATTTCAACCAATCAACTTCTACCAACATAAAAAATCACATTTATAAGTAGAAGAGCATCGGTAAGATCCCCTCACATGATTACATTTTATCAGATTGATTCATAAAGTCCCCTCTTTGAATTTCTAAAGGTTTTGTCATACAACGACCTACTATTGAGGGAGAAGTTATTTTTAGAGACCAGGAACTGGATCTAGTGTATTCTCCTTGTGCTTACCTTTCCACCACCATTCCTCATGCCCCTAGTGTAGGCGAGACTTCCCCACCCACCCTAGGTCAATACCATGATGTTGGTCTTATTAATTCTACAAATTGTGCATATACCCAGTTTGGTCATATTCATTTTCCTTGAGGTCCTAGTCCTTATGGAAGGGTGAGTGTTTCCTATGGAGTGTCTCATGGGTATAATCCATTTTTTTGTTGTGCCCCAAGGGCTCCAAATATATTTACTCCATGTATGTATGTTTTCACAATTTTTCATAGTTGTTGTATAATCATTCTGGAGTTTAAACTGTGTAAGTGTTTTGAAATGTCCAACATTTTGAGTGGACACTCCACCCATCATTAGGGGAAAATGTTTGTCCCTGATGATGGGTGGAGTGTCCACTCGAAACATTGAATGTTTAAAAACACTCTACACAACTTAAACTCCAAAATTATTATATATATACTCTTACCGAGGGGCACCTCCCAAAACCTTTCCTTATTTATGGAAATAATCCCAATAAAATCCAAATGTGACAACTAGGTTGTAAAATTAAATATACTTATGATGTGGTTGGGGTCTATCATTATTCTCATGAGTGTCATGACCTTTCTTAAATCAAACAATTGAGGGCTCAACTGTCTAATTAGAATATCCCTAACAACCTACAATGTTTCATCAACATTTCCTTCAACATAAACTTGTTTTTAATCAACTTGGAGCATATACTTATTTGACCTCTTTAGGGACCTTCCAACCAAGTGACCCTTTGCATCATAACATTTTGATGGAAACTAATATAGGGAATATTCAAACACACCATCATAATTATGAGACCCATAAACTTGAGTATCCTATTAGAAAAGACACTACCCCATCTACCTCTAATGGTCCTTTGTAAATTGACCTATCATAGTTCAAACCTCCATTTTTTTTTCCCAAATCTCCTTTATGAAGAACGACACATAGCCCCCACAATAGGGTTTCAACACTCTGATGTGGTTATAGATTCAATGCAAGTCCCTTGTGCAATGTCTACATTAGACGTGCTACAAAATTATCCCTCATATCATAAGACCTTGTTAACTAATACTGGAGGTATTGACCCTATAGACACTAGGTTGATAACATTTGATTTAGGTAAAGAAGAACCATGTCTCCCTCGTTGAGTGGATTTTCAAGTCAAATTTATTCTCAATAATTTCAACATTCATAAGCATACAGTGGATGAGGGAACTTCATATTTTTTCATGTCATTAGTAGTTTGTAAGAAAATGGGATATCTTAGTCTTTCCTCATTGCAAATCACTTTGAGAACCTTTGATGGTAACCATTCATAACCTTTGGGAGTTTTGACTACCTTACATATTACCTTAATTGGTAAAACTATTTTGATAGATGTAGAGGTTTTGGATGCTCCTTTGGACTATGTTGACATACACAGTTACCGAATTGATGAGAACATCGACCTCAATATGAGAACTCTAGCCCTAAAAATCCATATTTTTGGGTCAAAAACACTAAAATCAACCCCTAAAATGAAAACTAGTGCCCCCAAAATCAAAAACAAATTGAGGGGTCAAAATCACAACCTTTTGCAACCATGTACTTAAACAATTGTCATGTTGCTAAGGAAAACCTTAAAATCAAACCTTTTATTAAGTGTTGGATATTTTCAACTTCAGGCAGTCATTCTCCATAGGAAAGTACAAGAAGACCCATCTACACCATTATAGAAGCCCCAGGAAGAAGTCGAAGACCCAGGAAAAGAAGTCGGCCCCATAGGAAAAATAATAATAAAATTGAAGACCCAGAAATAATAAGTCGGCCCCATACTAGCACCCATATCAGTATAAATGCAAGACTTTCTCATTTCATTTTGGAAGTTAGACAACTCCTTATGCAGTGCACACAAGGCAGTTGCAGTTGTTGTTTTGGCAGTTTCGCTATTTTTGGGTTACTGGTTATCTTGGAGGGTGCGCCACACTTGGAGAAGCTCTTGGTTATTTTGGGTCATCTTATTGAGGTGCTAGGTATTGGTGTTGTTGACCTTGAAGAGGATCTTGCTTGTATGGTATTTTGGTTATTGATGATGATGTACTGGTAATATCTTGGACTGAATTCTTCTAGAGAAAGGTTGTTGGGTTTTCTCCCAAGTTTGGGTTTCCCAGGATAAACTCTTGTGTTCTTGTGTCTAATGTGCATGGTAACTATTTCTAGATATTGTTATTTCCATTGCATTGTTATATTTTAGATTTTTAGTGTATAGTTATTCTATGATAATAGTTGTATGAAAGTGAATCTTGTTACTAATCTTAAGGCAATAACTATCAAGAGCTAAGAATCATATAAAACATCAACATGGTTTGAGAGATAGTTGAAATATTTCCACTGTATTGTTGCAGTTGAAGTTGCAATTACCAATTGCAGTTGCAGTTTTCAGTTACAGTTGCAGTTGCAGTTGCATTTTCCAGTTACAGTTATAGTTTCGAGTCATCAATTGCAGTTTCCAGTTGCGCAAACCTTGAGATTAGAAGACAAGATATATGGTGCTACAAATTTCAGAGGTATGAACTTATATATGTTTCCAAGTTATATCATTTAGCAGAGTATGAGGGTGTTTGCAGGGGATGTACAAGGGACCTTGTCCAAGCAATGTCCTAAAGGGAACATTGGATCTAGTGCATTAAGAGGAATAACGTGCCCTCCCTAGAAATTAACACTCTAGGTTTGCATATCAGGTTTGATATTTTTATATTGTTGCATCTTAAATAAATATTGTAACCAGGACAACAGTCTTTAGAGATCTATTATTGCTAAGTACTTTTGTTATCAAATGTTTTGAATATTGTTAGTACAATGATCATTGTGTAAATTCTCATTGTTTAGTACTAATGATGCACTTGTTTACAAGATGAAATTGATCTCTTTTAGGATATGTTCTTGGTTGTTGTCTTTGTCCCGGGAAGGTTACTATGGAGGTCACAACACTTGAAAAGTGTTTCTCTTGTCTTTTGTTTTTTATTTGTTCTGGGAAGGTTACCATGGAGGAATGATTGCTAACAACACTGGAAAAATGTTGTTCTTGTTTCCCATTTTTTATTCTTGTTCCTATTTCCTTATCATAAGAATATTGTTCTTGTCTACTATTTTTTTTATTGCACTTGTTCCGATCAGGTCACCAGTGATAGATATGAGAGGGAGCTATAGTGACAGTTGCAGGAGGAAACAAATTAGATGGTATCTAATTTTAGACATGGAGCATTCTATCCAGACATGGAGTTGAATACATGAAAATATACATCCATATATTGAAGGCGAAGAAAACAAAATTAGAACCTTCTGAAAAGAAGGATATTTTTCTGGGATACAGAGTGTTCCACATGGAGATTGAAAATGAGGAGAATATGGATCCACTAGTGGTGAGGTAGGTTCCCCTCCAAGTACCATCTCATAAGGAGCTAGATCTCAGAGGGACTCAACCCTCAGGATCCAGTAGGAAGGAGCATCCTCCTAGGACAGATCATTAGAGATCAGACTTCAGAAGATGCAGAGGGAGCAGATGGCTCTAGAGATTGTACAAACTCAGAGTGAGTCTGATATTAGAGAGATTCAATTGGATCAATATAGAGTCGATTATTCATAGGGAGTCCCCCCCCCAGATCTAGGTGGGAGAGAGACATCTCCTAGGACTGACATACAGGTGTCATGAGTTGAGGAGGCCAGCCAAAAGCTTCAGAGGAAAGAGGCTTCTAAGAGATGTGATGTTGCTACAATGACAGAGGAGGCATGGGTATGGATTGTGTCTCAGTCATAGAGGGAGCGGCCAATGAGACAAACTGGACAACATGACTTACTCCAATGATAGAGGGATTTGACCTCAGAGTTCGAGATGGAGGATCCTGGTTGGATGTACTCTTGGTATTATAGGTGTGACGAGATCATATGAGATCTTCCTCATTCATGGGATATTGATGAGATTCAATATGATGTACTGCAATTCCATGACTACACCTATGATGAAAAATATGAAGAAGTTGAGTGATTATACTATAGATTCAGATTTGGTGGACCCCACGATGTACAAGAAGTATATTGGATCCTTGATGTACATGGTTAATGTTAGACGAGATATTTTCTTTGCAGTGAGCACCCTGAGCCAATATTTTGTTCAAGCCAAGGAAGTTCTAGTGGGTGGCAGCGAATCATGGTACTGTTGGATATGGTTTGTCTCAGGTAATGAAGTTAGGTTGCATAGATATACAAATTCTGATTGAGAAGGAGTGCAGTAGATAGATTGAGCACCTAAGGGTGTTGCTTCATCTTCGAATCAGTTACGATTTCTGGGATAAGGTGGAAGCAGGATTATGTATCACTCAGTACAGTAGAGACGAAGCATGTCAAACCAGTATTGCAAGTTGTGAAGTGGTGCAACTTCGTAAGATTCTTGTGGGACTTCATCCGATACATGGTACAGAAGGGAGCAGTGAAGCTCCAATACTTATCCACAAATGAGTAGATTGAATATATCCTTCTAGAGTGGCCATGCTGACTTGGCTGAGGAGGATGATACACATGATTATCCATGTTGATTTGGATAGTGATGAGCATTGATGTTTCAACATCGAGCAGACATTCTCCTAGATTGATCATGCATAGGGATATGTTAGTGCTGATATGACCAAGGGATAATGATTCATTCACTCATGGGGCTCTGCTAGTGGTGAATCTCCCATGTATTTTGATATCATTGAGCATACATTCCCCCAAATTGGTCATGCATGGGGCTATACTAGTGTTGATATGACTAAAGGGAGAACGACTTATTCACTCATGAGGATTTGCTAGTGATGAATGGCCTAGGTTCGTGAAGACATTCTTAATATATTGGTCATGCACGGGGCTATGCTAGTGTTGATATCACCAAAGGAAAATGATTCACTCATCCACGAGGATTTTCTAGTGGTGAGTGGCCTAGATAAGCATCAGGTAGACATTATCTCAGATTGGTCATGCATGAGGATATGCTAGTGCTGATATGACCAAGGGTAATGATTCATTCACTCACAGGGATATTCTAGTGGTGAATGGCCTAGGTGTAGTCCTTCTCTTGTCAAGGAGTGGATGGACTCGAGATTCTATCACATGCATATTTCAAGATGGAATGCATGTGCGGAGATGACACAACAACATGGCTCATGAAGACAATATTTCTATGACAGAAGAAATCCAAGTATGAAGAATGCCTCCCTTATTGAGAGGGAGTGTTGGATATTTGCAACTTCGAGCATTCATTATCCATAAGAAAGTACAAGAAGACACATATACACCATTACAGAAGCCCCAGGAAGAAGTTGAAGACCCGAGAAGAGAAGTTGGCCCCACGGGAAAAATAATAATAAAATTGAAGACCCAGAAATAAGAATTCGGCCCCAAATTGGTGCCCAAATCAGTATAAATACAGGACTTGCTCATTTAATTTTGAGAGTCAGACATCTCCTTCTGTAGTGCGCACAAGGCAGTTGCAGCTGCAGTTTTGGAAGATTTTATATTATTGGTTTACTGGTTGTTGGATTACTGAGAGGGGGGGTGAATCAGTAATAACGTAATTATAATCCTTTTTCTTCAAATGTTATATCAATGTAGAATTATTATCCAATAATGAGCAGTAATAAATAAACAATCACACACATGCACAGTACACCAG
>ML789122.1:60914-77873 GCA_009831015.1 Picea engelmannii | reverse complement strand
TATTTGAATAAGACCATTTTCAATCATTCCAAATGGATCCATGATTATACAAATTTAGCTTGAACCAACAAACTTTGGGAATCATATAACATAGTGTAGTAAAAGTGGGTTGGTCTATTTCTTAAAGTCTTTGGGAATGATTAAGAGCATTCCAAGAGAGAAAAGTGTCAACGTTATTTTATTGATTAATGAATCACTCCTTAATGAAAACCTTTCGACACCAAACATTTTCTTGTGAAGGAAGTAATTATACCAAATTGTTCTTTCATGAAAGGCCAAACTAATTGTGTAGAGAAATCTTAGTCTCGTTAATAATCCACACAGTCAACCTCTAATTATGAAGATTCCAACTATCAACCTTGCCATATTTGCATGAGATCATATGAACTAAAGATCTTGAAGGCTTTAGATGTGTTGTCTATATAGTGGAGCCTATAATGGCTCACTGTGTAATTTATATCTACATTTTTTTAATGGATTGTCAAATAAGAATCTATCAAGGTACATTGTCTTGCATGCCTTTGACAACCCACTTCGCACCTAGCATGGTCTCTTGTGCATATACATTGGTTAGTCTAATCCCTTCCTCTTCTATAGATAAATTGCAGATGTCCTAGGAATTCAATGACATACCCCTTTTTTGTATCTTCCTTCTCCCAAAAAAATCATTGAAAATGCAATTCCAACTTCCTCCATCGACCTAAACTAGAAGGAAAGATACAACTAGCAATTGCCCCTCAAGGTGCAAAGGGAAATCTATAGGATGGGTCATTCCTAGCATATCAAAAGATATAAAAGCGCAAGCATAACATGATTAGGCTTACAACTTCATTTGATGGTTGATTTAAATATAACAACTTTCTAAGCTTCACCAAACAAGGAATATCATAATTGAATGATCTGGGAACACTAAATTCATGCAAACTATTCTATGTAGATAATAGATAGGTTGAAATATGCTCTAAATTTGAAAAGCTAATTAGTTAGATACAAGATCCAATATGTTTTTGAATATTCATTGGATTCATGTTGGACTCTTCACTCATTTTATAAAGTTCTTGTTGGACTCGTGTTGGACATTTCACTTGTGTTCGAAATGAATTTTGATGCAATGATGGATTACGAGATGAGTCAAAACTAGTACAAAGTGGTGCTACATGATGTGTCAAATAACCTTGACGTGAAGATTAGATCGACGATGCTTTTCAACTTTAAAATTGCAAGTGATGTGATTTTTGTAATTTCACTTTTTGTACTTTATGATGCTTTGCCTCTTCTTCTAATGAGAGGTATGAGAGTTTGCCTCAACTTACATTTTACTTATTTTTCTTCAACTCCCAAGTGGAAAAGTTAAATCCATTAAAACTCATCTTTCTTATATTTCATCCTAATCATTTACCTTATTCTCTTTGACATGTTTTTCTACTACCCATTTATCAAAATGTGCAATGATATATGCATTGTATTCTCATGAACCTTTATCTTCCTAGACTTGTAGATTATTATATCCCTAACTTCCTTCATTGAAATCCCCCAATAAGAATTTATCTTGGATTCTCTACTTTACTACTAGAGTTGGGTATGAATTTCGATGTCGTATATGTTATCGCACAAACTATAGGTTGGGCAAAGCCCAACCCAATCCACAAGATGGTGATAACAGTGGGAGAGTTTACCCAATGTCAGCTTAGATAAACCCTCCCCCTCGCTTTAGTGAAGGAAGAATCCAACACAAGGGAGGAGTCTCGGGTGACCCTAGGGGGAAATGAGACAAAAAATTGAGACGATGGAAGTGATGTCCCTATAGGTCAAGTTGCTAAGTGAGAAGTGGCTTGATAACGAGTCTTGGGGAAGGTCTATGGTTTCCAAATTCTTGAGTATCTGCAGAAGATGATTGTACCTGCCCGAGACACAAGAAAAGACGAGTATACAAGATTAAGGTTAAGTGGACAAGTAAGTTAAGATTGTTTTCCCTGTTACAGCAGTAAACAAGAGTATGTATCAGCAAAGAAAATAATCAATTACTGCAGATTTAACCACTTAAAGCATCAAAGAATTGTTGAAGAATGAAGCATAAAACATGTAGATTAATCCCCCAATACTTTAGCACAAGATTTAGTTGTTTTATAGGGATGTTATATGAAGTTTTCAGAGTAAGTTTGTAACAGCCAAGTGGATGTAGAAAATATTTTCTACAACCGCAATTTTTAACCATGAAAACAAGCAAGTAATCCGACAAAAAGTTCACTAATTAGCAGCATAATGATAATGATGGTTTACTAGCATATTTCCACAGTTAAATTGCAAGTTAGAATCAAAATAGAAGATAATTTGTTGCATCCCTAATGGCTGTAGATTTTAATTAGATATATCTTAAGATCCACTTGACCAATCTAGACGCCCTAGAGGCTTTGGCAAGCTTAAAGCATATAGAAAATATCCCAACTTAAACAATTTCAATATCTCGTGATTCTACATATCTCAATGCAATGATTTTATTTCTCCAATGCAAGAGACTAGCGCCTTTAAATATTGGGTTATGGAGTATTTAAAATGAAATAGCTAAGTTGTGCTACTTCCTTAAGGGTGTAATCCCTTTTACTCCCCAAGGCAAGCAAAACTAGTTAGGAAAAACCTAGGAGGTTGTAAACCCTTTTACTCATCCTAGTATTCTTTTGTTCAACAAATTATTCCAAGAAAATTATGATGGGCTTAGTGGGGTTGTATACACTTATACTTCCCAAAAGATTAACAAATTAACCTTATGACCAAGAAAAGAAGCAATAACAAGAGAGATTCCTTACCTAGTCCAAGTATTAATAAGATAAACTCCTTTTAACCAAGAAAAATACACCATAAAAGAAAGAAATAGCCACCAAGAAAGATAGTGCCTTACTTATTCATCCAATAGCCAAAGCAAATCACCACAAGAGATAGTATCAAGAGAGATAGATAAAATTTCCCAAAGAGGGCTCAAATTTCAGCCAAGTATCCTCTCCAAGATGGTAGTGTTATGATAAAATGACAAGAGTTTGATATCTATTTATACTAATCCTCTAAAAAGTGTTTGTTCGATTAAATTTAGGGTAAACCACAAAGTAATGGGTCAACAACCCTTAATTTTCCCCTTTACAATTTTAAATTTGATTTTGCACATAAGAAACCCTAAAATAAGCATGATGTCACCCTTCTAGAGCAACGATTCAACATCAAGAAGAGGACGTTGGGCTTGAAGATGACACATTGGGCCTCCAAAGGCCTTCTCCTGAAGTGTTATGGTCTTATTTATCAAGTCAAGGTATTATTATCCATCAAAATATTCCAAGTATCAACCAACAACATCACCACCACCAAAAACCCTAGCTCATGCATGATGTCACCCAAAAATGTGGCGTTCTAGCCTCTAAAGGCAGGTCGTTGGGGTGATGAAGGGCTAGGAAGGGTTCTTCAAGGTGCCTCTCAATCCTCCAAAGGTTTTCATCATCTTCTGGTGTGTGGGCCATGATATCCAACCTGTGGGCTTCAAGCCCCAAAGAATCCCAAGCTAGGCTTGTCCCTCCAAATATGTCCACCAAGCAAGGTCTTGCAAAGACAATGAATACACCCTCCAAGGATCTCAAGTCAATTAACATATCATGATAATTAAATCAAGTCAATAAAAGAGCCATCTAAGCATGTGCATAAAAAACCACCTCATTAAACTAAACAAGTGCTCAAAGACCCTATGCAATTTTCCAAGTTTAGGTATGGGAGGGTTGACAAGGTGACCTATTGGGTGAATCGTCCCCTAAGTCAAAGAGTGTTTCATGGGTGAACCTCTCTCTAAGACATGTGTATAATATGGTATGGATAGGGGGGAATACTTTTGGGCATGGGTTTCATGACATACAAAGGCTCGTAGTGTCTCATTTATGGGTTCCTTTGTAAAGGGTGTTTTTCACCTTCGTTTTCAATGCATCCTTTTTCCAAGCTTGTTTATTGCCATTAATTAATTAAGGTCAAAACACTTGGTACTCTCTAGGGTTAATTGATTATCTTTGGGGGAAGTACCAAAGTGTTTCTTGAAGGGATAAGTACACATTGTTCCATGGGGGTATAGTCTAGCTTGTAACACACCTTGTGTAAATCCCTCAACAAGTGGGACATTTATATTATGTGTTTTCTTTTGAAGGTATTTGAGTTTTAGGAGAAACATTTCATTGTTCTCAATACCTCTTAGGGAGACCATCTGGAAGGCTTATAATTAGTATTTTATCTTTTTTAAACTATCTCCCCTCTAGGCCTTCAACCCCTTCTTCCCATGAAATGAGAAACAATCCCTTCCTGGGTCAGTATACCCGAAAATCCCAAAAGGTACAGAGATGAGTGGATGAAGTGTGGAAAGCGACAAGTATGGTCAGGAATGGAACGATGACTCATCAAGAGGACCCCCAGTAGAAAACATATTCCTAAGGGTGACCACTTACTACGGTGCAGTGTCAACCACCAAGGTGAAACAAAGCAAAGAGCATAATTTCCAAGTAGACGTTACATGATCAAAAGCAGTTTTAAATGAAACAAACTCAATTGCCTCAAATATTGAAATGATACTAACCATAATACTTGGATTGTACCTCATGGAGAAAGACCTAATGTCTTCCAGAAGCAAGCTGGTGTGGTGGATACCCTCATGATGAACATGAGATCTGTGGTGGTGAAGCGGGCCTATATATGTGCAAGTGGACATTGTTGGTCAAGTTGTCTCTCGGTACTCCATGTCTGAAACCCGAGGGCCTCGAGACATCATCTCCTTAGTTATCCCCGGGAATTGGGGATAACAGTATCAACATTGATGATGTCACAACAATGATGAAATACATAAATTTTTATCATTGGATAATGTCCATCGCAGTCCTGACATACATTTAGAATTGTTGGTATTTTGACTCATTTTCAGTGGCACATAACATGTATGGATGTCATAATTCCAACCCTTTAGCAATGAAATGTCATTGGAAATCTCACATTATATCATCAGAATTTGGACTCATTAGTGACAAAATAAAGTTTTGCGTGGCTTCTTCAAAAAACTTCAATTAACTTTGTGGATGTTGTAATTCCAACTAATGAACGATGAATTACATCACCACTTTGACACATTGTTAGTGATGCCTAAAGGCCACACATGACTACTTTGAACGTGATGAGTTATGCTTGTTAACATTGCAATTTCTATGATATATCAACATGGACACATTAGTTCTGTCATTTTCTAAAGTTGGAGTATCATCACTAAAACATCAAGTGAAGATAATAAATGTCAGAATTATGATGATGAATAATTGTTTTTAGTTGTGACAAGAGGGTTGGTAAAACACCAAGTGCATCACAGCATGGTTAAGTGCACTTGAGTCAGATTATCAAAAACATAAAGGTAGTCATCTCTCTTTGTAGGACAACATAGACATGTGCATAGATGTTACACCTCATTGGATAAAACACTAGTGAAATATCAAGGTTTGTTACAAGACATGGAGAGTGATCAATATACTCATTGAGTGGACTCTTCTTGGTACCAAAATAAGCCAAGTTTACTCAGAAGGGTAAAACTCTGTCAAACTAGGGAAAGCATTGCATGTTTTATAGAGTTTGTTTGGGTTCAAGGCTTCTTCAATTTTAACCAACTATTAGTGATTAAGTTCGGGTATAAGAAAACTCAATATTCTAAGAATTGTATATTTAATTAATGAAGAGATTCATTCTCATCATCATACAAAAAAAAATTACAAATGAAGGTTGTTTTTTGTTCATCTTTAGTGATGCAAGATGAAGGATCCCCTTATTTTTCATTTGTCACATTCATGGGAAATATCATCATGTCTACCATAAACACCACTGAGAGATTTTTTATATTTTTTTGCACCTACACAAATGATTGAGTAGTATATATTGTATCGACACTATGAATTTTCAAGTAACTACTATGACATAAAATATTAAGGTAAATAAAACTTCTCGGTTTGAGATGATAAGAATAGGGGACAGTCTCAAGGATACTTACCAATATATCTTTAAAACAATTAGAAATGCATATTTCTTTTCGAGAACAAGTTCATGGAAAACCAATATCAGATGGTTGATAGAACCATTTGCATTGCAAAACAATATTCCACAAGCCTTTTGCAGTTGTATTTCACTAAAGATTTAGCTTGCCAATACTTCTAAGTTTTTGGTTCTTAATGGGTATATATTGAGTGATCCATATTAAGTGATAGGATTCAACTACTATGTCTCATTCTATAAAATATTGGTCTCATGTTGACCATAACTAGTATTGCCCATCTCTACCAATAATTGTGTGCACTCTTCCATATCAACACATGAAAGAAATGAATGAAATTTCACATAATCGTAAAAAGAAATAAAATTCTCTTTAGATTACCAGCCTATTTAAATAGTGAATTGTAGCATAACCAAGCACTTCTATCTTGAAAAAAAAATACATAGTGAGCAGTGAGCACTCCAAACAAGTGTCACTTACATGTGGTCCATGGAGAAGCACATGACCAGGAAATGGAAGACAAGTGTTGCTATAATTGTGGTCAATTTTTGGAGACAAAAGTAATGTCATCCCACATCAATGACAAACACTAAATCAAATTATACTCGTAAATTTGTTTCTCTTCTTAAGTGCGTGATTAGAATGGCAGTGGCAATAGAACATACAAATAGCCCTTCATTATAGTGAATATGATGTGGAGGAGGCTACAACACATACATATGACTTGGCTACTCTCAAGTATTTGGGAATTGAAACTATTCTAAATTTTCCTATGAAACAAAATGATTCATTTGTATGGTTTCAAAGTTTGAATGTACAATTACCTATTATTTGACACTAAACATAAATTCCCATTGCATTTCCATGCCTAGTTAAGCACATATAAGAAAGAGTTGGAGAAAATGCAGATTGTCGACATGAAAGAATGTTTAGCTTCTCCAAGAAGGCAGGCTTCCTTATTACATATGAAACTTTTTCATCTAGATCTTGAACATATACTTCTGTGTGTATCTTGTTCTCATATAGTTTTATGAGTTGTTATTGATTGTATATATTTTATATCAGCTGACCACGAAAAAATATATGAACGAAACCTGCAAAACAAACTATCACATAAAGGATAAGCATTTTCACTTTGAAGGAGCAATGTTATATGGTTCATTTGGCACTGTTTTTTTTTTAAATTTCAAAAAATCACACTAAGAATCTAGCGCATAACTATGTATATAATTACCTTGTTCTAGATCCAATAAAATCAACACAAATAGGAAAAACACTAAATATGTTGATTGAATTTGGTTTTATGCCTTGGACTTGCATAACTGTGGATATACTTACCTTATTCTAGATCCAGAATCAATGCACACTTACAGAATATTGTTCAATAAACAAGTTATTTCCACACAAGTCAAACGCCCTAAAAAACCACTCACACAAATAGATCAAATATTATTACATGAGTGTATTACATGGATAAAACCTCAAGGAGGGAAACACCCATGGCCCCATCCAACATGGCCACTTGAGGCAACATATTAACGCAAAAGGTAAAAAAAATTATCATGAGTTTCTCATGATCAATCATCAGCAAATCACCATCCATGCTCTTTAAATAGAGACATGGACCAATTAGGTGTTAATCCATGGATCAATCTAGTCGTTAGTATTGAGGAGAATATGAACCATTGGATCACTTTATGTCTAGAACATATCATGACCATTGCATTAGATAATTATAAATGCATACTAATGAATCCTAAGGAAGCACACTAAAGAAACACACTTTACCTAATGACATATTAGATCCATGTTGATCTTAACTAACACCTAAGTGTTTAAATATCCTAAAATCCCCCCTTAAGAAAAACTTGGAATAGGATTGAAGGATTTATAAATTGAAATAATAGGAAAGGGAATGAGGCATTAAAGCATATCCCACCTTAATGACAACTTCTTGAAATCCTAACTTTTTAGAACAATGTTTGAAAAACTTCACTTTTGTAAGAGATTTTGTGAAAATGTATGTAACTTGATGATCTATAGGGAAAAAGAAAGCACTTCAAGAACAAGATCCTAAATAATATTTCAAGTGCATATGTAGTTCAATGTGTTTGTTGCGTTGATGTTGAAATGGATCTTTGGGGAGCTTGATGGCACTTTGATTGTCACACCAAAGTGTGGTCAAATGTTTTTGTTGGAATCCAAACTCTAAAAGGATATGTTGAATCCATAAGGCTTCTTGAATTGAATTAAATCCTACTCAAAACTCTACTTATGTTGAAGAAATAACAAGATCTTGTTGCTTCTTACAATCCCAACTGACAGTTCTAGAACCTAGACTAAAAACATAACTTGCAATACACTTCTAATCGTCAAGGTCGTTAGCCCAATCAAAATCAGTGAAACCAACCAACAATGGATTCCCCCATGAAATGTAATGTATCCCAAAATAAATTGTACCATTGATATATCAAATATCATTTTTGATACTTTCCAATGGATCTCATGAAGTGTTTGCATATACTGGTTAACAAGACCAACATCAAAGGAAATATTAGGAAGGGTATGAGTCAAATATAAAAGGATACTAATTAACTGATGGTACAAGTGGAATCTACTTTGGGTGTATTACTAGTTGCATCAAGTTTGATCTAGAATGGAAGGGAGATAGGGCTAGTTTATTATCTTCCGTGTGAAAGAAACAAAGAATTTCACGAGCATACTTAGAATAGGAAACGAAAATTCCTTCCTTGGTTTGCAATACTTGGAGGTCAAGGAAATAATGAAAATATCCAAAGTCTATCATTTCAAATTTCTTATTAAGGGTGTATTTCACATGGTTTAAAATTTTTGGGTCACTACTAGTGAGAATAAGGTCATCAACATAATGAACAAGTATTATGACATGGTTACCTACTTTCTTGGTATAGACATTGAGGTTAGAATGGCATCTAGAAAGTTGGTGACAATAAGAAAGCTATGAATTTTAGCACAACAAGCACGAGGATCTTGCTTAATACATAGAGATATTTATTAAGGTGGCAAACCAAGATGGATTCGTTCTGAACATTGCCAAGAGGTTGTTCCACGTAAATTTATTTTTGTGAATACCCATGAAAAATGGTGGATTTAACATGAATTTATTCTTTGAAATCCCCATGAAAAAAGTGGATTTAATATCCATCTCATGGGCCTCCTATTTTTGTGAAGCGACAAGGGATAGAACAAGGTGGATGGAATTCATTTTGTCTACAAGGGCAAAGGTTTCATTATATTCAATCCCTTAAACTTGAAACAATCCTTTGACAACTAACTAGGACTTATGTCTTTCAACACTTCCATTTGATGAATACTTAGTTCTACATACCCATTTTCATTTGATGTTTTTTCTTCCTTTCGGAATAGGTACAAGATCCCAGGTATCATTCACCATTAAGGAACTATATTATTCATTTGTTTCTATGTCCCAAACTACATGGCCAAAAGCTTCTGCAAATGTTTCTAGATCACAAGTCTCTAAAAATTGAGCTAAAAGAGAGGAGGCTTGTAATGTCCCTAATATGAAACCATTTGTAATTGTACATATAGGTTGGTGAGCCATTGGTACCAATTATAAATGTAAATGTACATATAGGTCAGTGATTCGTTAGCACCAAGTTTTGGTTTTGCGCGCACCTGAGTAGTGCACGAGAATTTTTATCAAAGAAATGGTGCACACATTTCATAGTGTTGTGTGCACTTGAGTAAGTGTGTGGGGATTTCCTTGAAGTGCACATCAAGATGAGTCATATATATATATATATATATATATATATATATATATAGAGAGAGAGAGAGAGAGAGAGAGAGAGAGAGAGAGAGAGAGAATGTATTTGAGGCTGGAGAGCCTGTGTGATTATGAGGCTAGTGAGCCAGGATGCATATAGGCCAGTGCACCTGTCCTTGTAAAGTGTAATCATACTCAAGTTATTATTATTATCACATCGATGTGCACAGAAATATCAAATGAAAAGAGACCAAGAGCTAACTCCACCTAAAAAAGGGAAAATGGGGAGACTTAAGTCCCAGGGAATATTTTATTAATATTTCCATAAAAGTGTAATTATGGATAATTATTTATCCTAAGTTCTCGAGGATGGGAACGAGTCACCAAGTGGCTAAATATATTTACGAAGGTGACAAGTGTCCATTTTAAGGCATGCAATATATATTTCTAGCCTTAGTGTATTTTGGGGGATTCATTAATTTTCTCATGTGCAGAAGGGGTCGGACCATCTGGATATATGACTATTACCTTATCTACAGAGAAGAGCTTGTAATGGGTTTCTTTATTGTAACCAGAGTTTTGTTGTTGAAGAGGGAGGTTGTCAGGCCCATGAGAAATGTCTCTAAATGAGATATTTCTTGTCTAAGAGGCGGGTTGTCAGGCTCGTGAGCATTCTCTCCTTGTGAGAATATTGTTGGGAATTGTTCCATGGTGAGATGGGCATTGGTTCCATGGCTCTGAGGATTCATATTTGACCTATTGTTGGAACCTTGGAAGGGAATTGGGTAAGTCGAGGGACTGTTGAGAAGAGAAGGGACACACTTCATTGGGTGTAACGGGTGTGTGGGGAATGAGATATTATAGGCTAGTTGTTGTAGTGGCACCTTGGACTGAACAATTATGCTAAGTATCAGACCTTAGCCTATCATTAGGAACCCTTTTTCCCTGGTGGAGTTAAGCCCCATCTCGGGGGTGACCTATTACTAAAATCTTATGAGCAACAGACTATGTGGTTGGGAGGAACGTCTGAGTTTTTCACGCAGTTGGTGACTTTTCATATAAGATAAGTGTCTTTATGTGCTTGTATCATTTACTATGTGCCTTACTGTGTGCTTAATTATTTGTTATTAATATGGTTTTAATTCTTGTATGTTGTAGCATATAAGTAATTATTTTTATTCAATTAATGTTGTTTTCACATGTAAGTGTGGTGCTGATATCCAGTATTTGTAGTCATGCATGAATATGATAGTTATTGTTAGTTATTCTTGTTAAGTTAACATTATGATAATGGTCATGAGTCTTCATGGAGAATTTAGATTGGCCATGCGTGCAGGTAAATACTATGTGTGCACAAGAGGCTAGATTTGTTGATGTGCACAAGGAAACAGAATTGGGTTGTGACATCAGCATGGTTGCACGCGCAATAATGAGCACATGTGCAGAGTGGATTACGCGCACAGTAGTGTTGTATGCTCAGTATGCTTGTGTGTGCGGTTTTATTGTGTTTCTTTCGTTGTTATAAGTTGTGTGTCGTGACTCACCTTGGGGTTGAGCATGTTACTTCAAGTAGTTTTGCACAGACTAAAGTTATAGAGTAGAATCTAGGCACTGGATTTTGGAGTAGCATTGCTCAGTACTAAGCTGGGTAATGTTACAAGTTGGTATCAAAGCAGTAGTTTGATAAGTAATAGGGATATTATAGGTTGGTATCAGAGATTTGGTTTCAACACTAATCATGCATGGTCCGAGTATCTACTTAAGGAAAATTTTGGATGGGTAAGTGGCCGAATTTGGAATTATAGCGTGGCCATGGTGCACATAAAATAAGAACGTGTAATTTTGCGCACTAAATTTTGGATGATGTGGGGTGTGGTGTTGGAAATGCGAAGTAAATAATGATGGGTGGATGTGCGCACTAAATTTTGGGGTTGCGCAAAACAAAATTTGTGGTGCATGCATAATATTAATACGCGTTGTATATGTTGAATATTGACATTATGCATTGGTATGTGTTGAATACCAGTGCGTGCACGAGATTCAGAGGAAAGGATTGTAATAAAATGGTGCATAGTTTTCATGAAGTTGTCTCATGAATTCACCTAACAAATCTTGTTTCCTGCACATTTTGCAAAATTATCAGTGATTAGAGCAGAACAGAATCAGCGCAAAAAGTCAAAAAGTATGGAAGATGCGCAAAGAGATTTTAGTCATGATGATGAATTCAGGGATTTGTATATCGGTTTAGGTGATGATGGTACATAATCCAAGGAGGAGCGCATTACCTTAGTAGAAACCATAAAGGGATTGATAATGAAATCTATAATGATGTCCAAATATATAAAGTTGATAATGAAAGGCTTATGAAAGCCAAGGAGAAACAAGATGACTTCAATGTCAAGTTGATGCAAAGCTTGGACAAAATAGAAAAGAAAGTGGATAAGGAGATAGAGAAAATTAGGTTAAGAAGTTGTAGGTCTCATGATGAGAAAAGAAGAAAAGTAAGAAGTGTCGATAGGCATCATCACCATTCACCAAAGTATTCATTTAGGAAAGTGCATAGTAGCTCAAGTCCATCTCCTGTCAGAAAGAATAAGAGAAGGACTGGGGTGGAAAAGCTACAGGGAGAAATGAATAAGATCAAGCCTCCTACCTTTGATGATGAGCACAAGAAGGATGAAGATGTGAAGACCTGGATGTTGGGTATGAGGTAGTACTTCTAGATACATAATTATTCTACACATGTAGAAGGGACAATTTCCATCTATCGGCTAAAAGGAAAAGCATCAATGTGGTGGGATTAGTTCGTGCAAGTGTAACACATTGATGAGAAGAAGGTTACTTGGAGGGAGTTCAAGAGGTATTTTCAAAAGAAATAGTTAACCTAGCGATACTATGACAAGATGAAGGAGTTATTTGAAATCAAGCTTGGAAGTATGACAATAAATGAGTATGAAAGAATACTCTTAGATTTGTTGAATTATGTCGCATTCATCAATGATGAGAAAGTTAAAATTAAGAGGTACATGAGTGGGATACCCTCATTTATCAGTGACAAGATACAATATGATGACCCCAAGACATTGGAGGAAACCATAAGGTGCGCTAAATGCCTTTACAGTCAGCAATGGGGAAGACCGACTTCTGAAAAGGCTTGGGAAGACAAGATGAAAAGCAAGGTAGAGAAGAGGAAGAAGGGGACTAATACACCCTTTTTCAGAAATACTGTGCAAGGACAAACAACTCCCAAGGAGCCCAGAATGATGGAGACAATGGAGAAAAATCCAAAGCAACGACCTATTCAATGTTGGGGTTGTGGCAGAGATAATATGTGCAGAGATTTCCCTCAAAGATGTGATAAAGAAAGGATTGTGTATAGTGTACAGCAAGATGCAACAATTGAAGATATGGGCAGAAATGTACCTAGGATGTATGCAACCCTGGATAACAAGCAATTTGAGTTTCATTTGCACATGATTGAAGTGGAAGGTAAGATTAATTACCAACCCATTGTTATCCTAATTGATTAAGTAGCTAGTCATAGTTACCTAGATCCTAAGATGGTGGAAATTTTCCAATTGCCAAGAAGCAATCTTTGAAAACCTTGGTTGGTGCAGTTAGCTACAGGATCAAAACAGAAAATTAATGAGATGGTTAACGCATGTCCAATGGAAATGAATGGACTGCACACAAAAGATGATTTGAATATTATACATTTGGGCTCGTATGATTGCCTCATTGGTAAGGATTGGTTGGACCAACATCATGTTGTTATAGACTGTTACAATAAGGCATTTACTTTCTTGGATGAGGTAGGGAACTTAAGGATAGTTCAAGGAATTCCAATATTTGTAACTACCATAGAAGTGTTAGCCTTGTAATTGAATAAAAGCTATAGGAAAGGATGTCAAGTGTTTGCAGCGCACGTGGAGGAGGCACCTAAGGATAGAGTGTCAAATGTTGAAGACTACACAGTACTAAAAGAGTTTGAGGATGTATTTAAAGAGATTTTGGCGTTGTGACCAAAACAAGATATCAATTTCTCTATAAATATGATGTCGGGAGTAGTACATGTATCCAAGACTCATTATAGGATGAGTGCACCAGAGTTGAAGAAATTGTAGATGCAACTTGAAGATATTCTAAAGAAAGTGTATATACGCCCAAGTGTGTCACCTTGGGGTGCACCAGTATTTTTCGTGAAGAAGAAGGATGGTACACTAAGACTTTGTATTGACTTCAGGAAGTTGAACAAAGTAACAGTAAAGAACAAGTATCCTTTTCCAAGTATAGATGACCTCTTTTATCAGTGGAGCGACGCTCAAATATTTTCAAAGATTGATCTCAAATGTAGATATCATCAAGTGAGAATTAAGGAAGAGGACATAAACAAGACTACCTTTAGAATAGGTAAAGACATTACAAGTTCACGGTGGTGCCATTCGGATTGTCAAATGCACCAGTTGTCTTCATGTGTTTGATGAATGAAGTTTTCAGAAGTTACTTAGATAATTGTGTCATTGTATTTCTGGATGACATACTTATTTACTCAAAGTCTAAAGAACAACATGAGTAGTACTTGAGGATGGTGTTACAAGTTTTGAGAGAACATCAATTGTATGCAAAGTTGAGCAAGTGCTCATTTTACCAGTGACAGATTCATTATTTGGGTCATATTATTTCCAAGGAAGGAATAGATGTGGATCCGGAAAAGATAAAGGTCATTGAGGAATGGCCGACACCAAGAAATGTCGCAGAGGTGAGGTCCTTCATGGGACTGGCAAGTTATTATTGAAGGTTTATTGAAGGCTTCTCAAAGATTGTGTATCTAATTACATCCTTGCAAAAGAAAGGTGTGTGATTTGAATGGACTATGGATTGTGCAATGAGTTTTCATCACTTGAAAAGTTTGTTGACAAGTGCGCCATTTTTTAGAATTGTTGATTCAGATGAAGACTTCATTTTGTGCACAAATGCATATGCATGCAAGGGCTCGGTGGAGTCTCTAGTCAGAATGGACATATGGTGTGCTACGAATCAAGAAAGTTAAAAGAGCATGAAATGCTCTATGCTACTCATGATTTAGATTTGGCAACCATAGTGCATGCCTTAAAGATGTGGTAGCACTATCTCATGGGTAAAATATTTGAGTTGAGAGAAGATCATAGTGGTATGAAGTATCTGTTTGGATAGCCAAGTTTAAATGTCAAAAAGAGCAAGTGGTTAGAATTCCTCGGTGAGTATGACTTCAACATAAAGCATATCAGAGGAAAAGAGAACAAGGTGGTTGACGCACTCAGCAAGAGGGTGCATGAGATGCACGCTACAACCATTAGCATGTACAAATCATATTTGAGTGACAGAATTTTAGAGGTTTCTAAATCAGATCAGCATTATGCGGACATAAAGGTGAACTTACAGTATGGTATGTCGCAACATAAATTGGAATGTTATGAGATAAAAGAGGATGGAATCCTCATGTATAGGCATAGATTCTATGTGTCAAATGTTCAGGAGTTGAAAAGTTTTATAATATCATATATGCATAAGGTTCCTTATGAAAGACACCCAGGCTACCAGAATACAATTGTTGTAGTCAAAAAGCAATACTATTGTACAGGAATGAAAAAGGAGGTTGTTGATTTTATTGTTAGATGCCTTGAATGTCAAAAGGTCAAGGTTGAGCACAGACATCCAATTGTTTTTCTACAACCTTTTCCCATTCCTGAGTGGAAGTGGGAAGTTGTGACCATGGATTTCATTACTAAGCTACCTAGGACTGCCTAGCAGCATGATTCTATTATGGTAGTGATGGACAAGCTTACTAAATATTCCCATTTTATTTCAGTGAAGTCAACGCACAAGGTAGCCAACATTCTTGAAATATACATGCAAGAAATTGCTAAGTTGCATGGTGTACTTAAGACAAATGTGTATGACAGAGATTCCAAGTTCACATTGAACTTTTGGAAATGATTGTTCAAATGATTTGGGAAAAATCTAAACTTTAGCACAACATATCACCCTGAGACAGATGGGCAAACAGAGAGGGTAAATCGGGTCATTGAAGATATGCTCGGGATGTATGTGATGGATAAACCATCCAAATGGGAAGACTACCTTCACTTGGTAGAGTTTGCTTACAACAATGGGTATCAATCATCTTTCAAGATGAGCCCATTTGAGGCACTTTATGGTAGAAAGTGCAACATGTCAGTGAGTTGGGAAAACTCAGAAGACCACATAGTGGTTGGGCCATATCTTCTCAAGGAAATGGAAGAGAAGATGGTAAATATAAGGAAGAATTTAAAGGCTACCCAAGACAGGAAGAAAAGTTCCATAGATAAAGGCAGAACCCACAGAGAGTTTAAAGTGAGTGACCATGTGTTCTTGAAAGTAAAATCAAGACGTAGATCCTTGAAGTTGGGAAATTGTTCTAAGTTGGCAGGGCACTATTGTGGGCCATTTGAAATCCTAGAGAGGATTGGTCATGTCGCATATATGCTTGCATTTCCTGCATCTTTGTGTATTCATAATTTTTCCATGTATCATTGCTTAAAAAGTATGTACTTGATGTTAATCATATTACTGATTGGAATGTGATTCAAGTGGAGCCAGAAGGTGATTTTCGAGTGCGACAAGTTTTCATATTGGATTGGAAAATAAAACAACTCCAGAATTGAGCCATGGAGCTGGTAAAGGTCCAATGGACCTGGTACAATCCTGAAGATGCAACTTGGGAGCGCAAGGATTCTATACGGAAAGAATATCCGCATCTTTTTTAATATTTTTGAAATTTTGTATGTACAAGTGTATATAATGAACTGAGGATAGTGCATAAATAAGGGGGAGGGGAATGTAATGTTCCTAATATGAAACCCTTTGTAATTGCACATATAGGTTGGTGAGTCGTTGGTACCAATTGTAAATGTAAATGTACATATAGGTTGGTGAGTTGTTAGCACAAATTTTTGGTCTTGCGCTCCCCTAAGTAGTGTAGGAGAATTATTATCAAAGAAAGGGTGTGCACATTTCACAGTGTTGTGTGCACTTGAGTAAGTGCACAGGGATTTCCTATAAGTGCGCATTGATTTGAGTAATATATATATATATATATATATATATATATATATATATATATATATATATATAT
>ML789122.1:42382-57220 GCA_009831015.1 Picea engelmannii | reverse complement strand
CCTAAAATAAGGAAAGTGGGGCCAAGTGACCTAAAAGATGTTTTTAAGGAAGCTACTTGGAGAGTATAAATAAGAGGCAAGGCTCTCTCATTTTAATCACACTTGAGCATATTGAATATATATAGGTGTCTGAGGTAACCAAGAATATCTAATCCGAAATTCTGAGGGAAGGTGAAGAAAAGAAGGCCGAAATGAAAGGAAGAATAAATTCTTTTGATGGTGCTTTCTAAGGTATCTTATTTAGAGGTCATCTCACCAGTTTCGTTATAACTCTTTTTATACAATGATTCATACTGTGAAATTGATATGACATTGAGAAAACATATCCAAGTATCTGTGATAAAAAATTTAGCTTGTGGGTCATTTTATTTATGGAGTTACAGTCTGTGGAAAATAGGGTTTGTGGCTAGTCCTGAAACTAGTCAAAAACAGGTGTTTCGGGTAAAAACGTCATAAATTCTTCATGACAGATCCAAATTTAGTGAAACAAAATGTGTTGGTTAGGGTACAGTATTTAGTATGTTTTATAACAGTTTCATATCAATTCAACAAATATTCTGTGCGGGACACGATCTACAAGGTCACTCTCTAGAATAAGCCAGAATTCAGCAAGGTATGTCATTTTTTCTATAACTCCTTTTCTGAGAGGTTCCAAGTAGTGAAACCTAGAGGGATTGCATAGAAAACAATGAAGAATATTATATATCAGTTTCATATCTTTATACATTACAGGTACAAAGTTATGATTACTTCAAGTTAGGGTTGTTGACTAATCCAAAACTAGGCATGTGAGACTAAAGAAAAGTTTGATGAAAATGCTAGTATCTTGTTGTTGAAGTTAAGGAAGGTTTGTAGGAATGTGATCATATACACCAGGTCTATTACAAAGCTACAAATTAGATTTGGATGATGAAATTGATGAGGGATTTTGGTTGAGGTACATGTTGAGTACATGGTTGAGACAAGTATTTGATGAGTTGGCACATACATGAGTTGTATAGTTGATGATGTTGGTACATATTGATGAGTCATAGTTGATGAGTAGTTGAAACATGATTGGTACATACTCGGTACATGGTTGGATGCACTTTTTTATGGTACAGGTTGATTACAGGTTATTTGATACAGGTTGGTGCATGGTTAATGCACTTGTTTATGGTACAGGTTGATTACAGGTTGAGGTATAGGTTGATGCATGGTTGATGCATGATTTATATTTATTGGTACAGATTTACAGCGGTATATCTCACAGTGACAGGTTGAAATTGGTTCCATCATTCTACTTCTCCTTCAGGGTGGCAGGACGGGGCAAGGACAGGTGGTTGTAGCCACCTTCTGGTTGTAGCCGGAGAACATAGGGGGTCGTAGCCTCCTTCTGGTTGTAGCCAGAGAATTAGGGAGTTGGAGCTTCCCTCAGGTTGTAGCCTGAGAAACTAGTGGGTTGGATCGTCCTTCCAGTTGCAGCTGGAAAACAAAGGAAGTTGGTGCTTCCAATGAATGTAATTCTTCAAGACATATAAGAAAAAGCATTATGTGGTTTTCTCCCGATTTGGGTTTCCAAGTAAAACATCGGTGTACTGTGTATGTGTATGTTTGTTCATTTTTTCATTTCTTATTTACTATGGAGTTATTGGATGATAAATCAGAGCAATCCAACAATTGGTATCAGAGCAGGTTCCTTCATAAATCAATTTAACCACTGAAAGGTAGATCATGGAGAGTACCAACTCATATAAAAATGGAATACCACAGTTTGATGGATAGAAGTATGATTTTTGGAGCATAAGGATGAGAACATATATACAGGCACAGGGATTTCAAGTTTGGCAATTGATTGTAGATGGATACACAGCACCAGCAGTTCCACCAACAAATGACAAAGCAGTAAAACTTGGTGAGAATAATTCCAAAGCCACAAATGCACTTTTGAATGGTCTTAGTGATATGGTATTCACCAAAGTTGCACACTGTAAATCCTCTAAAGAGATTTGGGACAAGCTTCAAAATATTTATGAAGGTGATACAAAAGTCAAAGCAGCAAAGCTTCAGACTTAAAGAGGTCAGTTCGAACAACTAAAAATGAAGGAAGATGAAGATATCGCAGCCTACTTCTTACGAGTCGATGAAACAGTGAATGCAATCGTAGGATTGGGAGAAAAAATTGAAGAATTTGTAATTGTTCAAAAGATACTAAGATCTCTTCCTATGAGATTCAACCCTAAGATATCAGCACTAGAAGAAAGATCGGATCTGGACTCAATAAGCATGGATGAACTGCATGGAATCTTCACGACATATGAAATGAGAACTGAGTAGGAAAATCCAGATGTAAAAGAAGCAGCCTTCAAGGCATCCAAAAGATCAAAGCAAAATAAAAAGGAACAAGAAGAATATAACAGCAGCAATGACGCCTCGGAAGATGATGAAGAAGTGGCCAACTTCGTCAAAATACTGAACAAGGGAACCAACGGTAGGTATAGAGGTAAGCTCCCTTTAATTTGTTTTAATTGTGATAGTATTGGTCATTTTTCTAACAAATGTCCTCATAAGAAAAAGAGAAATGATGAAGGTTACTCAAAAGGAAAACACACATATAAAGGCAAAAGAACTACAAAGAAATTTTTCAAGAAAATCTTATACACCAAAGAAGACATCTCATCTTCAGATGAAGATGAAGTCAGTGACAATGAGACAGAAATAGTTCTATTCATGGTAGTAAAAGACTCTGACAAAGAAGACTCCGAAGAAGAATATGAAGAAGCCGAAGAAGAATGTGAAGAAGTCGAAGAAGAAATTGAAGAGGCAGAAGATGACTATCGAAAAGAATTAATGTGTGCCATAGAAGTTATCAGAAAAGAAAAGAAGAAAAATAAGAAACTACAAGCAAAACTAGATCAGAAAAAGGACACTCAAGAACCGGAACAAATTATCACAAAATTGAAGGTTCAAATTGAAGAAGATAAAAGAATTGAAGAAGCACTCAAAGAACAACTAGAAGAAAAGGACAAGATCATTGGAAACTTGGAAGCAGAGGTTGTCACACTAAGAAATTATATTCAAAAGAAAAATATGCAGAATAGCTCAAAAGTTATGGATGACATTATCAGCAGTCAAAAATCTCATCTTGACAAGTCCGGACTTGGATATAATCAGACAGAAAATGGATCAAGCTCCAAAACAACAGAGAAAGAAACAAATCCAAAGAGTTATGCAGAAACAATCAAAGAGGATAGGAAGATATACAAGGAAGATTACAGGGACACTCCTCCACCAAGAAGATTCATATTTCAGAATCAACAACAGACAAATAGGCCTCAATAAGAAGAAGGATTCATAAGAGCACCTCCTTTTAGAAGATCTTCAACTCCTAGGTATCAAACTATATTTTTTGGTTTATGTTATGCATGTAATAATTTTGGACATAAAGTTGTGAATTGTAGAGCTAATAACATGAACAATAACAACTTTGAGATTTATACACAAAGGGATTATTCAAGGAGACCTAGTGACACACAAAGAAGATGTTACAACAGGTTTGAATCTTTGAGCACTGAAGTGGAATGTTACAAATGTAACAATTTTGGACACATGGACAAGGATTGCAGAATGAAAGTCCCTCCTAAAGAACCTCAACAGAATAACAGTAGTTCACATTCAAAACAGAGTAATGCTCAGAAACAACACTGATAAAACTCCCTACGAGCTATGGAAAGGAAGACCAACAAATGTGAAGCACTTCAGAGTTTTTGGAAGCAAATATTACATCAAAAGAGAAGATGGTAGAATGGGAAAGTTTGACTCTCGTGTGGACAAAGGAATACTTGTTGGTTACTCAAGTACAAGGAAAGCATACAAGTGTTACAATCTAAGATTGAACAAAGTTGTGGAAAGCATCAACGTAACAATTGATGAAACAGGAAGACCAGAATCAAAGGAAGAAGAAAACAAATCAATGGAATAACTTTTCGAAGAAGAAGATGAAAAAGAAGTAGAAGAGGAAGATGAAGATGAAGATGAAGAGAATCCAACAGAAGCAGAAGAGAAAGTTCAGAAAGTATCTCCAAAGACACCTAGCAAACGAGTACAGAAGAATCATCCTTCAGATCATATTATTGGAAATAAAGATGCAGGAGTTGAGACTAGAAGAAAAATCCGTTCACCAGAACAAACACACCTAGCACTCTTATCTACAATTGAACCAAACTGTTTTGAAGAAGCCAGCAAGGATGAATTTTGGAATAAGGCCATGGATGAAGAATTGGATCAAATAGAGAAAAATGACACTTGGGAATTGGTTCCAAGACCAAAGAATAAGAATGTGATCGGCACAAAATGGGTTTTCAGGAATAAATTGAATGAATATGGACAGGTTACAAGGAAGAAATCTAGATTGGTATGTAAAGGATATGCACAGATTGAAGGAATCGACTTTGAAGAGGCATTTTCCCCAGTTGCCAGAATGGAAGCAATCTGTTTACTTTTAGCTTATGCATGCTCCAAAAATGTTAAAGTATATCAGATGGGCGTAAAATCATATTTTCTGAATGGGGAACTTGAAGAAGAAGTCTACATTGAACAACCAAAAGGATTTCAGTTGTCAGAGAACACAGACGATGTATGTAAATTAAAGAAAGTCGTGTATGGTCTAAAACAGGCTCCTAGAGCATGGTACTCCAGATTGGATACGTATCTGCAGCAGGCAGGGTTCAGAAAAGGAAGTGCAGACAGGAACCTCTACATAAAGATAAGTCAAGGTAATATTTTATTAATTGAAGTTTATGTTGATGATATTATTTTTGGTAGTGATGATGACAGGTTAAACCAGAAATTTGCAAAAGACATGCAGAATGAATTTGAAATGTCGTTACTTGGAGAACCATCCTTATTTCTAGGACTTCAGATACGTCAAAGCAACCAAGGAATTTTTATTTCTCAAACCAACTATATCAGAGAAATGCTAAAGAGGTTCGGAATGGAATATTGCAAACCATTTATCACTCCCATAAAAACCAGTTGTAAGTTGAGCAGAGATGATGATTCGAAGTCTACAGATCAGAGGCAATACAGATCAATGATTGGCAGGCTACTATATGTGACAACATCCAGACCAGATGTAATCCAAGCAGTTGGACAGGTGGCACGATTTTAAGCAGCACCAAAGGAATCATATGTATTAGCAGTAAAGAGGATTTTCAGATATCTCAAAGGAACAGAAGAGTTTGGATTATGGTATCCAAAAGGAAAAGATCTATCATTTATTGCCTACACATATGCAGATTGGGCAGGTTGTATTGATGACCGACGAAGCACCAGTGGAGCAGCGTTCTACTTAGGTGAGTGTTTGGTATCATGGCTAAGAAAGAAACAATCATTAGTATCTCTATCTATAGCCAAGGCAGAGTATATTGTAGCAGCAGCATATTGTACACGGGTTCTTTCGATGAAACAAACTTTGACAAATATACAGGTTGAGTATTATGAGCCCATTCCAATATATTGTGATAATACAAGTGCCATCAGTATCTCAAAAAACCCGGTGATGCACTCCAAGACTAAGCACATTCCAATCAAGTATCACTTTCTACGGGAACAGATTGCAGAAAAGAACATCAGAGTTGAGTATGTGGGCACAAAAGAACAAGTGGCAAACATCTTTACAAAACCACTTCTACGGAAAGCCTTTGAATATCTTTGCCAAATACTTAGGTTGTTTCTACTTCAAAATGAATTCTTTTTGAATGCTTATCTTATATGTCTTAGATGTACATGAGGAAGCACCATAAGAGGATAGTTCAGTCAAGGGGAGAAACCCCAAATGGAAAGATACCTTTGTCATTTATGAAAAAGGGGGAGAGATTTGTCAGATGTAGAGGAAAGAGGCATGGTTCCAGGGGGAGCATGAGTAATATGATTTCAGTATTGCATCAGAGTGTTTCCATCAATGCCAAAGGGGGGGATTGTTGATTAAGGTTGGTTGTCATTGATGTCAACCCTTGAAGAAATCCCCGTGGCACAAAGGTTTGGGTAATGGACCCAATATTGTTTGATGTAAATATGACTCATTATTATCTTGTCATGGTTTATAAGAAGTAAATATGGATGAACTCCAAAGTGGTCCCCTTATGGTGAAATCCCTCACGGGAAGACACTTTGCGGAGTAAGAGAACCCATGCTTAATTGTGGATTAATGAGATGAAGGACAATGAATTTTTTAGGTAAAATATCCTAGATGGATAGTGATTTTCATTCCATTTCGGTATGTGGAACGTCACATAAGTCCTCACGATTAGAGAGTTATGGCCATGAGAAGTTGGAGACCCCAGGTTTGGGTAATGGACCCAAGTTTGTTTGATGGATAATGGTATGAGTTATGATATATTTTCAGATAATGCTATTCTATATGGATAGTACATGTCACTCCATTTCTGGTGGTATGTGGAACGTCACATAACTCCTCACGGTTTGAGAGTTATGGCCTTACGAAGTTGGAGGACCCTCATATGTCATCTAGAAGCCCCAAAAGGTCAAAGTAGTCAAAGTGGTTTAAGAGATTTTAAAAGGTAAAAAATAAAGTGAAGTAATGAATGTATTATAATTCAAAGTGAATACAAAATAAATTATTTCAATTATAAATTTAATGGAGAAATTAGAAGTGGGTTAACCCTAAAATAAGGAAAGTGGGGCCAAGCGACCTAGAAGATGTTTTTAAGGAAGTTACTTGGAGAGTATAAATAAGAGGCAAGGCTCTCTCATTTTAGTCAAACATGAGAATATTGAATATCTACAGGTGTCTGAGGTAACCAAGGATATCTAAGCTGAAATTCTGAGGGAAGGTGAAGAAAAGAAGGCCGAAATGAAAGGAAGGATAAATTCTTTTGATGGTGCTTTCTAAGGTATGTTATTTACAAGTCATCTCACCATTTTCGCTATAAAAAAATTTCTATAATGATTCAGACCGTGAAATTTCTATGTCATTGAGAAAACATATCCAAGTATCTGTGGTAAAAAATTTAGCTTGTGGGTCATTTTATTTTTGGATTTACAGTCCGTGGAAAATAGGGTTTGTGGTTAGTCCTGAAACTAGTCAAAAACAAGTGTTTCGGGTAAAAATGTCATAACTTCTTCATAATAGATCCAAATTCAGTGAAACAAAATGTGTTGGTTAGGTTACAGTCTTTAGTATGTTTCATAATAGTTTCAAATCAATTCAACAAATATTCCATGCAGGACACACTCTACAAGGTTGCTCTCTAGAATAAGCCAGAATTCAGCAAGGTATGTCATTTTTGCTATAACTCCTTTTCTCAGAGGTTCCAAGTAGTGACACCTGGAAGAATTGTATAAAACAATTTGAAGAACAATATGTATCAGTTTCAGATCTTTATACATTACAGGTACAAATTTATGATTACTTCAAGTTAGGGTTGTTGACTAATCCAAAACTAGGCATGTGAGACTAAAGAAAAGTTTGATGAAAATGCTAGTATCTTGTTGTTGAAGTTAAGGAAGGTTTGCAGGAATGTGATCATATACACCAAGTCGATTATAGAGCTACAAATCAGATTTGGATGATGAAATTGATGAGGACTTTTGGTTGAGGTACATGTTGAGTACATGGTTGAGACAAGTAGTTGATGAGTTGGCACATACATGAGGTGTATAGTTGATGATGTCGGTACATATTGATGAGTCATAGTTGATGAGTAGTTGACACATGATTGGTACATACTTGGTACATGGTTGGATGCACTTGTTTATGGTACAGGTTTATTACAGGTTATTTTGTACAGGTTGGTGCATGGTTGATGCACTTGTTTATGGTACAGGTTGATTACAGGTAGAGGTACAGGTTGATGAATGGTTGATGCATGGTTCAGATTTATTGGTACAGGTTTACAGCAGTATATCTCATAGTGACAGGTTGACAGTGGTCCATCATTCTACTTCTACTTTAGGGTGGCAGGACAGGGCAAGGAAAGGTGGTTGTAGCCGGAGAACATAGGGGGTTGTAGTCTCCTTATGGTTGTAGCCAGATAATTGGGGGTTTGGAGCTTTCCTCAGATTGTAGACTGAGAAACTAGGGGGTTGGAGCCTCCTTCCAGTTGCATCTGGAAAACAAAGGAAGTTGGTGCTTACAATGAATATAATTATTCAAGACATATAAGAAAAAACATTATGTGGTTTTCTCCCAATTTGGGTTTCCACGTAAAACACTGGTGTACTGTGTATGTGTATTTTTGTTCATTTTTTCATTGCTTATTTACTCTATAGTTATTGGATGATAATGCTTCATTGATATAACACTTGGATTATATGGCTGAAAAGGATTAAATTGCTCTATTATTGATTCACCCCCCCTCTCAGTAATCCAACAGCAATATCACCAGCTACTTCGCATGTTGCACAAACCCATTCAGGAAGTGGTGGTGCTAGTGCAGGTTCATTTTCAATGGATCTAACTAGAGGAAGGTAAGCAGGCGAAGGTGGATTTTCATCATTGTCATTGTTTGAAAAAGAAACCATAATATGATCACTAAAAAAAAAAAATGGGAAGAGAAGATGGCATAGACGTTAAAGATGGATCATAGGACTAAAAGGGCACAGACGCTAAAGATGGATCATAGGCCTAAAATGGCACAAACACCAAATTATTCTCACAAGCAGAGAGACCTTCATCAAACTTAACATCTCTCCTATAAACAATTTCATTAGAATGAGATTGAAGAAGTCTATAACCTTTTACATCTTCAGAATATCCAACGAAAATGCACTTCTCACTTTTAGGTTGTAATGCTTTCCTTTTCTCACCAAGAATGTGAGCCCATGCTTCGCTACCAAACACTTGAAAGTGACTTACATCTAGTTTAATTTTACTAAATGATTATTTCAGTGTTATATTTTTTAAAAGCCTTTGTGGGAGTGCATTTAACTATGTAATTAGCACCCCCCGAATGGGGTGACAAGTAGCTATAGCCAGAGGACAGATGGCATGGGGCAGTAATAGGATTTAATAACCCCTACCTCCAACCACCCATCCATTACTTCTGAATGAATCACACTCAACGGAGAGTTAAGGTAGTGTTCAAGGACAGCTTGTAGGTTTAATGGCCCCCCGCGTGAGCCAGATCGGGATTATTGTGCTAGGCACCAGGCCTAAGGGATTCATCACCTCGAATTTCATGGAAAGCCTCCATGTCAACTCGAGTTGCACTATGAAGGTAAATGCCTTGGAGAATTCTTTCATTTTCACTCTGCAAATCCTCTTACTCCTCATCTCTCTCGAGCTTTCTCATTGCAATCTTTCCCCACTAGTCCCTCTGCCCTTCACCCTCACTCCACCACAGGCCAGCCTCTGTAATCCCTCCACCATGCCAAGAGAGAGGGGGAAGTCCAGAAGAGGACCGTTGTATTACAGTGCCCTCTCCAGGCGCAACAGACTCACCCCCTCCCAGCTAGCTCTCCTCACAATTCGCACCTCCAGCCTCAGGCATAATAGCCAGGGGTCGCCTTAGCTTCCCTCGCCACCCCCTCACATACCTCCTTTAATCCCTGGTAGTTGTCGGAGAGGAGAGGAGGTGCCCCCTTCAAAAGAGAGCACTCCTTTGCTCAATTATCCTCTTGCCCCCCAAAAAATACATCCACGGGATCAAGTGTTTGGAACAGGAAGTTGCATTGTGGAGGAAGAAATTTCCCCAAGAAGGAAAGTGGAGGACCATTCGATGAGCGCAGGCGAGGAAACAGAGGTGGAGACTCCTCTTCTATCCCCAAACCGACTCTCGGACGAGCACCTCCAAATCATTTTTGAAATATGGCATAAGCAGGACGACCAGCTGCACATTCAGCGCATCCTTGGCCAAAGAATGGATATCATATTTGATGATTTGGAGGATGCTCCAACGCGGAATCACTGCCCAACTTGCGGCCAGAAGTTTTTCATTTCCTACAACATCCATGGCAGCCCAAGCTCGCACAGGGATTAGCACCTCCAGGTTTTTTGTTTGCTCTCCTTCTGGTTTTGTCACCTCTCCAAATATGGGCAGAATATCTGCCTCGCGACACAAGCTAGATGGTCATGGCGACCAGTTTCCAATCATTGTTTTGTTTATACTATTTTGTTTAAGTTGTGACGCGTCAAACTCTAAGCTTTTGATGAAAGCCACATATTATGGTTTCCCTTTTGTGGCAGAACGGGTGGCTAATAAATGGCATTGTATAGACATAAGAAGTTATTAATATAAGGATATTACTTTATTTATAATAAAAAAACTATGTAATTAGCACAATTAATGGCTTCCACCCAAAAATGAGGACTTAATCCCTTAAATTGGATCATACAATTTTCCATTTCCTTTAATGTGCAATCATTTCTCCTAGAAACACCGGTTTTTTTTGGTGTATATGGAACAATATGTTGCACCTGAATGCCCTATGTAGTACAATAAGTTGTAAATTTGTTATTAATGTATTCACCTCCATTATCTTATCTTAACTTATGTGATTGATGTCTAGATTTTTTTTCTACATGGGCCTTCTAAGCCAAAAACATATCAAAAATTACTCTTAATTTTTAAGAAATAAACTCAAGTTCCTCTGGAGAAATCATCAATGAAATTTAAGATGTACTTGAACCTAGAGAAAGAAGGAGAAGGAAGTGAACCGCTTAAATCACTATGAATAAGTTGCAAGGGAGCCAAGGCATGCCAAGAGGCATGTTTGTCAAAATTGTCCAGATGATGTTTTCTGAGAACACAACCGACACAAACAGCATCTCTACAAGAAACAAAAGGGAGACCAACCACCATATTCTAATTACATAGCTAGTGCAATGAGTCATAGTTTGGATGACCAAAACGTTCATGCCAAAGTTTACTCAAGTCATCACTATCAACAAAAACAATGAATGGAAACATGATGACCCAAAGTTGTAAATCTATAAACTTGGCAATATCGTCAACAATTCCAATTTCTATAGGACATGCTTAGGATATTTTAAATCCTTGATTACAACTTGGTAAGGTGAAAAATCTATTGTTTTACCTTCACCTGAATGAGTAGTTTGATATATTGATAGAATATTGCAAGAGAGACTTGGAACATATAATACATCACAAAAATGTCCATTATATAGTTGAAATGTTTCAGGCCCTACAACATTAAGAGATCTATCATCACCATCAAATATGTGTTTTGTGTTACATACATTAAGATCAAAAAAAAGGGCTTTATCCTTATCCATATGATTAGATACTCCATAATCAATAAGCCACTCATTAGCAAAAGAAATAGATGTTGCATTTAAGGAAAAACCAAAAGCAAAAAGTACATGTCCATGAAAAGAATAGTTAGAGAAAGAATCAAGATTGATGTTGTGCATCTTCAATGTTTCTTCTAATGCCTCTATCTTATTAAAACATTTAGACTTCAAATGGCCATCTCACCCACAAAAATAACAATGTCTCCTAGTCTTCTTATTTTTTTATTTAGCTCCTTCATCACCATTGGGAATAGGAGTTGGTTGAGAGGGTTTGGGACCCTTGTTTTACTTGTTGTGAGGATGTTGCTTCTTCATATGCTTGAATTTTTCCTTTTATTGTGTCACTAAGGCCTTGTTAAATGTACCTACATAGATAACCACTCCAAGATGCTAGAGCTTATCTTGCTCTCTAATCAAAGAATCATAAAAAGCTTCAAGAGTGGGTGCTTTTGAGGCAACCCCTAGGTATTTTCTGGTGGAGTGAAAAGTAGATACAAAAATAGAATATGCACTACCAAGATTATCAATAATACCATATATGCGTTGGTCATCGTTCTTTGGTATGTTATAGTCTTCAAGTAAAATTCTAAGTATTTTGAACTTAGATAAATAATCTTCAATGCAAGAAAAATCATTGGGATTTAAAGAAATTAATTGGTTTTCAAGCTTGTGGGATCAAATCTTGTTATGTTTACCAAATACAGTTTATATATTTTTCCAAACATCATCTGATTTTTCAAGTCCTTGTAGGTGAAACTGTAAATCCATAGAAATGGACATTATGATTAATCCATGTGCTTCATCATTTTTATTATTCCATTTGGATTTATTTGAGGCATCAATGGGAAAGTTTATTTTCCCAAGGTAATTAGGTAAATTCATTTACTTCGTAGTACATCCTCCATACAATATTTCCATGAGAAATGGTTTGAACTGTAAGAAAAATATAACTCGGACTAGCCATATTAAAATAAGTAGGTAAGATGGCTCCAAAAGTAGAAATTCATTGTTTGGATGGAAAGCTCTCGACAAATTAGGCAGTTTTAAAAAAATAACAATGAAAACATACTTTGGATGTCAAATTTATGCCCTTTTTAATAAATACAAAAGGTAACCAAAGTTCCATGTCGCAAATATAGGTTGGTCCATGTGGTGATGTATGCACAATGACAATTGTTGAATAATAATAAAAATTTCCTTCCTTATCTAACTTTTCCTATAAACTCACTTTTACAAATAAATTAGTTTTACAATAAGTGAGAATCATTTTTGTCATAAAGTTTTTTTATAAATTAAAGTTACATGAAAAAAGTAACTTGAAAAAAATAACATTAAAGTTATTTTTATAGTGATTCAATTTCATAATTTAAGTGAAATACACTTTACAAAACAATTATGTGATAACTTAAAGTTGCATGAATTTTTTTTTTAAATAATTTAATGAAAAGACAAGCTTGATCTAAAAACTTTGTATTTAATAAAGTGATTTTCAACCAAATGACCCAGTGCAAAATATATAAGAAATGTTACAAAAGAGAAAGGGGGTAGCTTTGAAGTACGTGTTTACTCCTAAAATCTTTAGCAAGTGTCTTGGAAGACTTTGGAAAACTTGATACCCTCCATTACGGATTCTAAATCGAATACAACCAAAATTGATGGCATTAATGGTTCCCCTATAATGCTAACATTGGACATGTTAACCTCATCATGATAAAAGGAAGATAATTCAAAAAATATCTAAAAAGCAAAGGTTAAAATGTGATAAAATTAAAGAAGACAAAATCAAAACCCATAATCATAAATAAATCCAAATCCAAGGAAATATAAATACACTCATTCATTGCAATAGACACCCATGCTTGGGAAAGAGAAAGAAAACCTTACAATTTATCCAAAAATACCATCATCAAGATAACAATTTCTCCATCAACAAATCAACATTAAAATCATCTATGAATTTTATGTCGTAGATCTAGCAGAAACCCATGTAGGGCTAGGAGTTCAATGATTGTACTCATTGGGAGATATCCACATGAACTATTAGGACATGAGGATGGAGTTCAGAGACAAGGGTGGACATTGAGTTATCCTAAGGGGTATGTTGACAGGTTCCCCCGGGATCGTGTCTAATCAACGTAGCAAAGTGAAAAGTGCTTGATCACAATGGAAAATCCATCACATGATCACCAGCATTACCATGTGGATATATATGCATTGCTTGGAAAGCATGAAAGAGTGTTTGAACCATTGAAAACAAGGAGACCACCTGACAGAGGATTTGAGCATGTCATTGAGCTAGAAGAGGGGTCGAATCCCATGATCACCACACCATACAGGCATCCGAAGAAGTTCAAGGACGAATTAGAAAAGGCCATAAAGGAGTTGTTGGAGATGGGGCACATCATGCCTAGTTCTAGTCCCTTCACTTCTTCTGTGGTATTGGTGAAGAAGAAGGATGGCACAATGAGGATGTGCATCGACTACAAAGCATTGAACAATAAGACCATCAAAAATAAGTACCTGATACCTAGGATTGATGAGTTGCATGGGGCGATATACTTCTCGAAGATTGATCTTTGATCAAGGTATCATTAGATTCTAGCCAGGGAGGAGGACATCCATAAAATATCCTTCAGATGTCACTATGGGAACTACGAGTTTCTATTCATGCCCTTTGGGTTAACTAATGTACTCGCTACCTTCCAGTCATGTATGAACCACATCTTCAACAAGGAGTTGAGGAAATTCTTACTAGTGTTCTTTGATGATCTTCTGACCTACAGCAGGACTTGGGAGGAACATCTGAAGCATGTAGACGAGATTCTCACCATTATGGACGAGTAGTCACTTTTTTCCAAGGCAAAGTGTTGACAAAAATCCTATATCCGGGGCATGTGATTGATAGTGGACAGTGTTATCACCCCATAAATTATGGGAATCAACTTATGACTTGGATATTATTGATATTATCTGTATCTAGTGTTTTTATTGGAAAATTTATTTTTCATTTTTGCAAAAAGAAAAGAAAAAGAAAAAGAAAAGAAAAGAAAAGAGAAAAGAGGGCATAAAAGAATGGAAACAAAGCCCCATGCAATAACAGTGACTTGGTCATACCTTTCAAACATGATCAAGTCCTTCTAAATTTTCAAGGTTGATAGGCTAGTGAATGCATCTGATCAGACTGTCTAATCCTGGTCAGATAGCCCATAGGTTAGAGGTAGTGAATACATCTGATCAGACCATCTAATCCTGGTCAGATAGCCCCCGGGATAGAATTAGTGAATAAGTCTGACCAGACTATCTAATCTTGGTCAGATATCCCTTAGGAAAAATAATGTCTTAACCCAACAATCTAACCTGGGTTTTTCGTCTTGTGAAGGAAGGTTAGAATGTAGACAAGTTGCTTGGTCTCCCTTGCCCAAATAAAACCCACTCGAAGAAAGTGTTATATCGAGTCTTTCCTTGCCTTAGGATAGTTGGAACAAGGTCCCCTTGGTGGTGTCTATGACAAAATTGAATAAAACCCATGAGAAAGCACTAATCCTAAGTTTTGCCTTCACATGACATTTGTCGCTCCCAACTTA
>ML789122.1:8273-20890 GCA_009831015.1 Picea engelmannii | reverse complement strand
CTAGTTCCAAGTTTGCAGGGGTACAAGGGAGTGTCACGGGAAAAGCATTCATAGAGGCCCTGCAGTTGGATATTGATATCCAACATGAAATTAAGCACATATTCGTCATCAAGCCCACATTTTCTAAGTACACAGATATGGATAAAGTGTACAGGCGATTGCTTAAAATCACAGTGCCAGGTCATATCAGATGGGAGGAGCTGTGCGATCTGCTAGATTAGCAGATGAGTTGTCACGATCCAGTCAGAAGAGGTTGTGAAAGCACCTCGCCAACGGCCTACCCAGAAGTTCAGCAAACAGTTGCATCGAGTCATCAAAACAGTTTTGATTAGTTAAGTTAGTTATGCTAAAAATAGGATGAGCACGTCCTGATCAGTTATGACAGGAACGTTTGTATTTTGACTTATAAATACTTCATTTTTCAATGTATTGAGGGTTGTTGATTCGCACACCCTGTTGCTATCAAACTGTACTATTTTTTAAGAGATCTACCATTAATAAAGAAGGGGCACTTTACAGTATTCCTGCGCATGTTCACCGGTGACGTGATTCTCTCAGTTAAATGTTTTCTTGCTCTGTAATCATCTTGTCTTTCGATAACTAATCTTTACGAATAGCGTTATGTTGCAGGATTTATCTTTGATACCCCGTTTCCGATTCTAAATATTTTAATGTTCATCTTCTAAATATCTTCAATTAAGAGATTCTTAAGTGCTTGTTAGTTGAAGTTATTTCCCTCATCTTTTCTTCTGATCATCACTTAAATTATTAAAGATCCAGTGAGTGTGTTATCTCGCCTTGTGAAGGTTCTCTTCAGCGTTTTTGGTTGCATCTCAGATTTCATTAGATACAGACCCCATAGCCCAATGGATGTGTAAACAGTCCCAACCAATTCAAAAACCCTTTTACAACAAAACAAAACTTGTGCCTTTACCTAGCCTAAAATCTAAATTAACAAACAAAGCTAAATCACATAGAGAGATCCCTCTCTGAAGCTGGAAGGGATAGATCCCAGCTTTAAAAGCGGTTGGTTAAGGTTACCTTTGTAGATTTCTTCTTTTTCAACCTCTAGGAAATTTACCAAGTGCTAACACCTGTAACCCTCACAGATCTGATCCAAACGATCCGTTGCATCTCCTGGTCACAAAGGTCCTTGTGGGACAAAGTCGATCGTTTAGTGGGGCCTTGCAGGACACCCTATACTCAACCCGCGGGGATGCCTTTAACCACAGTCTCTCCGAAATCCTCCAAATACTTGTAAAAATTTAAATACAACCTCCACTGTAAAGTTCCTCAAATCTCCTACGCAAGTCGATAATCCTCCAAAACGAACAAGCCCAAACTAAAGCTTCGATGAAAACCCTGTATGGATACTCCTTGTCTAGCTAGGGTGTATATTGCACCACCGAAATTAAACTGCAATAGTGGGAGGGTTTTTCTAAACTTGAACGAAACAATGAATCTAAGAGCACTCCAAAATAAGAGATCAAATCATAATGCCAAAGAGAAGGGTTACCCCTCTCTTTATCCTTCCTCCAGGCCTTCTAGATCTTTCCTCTTTTTAACCAAATCAAAGCCTCACTTTATTTTCCCTCCAATTTCATTTAAACAATTATTTGTTTTTATTTAATGTCACTTCTAGGATTTGTCATTCTTTTAACTTAGTGACACCAAATAAACATCCTTTACTCCATTTTCCTTGCTAACTATAGCCTATGAGAGTCATATAGGCTACTACGTAATCCTCCGTTATGATCAATTGGAAGGGGACATTACAATCCTCCCTTCCCAAGATTGATTGTCCTCAAGCAACTCCAAATCAGGGTCTTGTAAGATCTGCTCTCCTTCCCAAGTAGCGTCCTCGGTAGGAAATCCTCTCCATATGACCAAGTACTCTTGAATGACTCTACTTTTCAACCTCCTCTCTCTGACATCAACAATCCTCTCGAGAGTTAGAACCAACTGCCCTTCCTCATCTAGTGGATGAATATTTGTTGATGCGGTGACCTCTTGTCCCAATGCCTTCTTGAGGCATGATACATGGAAGGTGTTGTGGATCCTACTACCCTCTGGTAGCTCTAGCTCGTATGCTACCTCCCCAACTCTCATGATCACTCTGTAGGGTCCATAAAAGTGAGGCTTCATCTTCTATGCACCACTCTTCTTCAATGACGACTGTCTGTAAGGATGCAACCCGAGAAAGACTAGGTCCCCAACCTCAAAGCCATGTTCTACCCTATGCCTATCTGCATACATCTTCTGCTGATTTTGAGCATCTTGCAAATTCTCCTTCAGGACTCTTAAGATTTCTTGGCTTTCCTGCAACCAATCTTTGGCCTTGGGAGCTCTACACTCCCAAAACACCAAATCCATAAAAGATGGGGCATCGTAGCCATACAGTGCCCTGAATGGGCTCATCCTGATGGACATGTGATGAGTGGTATTGTAGAAATGCTCCCCGAGATGAAACCACTTTATCCATGTCCTCTGCTACCCTGACACGTAGTTCCTTAGGTACCCCTCAATCCATTTGTTTACTATCTTGGTTTTCCCATTTGTCTGGGGGTGATAGCTAATACTAGGTGTCAACTTTGTCCCAGATAATTTGAACAACTCCTGCCAAAATGCACTGAGATACTTGCAATCTCGGTCACTGACTATGTTCCTTGGAAGACCATGTAGTCTGAAAACCTCCCTAAAGAATAGATCTGCTACTTGAGATGTGTTGTACTATGAAGAAATGGAAAATAAGTGCACATTTTAGTCAATCTGTCCACTACCACATAAATACAGTCCTTGCCCTGTACCGTGGACAACCTTGTAATGAATTCCATGGAAATGCTATCCCACTACTATCCCACTTATGCAGTCTCGTATAATGTGTAATCTCTGACTTGTTCTGCTGGCAAGTCATGCACTCCCTCACATGACGAAGTACATCCTCTTTGAGACCCTTCCAGGAGAATCTCTCTCTCACATGCTTGTAGGTGTTCATATACCCTTAGTTCCCTGCCAGTGGTGTGCTATGTACTTCCCTCAAAATAGTATCCTTGAGTGTGGACTCAAGGACAAGATAGATCCTATTTTTGTATTAGATGATGTCATCCACTACCCTGTACCTATCATCCTGAATATTTCGCTCCATCAACTCACAGGTGAAGGTATTCGTGGAGTATTCCACCAAAAGAATGGACATCCAATCTGTTGAGATCTCTATCATGGAGAAGGTTGTAGGTCTCTTGGATAGGGCATCACCAACTATGTTCTTGTTCTCCTTTACATACTCAATGTCAAAATCATATGCCTGCACCTTACTCACCGATCCGTAGGATCTTTTAATGACTGTGGTTGAGTTTTAATTTTGCATGCGTTAATTAACCCTTTTAAGAAGCTTAATGAAAGAATGAGGAAAAGAGAGGAATTATGATAGCCATATACACATATGCAGATCTGAAATGAAGTAATAAACAACAAACCATAATAAGAGAATTGATAACGGAGTTCGGCACAACGTTGCCTACGTCTCCAGGCCTTTGTCTCTGTGGGGGAGGCTTCTTTATTTATGTTCAAAAGCTCAAAAGTATATCACAACAATGTCAATTGGCTACAAGAATGATCTGTTCATGTTCTTCCAGATCTCTAGAACCCATCAAAGAAAATGACACGCAAAACGGATGTCTGGAGCTCCCAGAAATGGTCCGCAAGCGTCTTCTCCTCAACAGCTTCCCTGCATAAAAATGGATTTGGCTTGGCTTCCCTTCAACATAACTCCACTCTGACTGTCTTTCATGGCCTCAAACAGGCCTGGTTTTTATATATCTAAATTTGGTTATCCATCCCCAACTTCCTCCCAAAATCTGGGCTCAAAAAGAGTCCAAAATCTCCCAAAAATGACCAAAATCCTCCATTAACAGGCATAAAATCAATTAAAAATCCAAACTATATAAAAAAAAACCATTGTATGTTTAATAATAGGGCCTATCCCCCTCTGTCTGGTGTGCGCCCCTAATTTAAGGTCATATGGCGTGATTTGGGCCGAGCGTTGGCCCCTTGGTTACTAGCTCCTGGTCAAATGGAAGGCTCGACGTGACTGTCGGCATGTAGTTATTAACAACCCCGCGCTCTGTGTGGTAAAGGTCTGGGTCCCATGGAGTTGGGCCCATAACCATGGGCTTATACCTTGGTGCTGACCATTTAACCTTTGAGTTATGGTTATGTGGTATTACATATGGTCGTGGGTCGGGGCTTGGCCCCGGCCCCCACCCTTTTCCAACATTTCAAAACTTTAATATATATATATATATAAACTCGAGCCACATAACAATGTGATATCATGGCCCAATGGCATTGCTTGGTGTTGAAACTTGGAGTTGAGTGGTGGGTCGTGGTTTCAAACCCCACGGACCCTCATACAATTTTGACCATTCTAACCACTAAGAGGGTGCCACGTGGCACCTCCCAAACCAATCATAAACTGCCATTTCTCCAATACAACCACTGCCACATGTACTCTGCACAGTCATCAGCGTACGATGCCATGTCATCTCCTGCACAGTCAGCATGATGATGTCATGCTGACATCAGCATTGATTTTTTGACCAATTGACCTTTGACTTTTTACCTGTTTGGGCTTTCGATCAGAACGCGGTAACTTTCTCATACGGAGCTTGTTTGACGAAGTAAATATATGGCCAAAATCAGGAAGACGAGACGGACGTAATGGCATTGGTTTCATCATATTCCGAGCACTTTCATTTTTGAGCCTTTTTGAGCCCTATCAGGCTTCTGGATCCGATTCTGGATCACTCACCCATTTGTTATTCCTTTCATTTAGGTATCACTGCTCCAAGAAATATCTCAAGCTGTTGTGGTTAGTGCTAACCACAAAATGTCCTCCCACTAGGTACTGCATCAACACTGCTCCTATCCCCTCACCGGATGCGTCACAGTCCAGGACAAAAGGTTGTGTGAAATATGGAAGAGCTAACACTGGGAAAGTGGTCATCACCTTCTTCATTATGTCGAATTCTACCCGTGCATCCTCTGACCATCTGAACGCCCCTTTTTTGGTTAGGTTTGTCAATGGCGTAAAAAATTGTGAAAATCCTTTCACAAAGCGCCTGTAATAGTTGCATTTCCTGAAGAATCCTCATAGCTCTGTGAGTGATCTGGGGGTGGGCCAATCTAAGATCATTTGGATATTCTCCCGATGCACCTTTACTCCCTCAACACCAATCACATGCCCCGAATAGAGGATCTATGTCAACCCAAATTCACACTTTGCCTCCTTGGAAAAAAGTGACTACTCCTCCATAATGGTGAGAATCTCGTTTACATGCTTCAGATGTTCCTCCCAAGTCTTGTTGTAGATCAAAAGATTGTTAAAGAACACCGATAGGAATTTCCTCAACTGCTTGTTGAAGATGTGGTTCATACATGACTAGAAGGTAGCAGGTGCGTTAGTCAGCCTAAAGGACATGACTAGAAACTCATAGTGCCTATAGTGACATCTGAAGGTCATTTTGTGGATGTCCTCCTACCTTAACCGAATTTGATGATATCCTGATCAAAGATCAATCTTCGAGAAGTATATCACCCCATGCAACTCATCTATCAACTCGTCAATCCTGGGTATCAAGTACCTGTTTTTGATGGTCTTCTTGTTCAACGCCCTATAGTCGATGCACATCCTCATCATTCCATCCTTCTTCATGAGTACCACAGAAAAAGCGAAGGGACTAGAACTAGGTTTGATGTGCCCCATCTCCAAGAACTCATTTATGTCTTTTTCTATTTTGTCCTTAAACTTCTTCGGATGCCTGTATGGTGTGGTGATCATGAGATTCAACTCCTCTTCTAGTTCAATGACATGCTCAAATCCTCTATCAGGTGGTCTCCTTGTGGACAATGGTTCAAACACTCTTTCATGCTTTCCAAGCAATGCCTAGATATCCACATGGTAATGATGATGATCTTGTGATGGATTCTCCATGGCGATCAAGCACTCTACTACACAAGACACTTCCCCATGTTTAAAAAGGGCATATATGCATTGATTAGATATGATCCTGGGGCACCTGTTGACATACCCCTTAAAACAACTCGTTGTCCACCCTTGTCTATAGACTCCATCCTCATATCTAGATAGATCATGTGGATATCTCCCAACGAGTACAACCACTTAACTCTTAGCACTACATGGATGTCTTACATATCTACGACATAAAATTCATCGGTCAACGTATAGTTTCCCAATGTTACTTCCAATCCCTTGATCCTTTGAGTACACACCATGTTGTACCCATACGCTACTACCACATTGAATCCATTGAAGTCTTCTATAGGGATGTTTCTCCTAGTGATAAGTGCAACATCAATGAAGTTGTGGGTGGCCCCACAATCAATCAGTGATGTAACCCTCTACCCCTGAAAAATGCCTCTGACCTTGAAGGTGTAATATTGAAGGTGTAATGGTCACTCCCTTGGTGCTATCCTGCAATGGTGCTTGCTCTGTAGCATCGAGGTGTGATGGCTCACCACTATCTTGTCCAATTCCCTCATCATCAGCATCATCCTCCTCGTTGGAAACTACCTCAATATAATGGACTTTACATTTTCCCATACATCGATGACTCAGTTCCTACGACTCCTTGCAATCGTAGCAAAGCTTCTTCCTCCTTAGTTCTCTCCATGTTTCTTCATCCAAATTGTCCTTCCTTTTCCATGTCTTCAGGGGAGGCTTTGTCACCTGACCTTTCAAGGGGATAAATGTTTTTGCTGATGTTTTCTTGGGAATTGTGTCTGCCATGTCCTTGGTCTTCATGATAGCTTCCTATAGTGTGTTTGGCCTGAAATCCTTCACCCAACCTCATAAGGGTTCAACCAAACCCTCCGTGAATAACATCACCAGTCTCTACTCAGAGATATCAGTCACCATGACTACCATCTATTGGAACTCTGTGACACAAGCATCTGGTGTACATGTATGCCTCAACTATGCCAACTCTCTGAATTGGATCTTAGGATCCTTCTTTTCGAGCCTTTCCATCAACCTTTGGGTGAAATCCTCATATGATGTGATGTTAGAATGCCCCAATGTTAATAACCCATGGTACCACCACTCATGAGCCTCTCCATCCAAGTGTAGAGTGGAAAACTTGATTGCCTCTGCTTCTATCATCTGGAAATAAGTGTCCAACTTATGTACCCATGCTCGTGCTATGCACCTGTCAGATCCATCAAAATATGAGATGGTCATCTTTCCCAATTTTCATAGAAGGTCAAAATTATGTTGATTCTGGCCCATCCTAGGCCTCTTCCTCATCTTGAGGTGGAAATAGTTGTTGTAAGAAAGGCATTTCTGCGATTCTACTTCTAGCAACTGATACTCCATAAAGTAGGAGTTAATCTCATCAACTAGCCCTTACTATTCCTATGATCCTCAAGGAATGGTGACAATAATGGCCTGGGTACCTTTCTGTTAACTTCCTGGAAGACACTATGTGCTGGAACATAGGTATTACTCCCTTCGGGAGCCCTACCACCTCTATGGCTAGCCTTTGCATGATTCCCATTAGTACCTCCATGGTTTTGATTTGCTTGGCAACTGGTAAGAAATCGTGTCATGAATTGTGTTAATTGTTGTTTCCCATTGGCTATGGATTCCAACAACTGTATGGTCCTATCTTTATGGTGATCCCCCATAAATCCTTCTACTTCCACCTCTTCTGATGACTCTGATCATGGGGTGGGTTGTTTCCCTCGTCCTCTAGTTTTCCTTGGCATCAATGCCTCAATAAATCACGGGATGATAATATCACCAACTCTAATACCACTGTAATGTCCCCAACTAGGCTAGGGTGGAATATTATGTTTACTATCCAAAAATTATAGTTTCTCTTTGTGTAAATTTGTCAAACACTTGCATTAATGCTGCTGCTAACTCTTACAAACAGTTTGTATATGTTTCAAGGATAGAAATATTAGCAAACATATTGCATGCATCCATTACACATAAAATATAGAAGATAACAATGGCATTTTATTATGGTTTGAAACCCCTAAATCACAACAATGATCTCTAATGGTTGTAATAACCACTGCAAAATACCCCTAAACAAATATATCTATGGCTACAAGGCAACTTCACTGTCCATAAACAAAACAACTCAAACATAAAACCTGGAATGATTCCAATAAGGATGCCAACTTCTTTAAGGCTCTCCTAGTCGTGCTCCAACATGGTTCGCTTTGCAAATGGCCATTCGATCCTTCCTGTAATCCTCACAGATTTGATCCAAATGGTCCGATGTAGCTCTCAGTCACAGAGGTCCTTGCGGGACAAATCCAATCATTTAGCAGGGCCTCGCGGGACACCCTATACTCAACCCACAGGGATGCCTTTAATCACAGTCTCTCCTAAACCCTCTTGATACCTATAAAAATATGAATCGACCTCCACTAAAAAGTTCCGCAAATCTCCTACGCAAGACGATATTCCTCCAAACCGAACAACCCCAAACTAAAGCTCTGATAAAGACCTCGTATGGATCCTCCTTGTCTAGATAGGGTGGATATTGTACCACCAGAACTAAACTGTAATAGTAGAAGAGTTTTACTAAACCCCAACGAAACAATGGCTCCAAGAGCACTCCAAAATAAGAGATCAAATCATAATTCCAAAGAGAAGGGTTACCCCTCTATTTATGCTTCCTCTGTGCCTTCTATATCTTTCCCCTTTTTGACCAAATCAAACCCTCACTTTCTTTTCCCTCCAATTTCATTTAAACATAAATGTTTATTTTTATTTAAGGTCACTTTTAGGATTTGTCATTCCTTTAACTTAGTGACACCAAATAAACCTCATTGACTCCCTTTTCCTTGTTAACATAGCCTACAAGAGTCGTTTAGGCTACTAAGTCATCCTCTGTCATGATCAATTATAAGGGGACATTATAGTCCTCCCTTCCCAAGATTGTTTGTCCCCAAGAAACTCCAGATCAAGGTGCTTTAAGATTTTCTCTCCTTCAAAAGTAGCATCCTCTACATGAAATCCTCTCCATTAGACCAAGTACTCTCGAATGACTCTACTTCTCAACCTTTGATCCCTGACATCAACAATCCTATCAGGATCTAGAACCAACTTTCCTTTCTCATCTAGTGGAGGAAGATCTGTCGAAGCTGTGACCTATTGTCCCAATTCCTTCTTGAGGAATGATACATGGAAGGTGTTGTGGATCTTGCTACCCTCTAGTAACTCTAGCTCATATGCTACCTCCCCAACTTTCATGATCACTCTGTAGGGTCCATAAAATAGAGGCTTCAACTTCTCTGCACCACTCTTCTTCAACGACGACTGTCTGTAAGGCTACAACCTGAGAAAGACTAGGTTCCCAACCTCAAAGTTGCATTCTACCCCGTCTTTATCTGCATACATCTTCTTCTGATTCAGAGCGGCTTGAAAATTCTCCTTTAGGACTCTTAAGATGTCCTAGATTTCCTGTAACCAATATTTGGCCTTGGGAGCTTTGCTGTCCCCAAACACCAAATCCACAAAAGATGGGGCATCGTAGCCATACAATTCCTTGAATAGGCTCATCCTGGTGGACATGTGATGAGTGGTATTGTAAAAATGATCCCTGAGATGAAACCACTTTATCCATGCCTGCTTCTTTCCTGACACATAGTTCCTCAGGTACCCCTCGATCCATTTTTTTACTACCTCGGTCTGCCCGTTTGTCTGGGGGTGATAGCTAGTACTAGGTGTAAACTTTGTCCTGGATAATTTGAACAACTCTTTCCAAAACGTGTTGATATACCTTCTATCCTGGTCACTGACTATGTTCCTCGAAAGACCATGTAGTCTAAACACCTCCCTAAAAAATAAATCTGCCACCTGAGATGTGATGTACTCTGAAGGAATGACAAAGAAATGCACATATTTAGTCAATCTGTCTGTTAGCACTCTGTAATTTGCCTAAGGCTGCTGAGGCAAACACAGAGTGCTAACATTTTTGGCGACTCCACTGGGGACTTTCTCCAGAGCTGCAATTCAAGTTCAGATTTGACTTCTGATGGTGAACAGAAGCCAAACACAAGAAGGTTGTACCACTCACTTGGTGACTCAAGATCCCGGTCTTCAAAGTTCACAAGCGACTCTACTGCTGAAGAATCCAGATCTCAAAGCCTTGATGATACTTCAAGATGACAAGGTATGCAGAAAATCCTATATATTGTGAAGTTGTTAAAGATCTCAGGGATGCGTTAGCAGATTTTCAATTTGATGAGGCTTCGTTAGCAGCTGTGATTCAGTGTTGTAAATCGAAAAAATGTTCTTATAAAATTAAAATATGTGTTCTCGAGCTAGTTGCTGAAAGACTTGCGAAAGATATTGAGCCTTTGAATACTCTGATTCAGTCTTATGAGCAAATCACATCTCCCAAACCAAAAGATATTGTGTCCTCTTCCGATTTTCTGATTGACGAACCTTTTGTTGGCAAGCATAAGTCTGATGTTGAACAGTCATAGTCAGGGTCTAATATGGAGGACACGAATGGGAAACTTATCCATGTTAAAATGCAGAAGGAATATCCGGAGAATCAACAAATAGATCATTTATTTTTTGACCCAGTTGCAAATTATATGGATTTCTTTTTCAGTGCAACTGCTCAAACATGTTTTTTCTGCAAGAACCAGAGCTATCACCCGCTGCCAGTACATATTGCAGCCTTGATTTTCATCAAGCATGATGAGGAGACCCAATCATGGGATCAACTGCTGGGTTGGCTTCATTGGCACTTTTTCGTTACTTGATTGAAACAGTAAATGTTAGTAAAGTAGGGTAGGTAGGATGCCAATAAACTCAACAGAATGAGCATCTTTCCTTTTTCATTTCTTCATAGTTATTTTCAGTTTACAGTTTGGGGGCAGCCCAATGAGCAGCTGGTCGGCGAAATTCAGAGTTCATGGATTCTAAACACCTCCTTCGGAGCTATTTTCCCCAGGTGGAGCCTATGTTAGGACCCTATATAATAGGGTATCAGTTTTCTGAATAATATTTGTCTATTTCAGGCGGATGTATTCGCTCATGACGCATGGCGAATGGCGGCGGAAAACGCCCGACAGTGACCAAGCACAAGATGAATGTTTGCGCCCTAACTTCAAAGCGATTTTTGGTGCAATTTTTAGCAAAAGTGTGAAGTGGTTTGAAATGGAAAAATCTTTACTCTTGGGGGTAAATGCAAAATGGGGTTTATTAGTTATTTTTGATGAATTTGGCAAAATTTGCCCCTCGGCCTTCATACAGGGTTTTATGCAAAAAATTAAAGAAGTATTTTCCAAAATTTTATATTAGCCGAGGGCCAATCTCCACACATTCAACACACAAGCGCGCGCAGCACAAACACCAAACCCCAACGCCCAAGGCTCGGGCTCGGGCTCGGGCTCACTTCGTCGAATTCACATAGCAAACACGCCAATATGTAAAGGTTTTAAAATCCATTCTTCATGCGAATGTGGGATTTTTCCCACAGGGAGCCAACAAAAATACATAACACGCAGCGTTTAAAACCCTATGACAGGTGTTGAAATAAATTTAAAGTGTTCAACGCAGAGGAGGACGCATGCATAGAAGGCGACTGCGCAGGTGTCTGATGGTTGTACCAGGTGTTCTTTTGTAGTGGAAAACTAGACAGGAGCATACTAAAAACGACGAGGTCCCAAAGGTGGATGAAGTTGTTGGTGTAGTTGATAGTCTTGACCATAATGAAATCAGCAGTGGTTTAGTTTCCCCTGGTTCTTTTCCATCGTGCAGACAAGTTCAACAATAAGTGGGGCTCGTCATGATGACATACACTGCAGAATTGGGAATGACACGATCCAAGATGAAGTTGGAGCAGTTTTAATAAAGTATACTGAGCTTGATGCAGCTCTGGCGGAGGCATACAGTGCACTAGAGAGAATTGCATGGCTAGGAGACAGACAAATTTTTATCCTATTTCAAATCATGCTTTTCGTTCTTCATTGAAACATGATGACGTTTTTGTGTTTGACATTGAGTTAAAAATCTACCAGTTCAACGGGGCAACATCCAACATTCAAGAAAGGACAAAGGCCTGGGATGTGGTCCAATGCATCAAAGATAAGTATCATGAAGGAAAATGCGAAGTTGCAGTGATTGAGGATTGTTTGATTCAGGGGATGTTGTTGGAACCAAAGCTACAGATGAAAATCTCAAAGTTTGATGAATATTGCAGAAATTGAATGAAGGGATTTTCTGTTTGAAGCAGACAGCAAGAAAGTAGATCTATCCGGGGCATGTAAGCTTTTGCCTTCAAATTGCTATTTGGGGGTTGCAAGGAGGTATTTCAAATTCAGGCTTGTAAGGTTTGTTATAAAGCTGCTATTTGGGGGGTTATCTGAACGTGGCAAAGTTTCCAAGGATGCCTCATATCTTGAGGAGCATTGAAATCTGTATTTTGGTTACTTGTTTCATCTGTTGTAAGTTGGTGATACTATTGCTTTTTACAAAATTGGAACTTTAACCACCGGGGGGTTTGTCTGCAAGAGAATTGAACCAAGAGCTGGTGTCATACAGCCCAGGTACAGATGCCATTTCA
>ML789121.1:859859-897711 GCA_009831015.1 Picea engelmannii | reverse complement strand
GTAGTTGCTGTTATAAAACTCAATATTATGTTAGGAAGTTGCTCTTTCAGTTTACTTAATCAATGCTTGGATTATTTCTGTCTGCCATGGATTCAGTATTGATGACAAATCTAAGTTGTTAAGGTATCTGTTATCCCAAGACAACATTAGGCTAAGAAATTACTGCTTCAGTTTACTTAAATAAAACATTTATTAAGTCGCTTATAAAATTAGAGGAGGCACACATATATATTGAGCCGTTACAGTGTCATGTAGAAAACGGATCTGAGCCGTTAGATCCCAGGCGGATACCCGACAGACGTTAGATCTTAGGGAAGGTGCGAGGGATTTAAACCCTTCGACACCAGCAAGTCCAGGCATCATCGGAATATCGGACTTCGGAGTTTGTAGAGGCATGAGTCCCATACCCTTTGAAATCGCGAATAGCGATTTCCCGATTCAATCGGGACCGTTGATCATTTGACGGGACACGTGGCACATGACCTCGGGATTTCGGGGTTCGGCACTCGGGAATTCCCAGTGCAAGGGATTAACGACAATAGAATTCACGATTCTGCGAATCCCGATAGCGAGAGGTAACCCCACCAGTACGAACCCACATACCTCGGGATATCGGAGTTCGGGACTTCGGGGTTTTCAATACCGTGAACCACTGGTATCGTGGATTCGCGATCCGCGAAATCCCGATGGCGACGTGGCAGCTCGAGCCCCGGGCGTTAATGGGATACACGTGGCGCCATAGCGTCAGATCGGGATTTCGGCGCTCGGAGGTTTATGGGAGGAGTGAAAATCGACACTTAAATCGTCGATTTTCCGACCAGGAAATTACCGACAGAGATGGAAGCGTTGACCCTTGACCATCGGTGTTTCGGACTTGGAAGGCCCTGTGCCTGACGCAACAGAGCTCGCGAACTCCCGACGGAAGAAGTTCCGAAGGCCAACGATGGTTATTGTCTCAGCTAGGAATTAATTTGATTATGATTAAAATGATGTTTAGAATTTTTTTTAGGTTGTTACACATTTACCTCTTGTTTTACCTTAATATCAAACAAATCTTTTTCAATTTCTCTTAAATCAATTGATAAATTTTGTAAATTATTCTCAATATCCTCATTTTTATTTGTGTACTTGACAAGATAACTGTCAATATCATCATGTGTGAATTCAATCATAGTATCAAACTTTTCAGCCAATGCCCTCTTTAGTTCTTCAATTTTTCCCTCGAAATGTTGTCGAGTTATGAGCATTGAATTTGAGAGATACTTAGGGTTCGAGACTTCAATAGTGGTTCCAACAACATCTAGATCAATAATTTTTGTATATGCTCCAATTTTCCTTCTTGAAAAATCATACAATTGAATTGGCAGTCCATTTAATATATTAATCCTTTCAATCCATCATGCTTTCAACTGTTTGAAGCGGCTCAGAGAAGGTAGATTTTATTTCTTTCTCAACTTCTCTTTCATTGTTGAGACTCTCATTGTGAACACTAGAAATCCATCCGTGTAGAATCCTTCATCATTTTTCAAGTCTAAATTCAAGTATTCTTTGGTATTATGGATTCTCAAACCGATAGAGGAAAAATTCCTTGTCATATCCCACAACTCTAAGATTAATGAAATTATTTTCCTAATATTGTCTTCCACAAAATGTCGAGTGGCACTAATCAAATTTGAGACTCCCTTGACTCTAGCACTTGGTTTTGGGGTTTCTTGAAAACATTTTCCAAGGTTGCCTCCAATTCTTCAATTTTTTCTTTTGATTGAGTATTCTCTTCCTCCATATGTGCAATTGAAACATCAATTGCATCCCCTGTGACTTTATGAATAGATGATAACTTAGAGGAAACATATCTCGAGTATCAATGGTAGACCATAGATTCCCACTCTTACTCTTTGTAGTTCTCTCAAAAACCAATTTCTTAGACTCTTTATCCAAGGAAGCATTTTATACAATGAACGTTTCTTCATCAAAAAATGTATCATCATGATTCATGAGTGTGTAAATATGTTATACATTTTCTCTAGTCATTACTGCTACATCTCAGAAAGTAATATTTTCAATTTCTTAACCGAAATCCATGTTATCCAATAAAAAATGATTTTCTGGAGCATGTGTTTCTTCCGCCTCCTATTGTGAACTAGTCCTTTTTCTCTTAACTTTTAATTTATGGGGATTCTCCAAGTTCCCCTTAGGAGGGTTCCTCTCTTCATTGTCTCCTAAGTTATTAATATTCATTTTTCTTGTGTGGGATGTCCCTGGATGATGATTTTCCTTTGGTAGGTCACTTCTTCGAGAGGTTACTAGTGATTGGACATTTTTCTCACTCATGGGTTTACCTCTTTATTTATGATTCTCTATGGTAATTATAATTGTCTCTATATCTCCAGAGTCTCTACCATCTTCTTGATTTTTTGGATTCTGGATGTCATTTTCTTATTCTCCGCCGACGACTGAAATTATGAGTGCAGGGATGAGTCCAACTAAAAGAAAATGATTATAGAAAATATGATTAGGATCGAAGCCCTTGATTTCTTCTACAAATATTAGTTCAAAATGGTCGAAATAAGTGGCATATTCATCTATTTTGGAAATTTCTCATAGAAGAATTTCACCCACCATCCACTGGAGAGGTATGAAAAGTTTCTTTCCTTTTCCTGAGAAAGTATGGACCTAGAATTTATATTGTCTAGCTATATCAATGATAAAAAACTTATCATATATAATAAGGAAGAAATATAGATTTTTCGATATAGCAGAAAACCACAATGACATTATAGTCCTCCATTTTTTCAAGGACTCCATTTCCCTTTAGAAAAGTCATTTCTTCCAATAATAGTTGAGAAGTGTCTTCCCCAAATAACAACATCTTGAATCTAGACCCAAAATTACAATATACCTCATAGAAATGACAATTGACCCTCTGTCTCCATAAATCTTGGTACCACATGGTCACAAGGTCCATCTTTACTTTCAATTTTTGGGAAATGTTCAAAATCTCAAAGGTGTGACAATATGTAATAAAGAATATCAAATAAGAGGACATATAAAACTTTTTCTTAATATTAAAATTAGTCAATTGTGTAGTGATTTAATTCAAAGTAATCTTCACGCATTCGAAGATAATGTTTTCATGAACCAAAAAATGCAGTACATATAATGCTAATTGGGAAATGGTTTCTATAGAGTCCTGACCAACAATCCGAGTAAAAAAAAAAACAAATTATTCATAAGGAGTTTTTAAACAACTTACTTGAATTATGGATATATCTTCATGCATTGATGCATAGTCATGCACATACTCTTGAAGAAGCTCTATTATGTTATTCTTTCTTTTTAGGGAAATCCTATATTTCTCCCCTTTATAAACCATGTTCTATTCTCGCAACTTCAACATCTCTCTAAATATTGAAGTCACTAATGAAATAGGAGAACTAATCTGCAACGTGACTACCCTTATGTTTTGAACAAACTTTTTGACGCACTAGGTGACAATATCCTTGCATTGAAAGACTTTTGGAACGCATCCCGCGAGAACTATTCTTGAGGTCCACACCTCGTTTTTATCTCTACCCATAATATTTGGAAACTACCAATATGAGGGTGACCCATGGTGGTTTTTTTCTTCTCTGGTGAAGCGGTTTAAAGTATCCCCACGAAACGATTGTTTTCTCATGACTATATTTGTGGACTTGGCCAACTTTTTCTTAAAATATTGCTTTGCAAAGTAAAATGATTTTGAGTTAGATTTATTTTTATGGAAGCATTACTCAAAGTAAATTTCACTAGCCTCGGTATAAACATCATTAATTAATGACCACTTGAACAATAAATTTGGTAGTTAATTTAGTATGGATAACATTAAATGTCGAATAAAAAAATGTGAAGGAGGGGACATGTAATGGCGGAGAATCAGGGTGAGAGACTAGTATGAAAAGGTAGGTGTGTGAGTCGAAAGGTCTACGAGTCCAAAAGTCTGAATGTATGAAATGACTAAGTGTTAAAAGTGTCAGGCAAATAATGGAGAGAGTGGAGGTATAACACGTAGGTCCGCAAGTCTGAAAGTTCGAAAGTGCACAATGAAAAAATAATATAAGTGTTGAATGGACTTATACAAAGGTAAAGAGAAGAAAACATGATTCCAAAAGTCCGCATTTCCAAAATTCATCAAAAATAATGAAAAATGACTAAGTATGGTAACCTTGTAATAAAGAAAGGGAAAAAAGAGGGAGGAAAAGAGAGATTGGGGAAGGGGAAATATGGTAGGGAAAAAGAAAAGGTAGGAAACAAAATTGGAAAACAGAAATAAATGGGAAACACATAAGGGGTTCAACAACTACTTGCAATTGTGGGATGATAACACTCTATGTGTTATCAAGAATCTAGAAGCTCATGTCCAGATGTTTTATCCTTTAGGAAATGGAGTCAAAAGAGTGAGGATGTACATAATAAAATGAAAAATATATGTACAGAGAAAAGAGAATGTTTTTTAGGAGAAGAAACTTTTCATATGCTACCCATTGACATGAAACGTCAACATATTTATTTTCATGTATTTAAGCATATATGAATTAAAACCCAAAATTTTATCGATCATGTAAGGCGCGATCTAGAGTGCCTCAAATTTTGTATGCATAGATGGATTTTCCTTTTATTTGTTCCAAAGTAGAACCAATTCACCCTTTTGGAAATTTCTTTAGAGTTTCACTTTCATCAAAGTATTTCTGAACGCTATGTTTCCTCTGTGCTATTTTATACAAGGCCTCACTTCATTCTTCTTCCAGTTTCAATAGTTGATTTAATCTCTTTTGCAAAGGAAGATTATCTTTAGTATATTCCACATTGACTGCATAGGCGAAGTCATTCAATTCAAGGCTAATTGGAATATTTTCTCTTTCCATAAACCAACATATATGGAGACATCCCAGTTTTGTCTTTCATAGTCATTCTACTTGCTCATAAAGAATCTGCCAATTTCAAATGCCAATTCTTCTGATTTCAATTGATAGTTTTCTTAGGGATTTGGATCAACATTTTATTTGTAGATTTAGCAAGGCCATTTCCTTGTGTATAATAATTCGATGATTATACCATTACAATTCCATATTCTCCACAAAATTTTGTAAACCTTGATCCAATGAAAATTGAACCATTTTTTGTAATGAACTTCTCTAGAACACCAAATCTTGACAATATATTATCCTTGAGAAATTTAGTCAATTCTTTATATTCAACCTTGTTCAATGCTACTGCTTCTTTCCATTTTGTGAAATAATCTATAGCAGTGAGGATGTATATATGCCCCTTACCTGATTTTTTATTTATTGACCCAATGACGTCGAGTCCCCATTGTGTGAATGGTTGTTTTACTGATATGGGTTGCGAAATAATTCCATATCGTTTAATCTTTCCTAAAAATTGTTGACAAGAGATGTGTTTTCTCACCTTTTCTTATGAATCTTTGAAGACCTATGGCCAGTAATATCCAAATCTTATTATTTATGCACTATGGAAGTAGGGGAAAAATGTGCTCCACATATCCCTTCATGAAATTTTTGTATCAATTCTTGAGCCCTTGTTTCATCAACACATCTCAATAACATAATGTCATAATTCTGTTTGAACAATATTTCAGCAATCAAGACATATTGGTTTCATTTCATTTTTAAATCCCTTCTTTCCTTTAGAGTCATAATAATGGGAAATTGTCCAGATTTCAAGTAAACACAATATATTTGTACCACTCTGAACTAGATATAGGATCTCCAATTGAAATTGTTGAAATTATTTCAGTCATAGCATCACCATTGACAATGAGCTTACATAATCCTTTCCCTTTGATTTCCTTCAAAGGATTGATTTGAATGTCATATTCTTGAATCTTTTCCAACCAATTTTCCCATTTCCCTTCTCTCAATTGTTGGCTTAAAAACACCTTCATTGGAGAGGATGGAACATATGCTATGACATGCAAATTTTAAATGTAGGTTTGAAAAGGCTCTACTTCCTTTACAAGAGATAAAGATTCCTTCTCCAATTCTGAGCATCTCAATTCATAATCATGGAGGTTCTTACTCATAAATTTGATCGATAATTGTTCACCCTTAGAATTTATTTGAGCAATAACCGATGCTACAACAGTTTTGTGGTGAATTAGTACATAACAAAATCTCTTTGAAAATCCAAACTAACGAGTACTGGTCTTGTAGTAATTTCCTTTTTAATGTTATTAAAGTCCTCTTGTGTATTCAAAGTCCATTCGAGCATTTGATATTTATTTAAAAACACATTAATTGGTTTTACTATGCTTGCATAATTGGGAACAAATCTCTGCACAAAATTAATCTTGCCAAAAAATGATTTGAATCATTTCTGAGAGGATGGAGGATTAAGTTCATTGATAGCCTTCACCCTTTTTGGGTCAATATATTCTCCTTATTTACATACAATGTGACCCAAAAATTTTCCCTTAGCTACAACAAACAATCACTTCTTTGGATTCAAAGAAACTCCATATAGTCTACATATTTTGAATACTTTCCTCAGATGATGAATATTCTCACTTCTTGTCTTTAAATGGACAATTAAATCATCCTATTAATGTACCATGAATCTTCCTATCAATGCTTCAAATATATGATCCATAGACCTTTGGAATGTGGCTCTAGTTTTTTTCAAACAAAAAGGCATCCGAGCATACACGTATGTTTCCCATGGTATTATAAAATTCGTCTTAGGCTTGTCTTCCTCTAAGACTAGAACTTAGTTGTATCTAGAGAAACCATCTAGCATTGACATGCAAGAATATCCAGTGACTTTTTGAAGAAGGAATTCCATATTAGGCAGAGGATAATTGTCTTTTACACTTGATTTGTTGAGATCTCTAAAATCAACACACATCTGAATCTACCCAGTATTATTCCTCATAATAACTCGATTTGAAATCCAATCGAAATTCTTGATGGGACATATTATTCTGGCGTTCTTCAATTTTTCCAACTCATTTTTCACTAATGGTTTCAATTTGGGATTCATCGTCCTTATTTTATGCTTGAAATTATTTGCTCCTTCTCTCAGTGGGATAGTATGCTGAAATATCTACTTCTCATAGGCCTTTTGATCATTGTAACTCCAAGAGAAGACATCAAGAAATTATTTGAATAGGTAAATGTATTGACCAAGTTATTTCAGTGTACAATCACCTACAAATTTTATATAGTTCGGGGAACTATCGGTTCCGATATTAAATTTATTTGTCTCTTTCACTTTCCTAACAAATAATTCTCCAGTGAGGCTCTTTGTGTGGCCATCTCTTCTGAAAAGAGATTCATACTAGACGCAAATTTTGGGACGTGAAAAACGTCATTATCTTTATTTCTCATTTTCATTTTCTAGGAAATCTTTTAAATTTTCATCATTTTCAAACACTTGAAGATAATATTGATTATCTGGGACTGAAGGTCACAAGATTCTTTTTACTTTGAAGGATGTTTCACTCTGAATATCATCTGGGTTTGACAAAAAAAACTAATGATAAAGACTATGCCTTCTTATTTTTATCCCTTGGAATAAAAGAAATATTGAAAGAACTAAATGTAGATTTTAACCTTGTACAATATTTACTGCAAACAGATTTTCAGTAAAAGAACAGAAAAGATACAATGGAAAATACAAACATTACACAGAGATTTTTCCCCTGTAAACCAAAACTGGGAAAACCAACATATTTTATATTCATTCATAGTGATACATTGTTCACAATACAATATACATATAGGAGAAAGAGACATCCAAAAACCTAACCTAATGAATTGGATTAGTCAACAACCCTAATTCCTTAACGAGAAATAGAAAACCATTGAAAAAAAACCATGTGCCAAACAATTCCCAACAATGGACAAGAAAATTGAGGCAACATGAAAAATGAGGCAAACATGTGACATGTTTCTCTAGGTAAAAACATTTTCTCGGGGGCGCTACCCCGATCCCCCTCGCAAGGGGATTTCCCTCCTTACATAGTCGATGCAACATAGACACTACTACTCATGCAAATAATATAACACATACCCAACATTCTCCCACTTGTTGTTTTCTTTGCATACAGGGGGTTACAGGGTTACATAGTCAACAATCTAGGGTAGCAATGCTCATGGATCCTCTATACCAAGATAACTTCTCAGTTATTATAGATCTTGGTAATGAATCTACAACATTCTTCAAAGTGTCCACCTTCATCAGAAATACTTTTGTTTCTTCAACCATGTCTCTCACAAAGTGATATTGAATATCAATATGCTTTGTCTTTGAATGATAAGTCGGGTTCTTCTCCACAAAAATTGCACTTTGACTTTCACAATCTATATTTATAGCTTGTTTTACCAACCCAATACCTGAACATAATTATTGTAACCATAATCCTTCCCTACTTGCATGAGTGACTTCCATGTATTCAACTTTTGTAGTTGAAAGTGCCACTACAGTCCGTCTTTTTCTCATCCAACTTATTTCTCCTCCAAACAGGTTAAACACATATCCACTTGTAGATATCCTATGATCTAGATCTCCAACCTAGTCTACATCTACAAAGCCATGTATATCCAACACTCTGTCCAATCCCGATCTCCCTTGGTAGCATAATCCATAGCTAGCAGTGCCATGCAAATACCTGAAAACCCTTTTTACTATTTTCCAATGCTCCTTCCCTGGTTTTGACATATACCTTCTCAAAACTTCCACTGCATATACAATGTCAAGTCTAGTACATACCATAGCATACATCAAACTTCCAACTGAACTCACATATGGAACATGAGACATGTCCTCTTACTCATATTGTGTATTGGGACACTGATCTACAGATAAATTTACACCAACAGGAATAGGAACCTTGACCGATTTAGATTCCTTCATATTAAACCTGTGCAATATCGTCTCGACATATTTTCTCTCATTTAACTACATTTTCCTCTTTTTCCGATGTCTTTTAATTTCCACTCCCAAAATGAAATTTGAAGCACCATGATCCTTCATGTCAAATTTAGAGGAAAACTGAGTTTTGACATCCTTTATAATATCCTTGTTGTTTCCTATCAACAACATGTCATCCACATACAAGACCAAATATATCAAATGATCACCAATTAATTTAAAATACATACACTCACCCTCTTTGGTCCTTGTGAATCAAAGTCCCAACATATAAGTATCAAAATTTTGATACCACATCCTTGGTAATTGTTTCAAACCATACATGGACTTTTTTAGCTTGCATACCAGCTCCTTCTTTCCCTTCACAACAAATCATTTTCGCTTCTTCATATAGATTTCTTCTTCCAGATCCCCATGTAGGAATGTTGTCTTCACATCCATCTGTTCTAATTCAAAATCAAATGTAGCAACAATAGATAACATAAATTTTATAGAGTTTAACATGGAAAAATGAGAAAAAATGTCACCAAAATCAATTCCCTCAACCTAGGAATAACCCTTTGCTACTAACCAAGCTTTGTATTTCTCCACTTTTCCTTCTGCATTCAACTTCTTTTTAAATACCCATTTCTTTCCAATGGGGTTTATTCCGGATGACAACTCCCCTAGATTCCAAACCTCATTATTATCCAAGGCTGCCATATCTTCATCCATGGCCTTTATCTTGAGATTTCCATCCTATAAATCCACTACCTCTCTATTAGTTCTAGGATCATAATGAATAATAGACAAAGAAAAATTTGAATGGAAATCAGATGGAGTTTACCTTTCTGGTATCCTTCTTTCTCGAACCGATCTCCTCAATACTGGAGTATGAGGACCTTCTTCTTTTGATTCCTGTTCTTCTGTAGAGTATGATTCATCATCCTTTAAATTAAACTCTATTTTCTCTGGTTCTTCCTTACTTGGTAGGACTTCCTGTTTAAAAACATCCTTCATTTCTCTAAATACCACATCTCATCTATACACTACCTTCTTAGATTTTGGGTTCCAAATATTATAACTGTTGAGACCATCTTTATATCCAATAAATATACACTTTTCATCCTTCTTATCTAGCTTACTCTTGTTTTCCTTTGGAACATGAACATATGCATCACATCCAAATACCTTGAGATGTGTGAGAGAAGGTTTCTTACCATTCCATACCTCTTGTGGAGTATTTTCATCCAACGTTGATGAGGGTGATCAATTGACCAGGTAACATGTAGTACCCACTGCCTCTACCCATAATTCTTTCCCAAACCCGACACCACTGAGCATGCACCTTACTTTTTCCATCAACGTCATGTTCATCCTTTCTACAAATCCATTATGTTGAGGTGTATATGGAGTAGTCTTATTCCTTTCTATACCACACTTCTTAAAGAATTATTCAAATTCATTCCCACAGAACTCTCCTCCATTATCTTTCCTCAACACCTTAATTATTTTCTCTGTTTGATTATGAACAAGAGACTTAAACTCTTTAAACCTGTCAAAGAACTCATATTTATTCATGAGGAAATATATCCAAGTATTCCTCGAGAATTCATCTATAAATGAGACATAGTACATAGATTTCCCAATGATGGGACCGACGCAGGTCCAAAAACATCATTGTGAACTAACTGTAAAATTCCTTCTGCCCTCATTGCACCAGAGGGGAATCTTAACCGATTTTTGTTCCCATATGAACAATGTTCACATAAATCAAAATCCAGAGAGAAGTTAGGCATACCTTCAACCATACCTTTACCATGTAGTAATCGAAGACCCTTCTCACCAATATTCCCCAGTCTTTGATGCCAAAACATAACCTTTTCTCCAGAGAGTGTAGGAGTTATTTCTTCTTCAACTCAAATATTAGGAACAATGGAAATATTACATCCATCAGTAATAGTGCTTCCTTGTAGCTTATACAGGGTTCCAAACTGAACTCCCTTCAGCAATACCATTGCTCCTCGAACCATCCTGCAGGTTTCCTTTTCAAATATTGTTTTTACCCCTGCATCATCCATTTTTCTTATAGAAATAATTTTTTTGTCCAAACCTGGGATGTAAAGAACACCAGATAGTGTTCTAATCCTTCCATATAAGAGGCTCAACTTGAATTTTCCTCGACCTATGATTATGTTTGTCGATTCATCACCTAGTAAAACATTACCTCCATCACACCTTTCATATTCACAGAACCACTACCTGTGGGGATTCATATGAAAGGATGCACCATAGTTAACCAACCATGCCTCATGATCTGCACCTATAATTGAAGAAGGAAAGTACACATCCCCTCCTTATTCCTTGGAGGTATTTTCTTCTATAGAAGGAGATTCCTCAGATCCTTTCTTTTTCTCAACTTTGGATCTGCACTGCTTCTTATAGTGCCCTTCTTTTCCACATCTCCAACATACCTTTACAAATTTTATGGGAGATTTAGATCTACCCTTAGACCTATATCTCCCACTTGAGAACTTAGATCCATTTCTTTCCTGGGAATGTCCTCCTGCAAATAATGTGTATGTTCTATATCCTTCCATATTCTTCTGTCTCATCTCCTCCGAAAACAAGGATGAGACCACTTCATGAAACTTCAAGAAAGTTGTATTACTACCTATGGCCACAACCAGACTACCCCATGAGGTTGGTAAAGAACACAATAAACTAATACATTTATCTTCATCTAAAATTTGAATATCAATAGATACTAACTGACTTACCACAATATTGAAGGTGTTCAAATGATTTTCCACCAAGTCTCCATCTCTCATCCCCAAGTTATAAAAATTCTTTCTTAGGAATAACTTATTTACTAGGGACTTAGACTGATACAACTTCCCCAAGTTACCCAATAAATCCTTAGTTGTAGCTTCCTCTAACACATTTAGTAATACTGAATCTGAGACACACAGTCAGTTTGTGTTATTTTCCTTTCGATCCAACTTTTTCCAGTCATCTGCTGAAGTTCCTATAGGTGGAGTACCTGGATCTACCGCGATCCATTGATATTTATCCACCAACAGATCTTCGATCTTGAGCTTGCACAACTCAAAAAAATTTCCATTACACTTCTTGATCTCCATTTTTGAATTTCTTGCCATTTCGTTTCACCTGAAAAATCAATACCACAGATCTCCCACTATAACAAGGCTTATCATAGTCCCGAGCCAAACCCTTGACCACAAAAGCGTCCCCCTTAATCCAACAAAGATATGATACCAAATGTATAGTTTAACCTTGTACAATATTTATTGCAGATATATTTTTAGTAAAAGAACATAAAAGATTCAATGAAAAATACAAACATTACAAAGAGATTTTTCCCCTGGAAACCCAAACTGGGAAAACCAACATATTCTATATTCATTCATAGTGATACATTGTTTACAATACAATATCCATATAGGAGCCAAAGACATCCAAAACTCTAACCCAATGAATTGGATTACTCAACAAACCTAATTTCTTAACCAGAAATAGAAAACCATCGACAAAACACCATGTGCTGAAAACCGCCTAACAATGGACAAGAAAATTGAGGCAACATGAAAAACAAGGAAAAAATGTGACAAGTTGCTCGAGGAAAATAAAATTTCTCAGGGGATATGCCCCCGAACCCTCGCGCGAGGGGATTTCAACCCCCTGTAGCCCCCCGTAAAACCTCCCTACACGCCTGGTGCAACACATACATTGCTACTCGTGCAAAGAATATAACACATACCCAACACTAAAAACCTCCATTAATTCATTTACTCTCTTTAAATTAATTAATTGAGCTTGTCCCCCCAGATGGGGTGCCATGCAGAGAGGGAAGGACACACGGATTAGAGTCAGGTGGTGCCATAAATCTTGGCCACCGGCTCCCATCTTCTCACCATTTATGATGGGATTAAACCCAACCAACCTTCACCAAATGAGGAGGCCTCTCACTCGCACGAGGAGGACGGACGATCAGTGCATTAAGACCACAACCTTAATGGCCATAGATATCATACTCGTCCTTATCAATAGCCTTGGAGGATTTATGATGTATTTGAAGGTTGCATAGCCAAAGGATGAACCTTCGAGGTGCAGGAATAGAGACACCCTTTCAGCTGGTATTCCGACAATAGCTTTGTTTTTAAGCATGCCAAGAGCAAGGGGGAACCTCGCAGAGGCGCTGCTTGGTATGCAGCTGACTCATGTAGGAAGAGGCAAAATAATTTTGAAAGAGCATTGGCTCTAGCTAGTAGGAGGAGACACAGGAAGTCCAGAAGAATTGGAACACCACCCATGGCGTATGTCGAGGAGATTACTCTGGAGGAATCTATCCAGAATTACTCAGAGAACATCCTCTTCACGGTTCCGAACAATTGGGCTCCCTCCACTTGTTTCGGAAAGGATGCCATAACCCCTACTCCAAGACTAGTACACAGTCCCAGGGACACTCCAGCTAAGGAATTTACACCTTGCTTCGTGGAGGAAGATATACAGGAAGGCAGAGAAGGAAACATCCATATCACAACCGGTAAACCTCCTGAGGAAATGGTGCAGCAGAATAGGCAGTGAGAGCACCAGGTTGAGGTTGACGCAAAGATGAAAGCTCCCCTCTCCTCCACTCTGCAAGACTTGTAGGACCAACCACCATTACTTTACCCAGACCACTTGGAATTAATCTTTGATGTACGTAGCATGGTGGATGACCTAATTTTTAGGGCCATCCACATCAACCAATGCCTAGATATGATTTACGCTGCCTACTCCAGCACTACCCGAAGACACCAATGCCCCACTTCTGCACAGGTCTATGCAATTTCAGTTAGACGCGGAAATAATGAAGATGATCATGAGGACATCGGTTAAAAGGTTTTCCTGCATGCTCATAGTTAGAAACTTTTTTCTTTTGTTGCAAACCAGAGCTGTAGCTCAGTTAGCTTGTAGAAATGATAGCAGTAGTGTAGTGAAGAACAAACTAATACTAAATTTGGCCATGTGTCCCGGTTTCCTTCGCGCAGGATGGCAGCCTGAAATTTTGATTTTGGAAAGTAGCATGGAATGGCCAACTGTCTCAGTTTCCTTTCTAGGCAGGACAGTTGGCACTCCAACAAAACTCTGTAATTTTGCAATATTAATATAACAGGACCTACCTTTTTTACTTAAAAAAAAATTAATTAAGCTTGTCGTTTTTAATCTTATACTTTTGAATGACCTTATTTATCACTAGTCACAATTAAATGTTCAATATTCATCTCTAATTCCATGATCATTCCTTGAATTAAGGCATCATATTCCTCTTTGTTATCCATACAAGGTAACTCCAGTCTGATGGAATTCGAGTATACAATATTCTTAGGAATTTTAAGCACAATCCCCACTCCACTCCCTGAACTTGAACATGCTCCATCAAATGACATTCTCTAGTAACCAACAAAATAATTCTCTTCATTCTTTATATTCTCTATTTGATCCATATCTAGTATAACATAGTTTTCAACACCAACATCTATATAATATTCCATTAATTCGTTATCCTTTTTCTTGAAAGAAAATGGTCTCCTGGGTTCAGAGGGGACCTTGATCATTGCTCCCTCTTTGTCAGGTAACATCATACAACTTCCATCATTCATTATATATCCATGAATCATGGAATACTAGTCTTTTCCAAGGACAACCCCGTATGTTGGCAGTAGGTCCAACACTACGATATTAAAAATTGTAATGATACGAGGAACAATAGTAATGCAAGAATAAAAATATTTAATTCTCCATAAATTGGTACCTTCCTAGAATTAATTGCGTAGATGCTCTCACCCATTTCATAGTACTTGATGCAACTAATACCAAGTGATTCAATAACTGCTAAGGGAATGATGTTGTTTTTCACACCTAAATGTACAAGACAATTATGAGGCACACCAGGGTGGAACCTTGCCCCTTACTTTCACTGTTGATGTATTTTGAATCTTCTTCGGATTTGCAATTACTTCTTCAATTCTTCTGACTGGCTCATCCAACAATTTTAAAATGTTTTCCCTTTTTTGGGGAGTTTTTACTATTTCTGTGAAAGGTTGAATATTTCTTAATTTTATTAGATCATCAACAACATTATACATCATTTGAATGGGATTGCGCATCATTTTGTTTCTTTATGGCTTCTTTGTTCATTTTTTTTCTTTTATCATTCTCTTTTTCATTATCTTTTTTAGAATTTTCCTTATTCTTAGCCTTATTTACATGTACTCGTGTTTGGGAAATGTTTTCTTGCAAGATATGATCTTCTTCATATTATTCACATATATACATGGATGTCTCGCATCCATCCATCTGTACAGATTCAAATATTTCTTCTGGAAAAAAATCATTTTCTGGTTCGATCATTTTCTCATTGTACATCTCATCAAGTATTACTACATTCCGGGTTGGCTGTCTCAGAGATCTTTATCTTTGTTGATTGTCTACATTTTCAAATCTCATTCTTTGTTATTGGGTAGGGTTCCTTCTTTGTTATGGGGTCAGTATCCTCAAATTAAGAAAATAATTATGATTTCTTCTTAAACGTTTTATTTCATTTTGCATTTGTCTAATAGTTATGTTCATCTGCACAATATCAATTCTTTGTTTCATCTGTTGGGATGGAATAGGATTCATCTTCACATCCAGGATAGTTACTTTAAAAGGTCCTCCATCAACTGCCTAATTTTCAAAGGGTCATGTCTTTTCTTCTTCATTATTTTTCAATTTGGATACTCCTTGGTCATTAATGTTCAAATTATCCATCTTCCTTTGGAATCTTCCATGAATGATGTCAGTATCAACACGTGTTTCGATCATGATTTCCTCCATTTCCATAGCTTTGGTCATTGCGTCTTCCAGAGTATTGATTTGGGAGTTTCTAATAGAAAAATTCACATTTGGCGGAATGGAATTCTTATAAGAACCAAGTATCACTAGGTTATTAGGTGTTTTATCTTCATGAATCTTGTTCAATATTTTATCGAATATGAGGTCAATGTCTCTTATTCTGTCATTTTTCTTTATACAAATTTGGGTGAAATTAGTGAGAAGAGTATGATATGTGACTGAGGGAGAAAACATATTTAGAAACATAGCTATGAGATCATGAAATGAGCGATTGATCTGGTGGGAAATGTTGTGTACCATTCATAAGCTTTGCCCGACAAATTTCGAATAAATAATCTCACTATCAATTCATCATATTCAACAAGATGGAAATAAAAAAAAATAGAAACAGATCAACATGTATTTTAGCATCGATTATTCCGTCTCTAAAAAATTATTTCAAAGTACATTTAGGAATAAAATGGAGCTCATGTTCACCTCGTAGGTCAATAGGAGAATATCTTATCCTTCTTAGATTTATGAATCTTCTGCTTTCCTCATGTCTTCTTTCCTGCCACCTTTCTTCATTTATTTATTCTCGTGTTTCTTCATGTCGTTCTTCACATCTTTCTTCCCTTTTAGCCATGTGTGAAATCTTCTTCTTTTCTTCAAGAGTATGCTTTTAAATTTCTAAGGCATGTAGCCGCTTTCTTTTTCTTCTAGTGATTGGTCCTTTTTATTCGTTCATCTTCAATTCCATCCTTTATTTTGCACTCTTCGAAATCGTCTCTCGTATCTTCAATATTGTCTTTCATTTCTCATTTTTCTTAGAAGGATTTCTCTTTCTTCTTCTTGACTTAGAGTTTCCGAAGACTGTTCTAATTCTTCTCTAGTTCTAGTTGTTGTTATTGCAAGGTTATATATCTGATGCAAAATACTTCATTGGTTGTTCAATCTGATTTCTAAATAGGGATGGTTAGCTTGAGACAAATTCATGTAATTTTTAGGATACAAAACCAAATCTAAATCTTCAAGTCTGTTCCCTAGTATGGTCGCCAAAAATGTTGACGCTTGAATCTGTCAGGATCGAAATGATAACCTCATGAGGATATGAATCCTCCTACATTTTTAAAGAGGTGGCACTCCATTTTGGATTAAAATATTCTTTGTGATTCTAAAATCAAGAATAATATAGGACCTTAAGATAATCCAATCTTCAATGCTCAAGAAAAAATAAAAACTCTCAAAATTAATGAGTATAATTTCAAATGAGAATTCCTGAGAAGTGGACCAGTAATATCATACATCCCACATTTCAAAAAATAAACAAAATTTCCTCACATCCATCATAGTGAAAATAAAATTTATGATCACATTCAAAATGAAATAAGATGGTCCATTCACATGAGAGAACTTTCATAGAGTATTGTGTCTATATCTCAAGAAATGATAATGATAAATCAATTTCAAATACTTTATACTCAAGACTCAGAGTTATAAAATACAGTCAAAATTGATCTCGAATTAGTTCTCTAGGATTTCTAAAAAAAAATGTCTCTTACAACATATTGAAATTTAAGGCGCTCATCCAAAGGACTAGGATTAGGGCTCCCATGGACCATAAATAAAAAATATACAAGAAAATAGAGAGAATAATTGTGCGGACGTCGAACAAAAAGATATGGTAAGAAGATAAAAGAATTTTATCAGGATTTGGTTAAACTTTTCTAGTTAAAGAACAAGCATAATTAAATGAAAACTGATAAAGGAAGAAATATGTGATCAATATGTTCTTACTATGATGGTATCTCTCTCTTTCATTTTCTTGTTTTTGTTTCTTTTGTACCCTTACCTTTTACAATTTGATTACCGGTTGTAACTCCTTCTCCTGGAAGTTTGGAGATCTTGGTGAGTGATTTTTTTAACCATTCTTGAATATACTCTTGTAACACCCTTGTTTCCCCCAGCTTTTAATTAATCATAAAATAGGATTACCATGCTAAGGCATGTAGATAATGTAAATGTGTTATTGTTTGAGTTTCCAATAACTGACTGTGGGGGTGAATCCTTGAAAGTACTGGCCATGATATCACTAGAGGAAACAATGTGGAAACTATAAGAGAGGGTTCATTATATCAAATAACCCCAAATTTCTATTGATGGGGATAATAAATCTCCTTCGGATCCCAAGGCAAGAAACTAGTTAATGAAGAAAGGACCAGAGGTTGAATTATCAACCACTCCCACGAATGGGAGCATGGTCTAACTACAAAATTTCAGCTCAAAGTACCACTGCGTATGGAAAACCAAGTTGACTCGAGTTCCCTTCTAATATAAGGAAAATGATGGGTCAAGAACCATCATGGGGAAAAGATACGATAAAAAATCGGTAAGGAGAATGCACGAAGATCTCCAGAAGAAGAGGAACATAAGTCCGTGAGCTTGATGCCGAGTGAGCATCTAATAAACCTCACCCAGGGCCATAATAGAGAAATAAATCTATAAAAGTTTGCAGAGAATAGAACCCGAGCAGAAGATGAAATAGAGAAATAATCCTTGAGAACTACGAGTGTTCCCTGGTGATATCAAGACATGTAATGGGGGTGGCCAGAGTTCTAAGAATGAATGCCTCTGAGCCTATGGTCTGGTGGAAGGACAAACACCCACAGTCAGTTAGTTGGCTACCACCTGTAATAGATAAGTAATCGCATATCATGTGTATTTAAGTGGTACTATGAATTAAAGTTGGATATCCTATGAATGTTTCAGGGATGGTTATGTTTTATTAATGATTTATACTCTACCCATTTTGTGTCTACTTGATTGTGCAATTAGGAAAGTAGGAAATTGTATGAATTGGACGTGTTTTTATAATCGTAAATGCTTGTGTCCCGTGGTAGCTTAATCCAGAGCCACGAACTACAATTTTGTCGACTGTGGGCATAGTTTCATGTATGAATGTCGACCGTCCTAGTCATTCTGAGTCCCTTGGAGGACAAAGTTTGTTAATCTCAGGAGAGGTAGTGGAGATATGCATAGGCTCTCTGCAAGGCAAGCATAGATTGAAAACCACTTAAGTTTTAGAATTGATGAAGGAGCGCAAGAGTTGTGCAAAAGGCCCTTCTAAGTTTTAAGTTAAGGAGAAAGACCACAATGCTCTTAAATCCTTCATAACTGAAAAATATCAGGAGGCATAGTGAGATTCAATTATTGAAAGGGAATATCCTTTCATTTTGAAGATGAATGGATGAGACCTTTCGAGAGGATCCAAGGTTTGTCGTGACCGCTAGATTGGAAGAAGGAGCACAGACATTAACACCTCGACTCCTTTAGTCTTCGTAAGATCGAAGAATGTTGGTAATGATCATGAAGGGGATGGATCCTCCGAAACCCAAAGTCATGATGTGATCTAGACCGTAGATGCAAGGATCTATCAGGACCCACCTTGATTGTCGGTTCTGTGAGTGCGGAGTTCACGCGACAGGAGAATCGTGTGTTGGTGTGATTAAAATTTTGAAACCTGAAGTTGTGATGTTATTTGGACCATTGGATAGAGGAATTTCATGGGTCGTCGATCCGACATGAGAAAATTAACGCAAGGATTACGTGGAAATTCAAAATTCCCTAAGGACCAAGCTCAAAAGAGACTAGCGCTTTCAAAAGTGTAGATGAGGTCCAAGAGGCGAACTTATTTCAAGTTCGTAAGATCAGGAGAGAAGTTGAAGTCAAGACCCATACATAAGGGCTCGTAGGAAGTAAATCGAAGGTCGAGACCTTCGAAACATCTAAAATCTTCCAATTCAGGGAACAAAGCGAAATCTCAGGAGGAGGAGAAATAATGACCATTGGATTGAGCACTGTGAAATATCTAGACCGCTGGGATCCACATCCTGAAAATTAGAAGTGCGTGCAGGAGGAGATCATATCTTGGCCATTAGATCTGATCATGAGGACCAACAGTCGTTCGATCCCAAGGAAAGTGCATGAGGCCTAATCCTTTGAACAGAATAGCAGATTGGTGAAGTCCCGAAGTTCCAAAGTCAATCAGAACATTTCAACGTCGGGGTTGATACGTGCTGTAAGATCCACAACTTCAGAGGTTTGTGGACAAGGAGGAGAACAAACAACCAAAGTAAATCCTAGTCGTTGATTGCCAGGGGGCTACATGTCGGGAGATCGTGTATTTTGGGCAAAAGCACTCCGAAAAAATGGGTGCATAAGAGTTTCAAACTCCCGAAGTACCGAAGAGCCGAAGCGTCGAAGAACCTAAGGTATCTGGACCATTAGATCCAGAGAGACACGTTGTAATATACCTCAAAATTTACATAATTTTTTTTTTCATTGGGTACTTCGAGTTGATTCTGTGTCTTTAAAGTTTTAGTCATTCATCAATCATAATGTATAGCTGTCTTTTTTCCTTTTACTTCTCTATCCTATTTTAACATATTTTCGCCTCTTCCTATTTTGGTATTGAGTTATACATGAACATAGGTACATAGCTAGGGATATCTTGTTTCATTGCAACTTGGTATTATCCACCGTTTTCGTTTCCAAAACCCACTTTATGATATGGGGTATAACTACTTAGAACCACTATCATATAAATGAAATGGTCGTAGATGTAAGGCCTTATAACATTCGTCCTGATACATATATTATTATAGGGTCTACAAGAAGAGGTTAACACTATTCAGAATACTTTTAAACAGACACTTTTGGGTATAACATCAGACACTAATCTATACAAATGAATTAAGTGCAAAGAGGCTAAACTTGTGGAGGTTATGGTTAATGTAAAGGTAGTTCGGTTCAACGTATAACCGATATAGCAAGGTGATAAAAAAATAACCCTAAGTAGGCCATCCAGGTTCCTTGCCATTAATTTTTTGAGCAAATGATACAGGTCAGAACCCTCTCGTCTTAAAGGCCTGTCTGCAACATTTAAGGCGCTCTAAGATAATTCTAATAGATTCATAGTTTGATTGGCGTGCCCCAATCAAATATCAGTACTTACCATTTATTCACGTGGCCATGTACGATTCCCACCCATCCTCCATTACTCCATACGAAAGGGTATTCCATACCTTTCACTATCATTCCGGTCTTGGCTTGGTGAAGGAAAATGGAATGTTCCAGACCAAACTCCATTTTAGTTTTCCATCTTAGCATCGTGGTCATGTTTCTGTGAAATTGGACCTTGTTCCAGGTGGGAGAGATATTGGAAGAAAACTTCTCGATGGGAAACCCTATGTGAGGTAAGTTGACTTGGTTGTTAATGTCATTTTCCATTCAGGTCTTTCTATCTCAATGAGTAGTTTCTGCATACTCCAGTTCCCGGTCAGTTCCTCAGTAGAATTCTTGTTTTATATCGAGGTTACTATAGCAAAAGGGGGTCGATGGTGCTCTAGAAGGGTTTAGTTTTTTCACAGTTTACCCCTTTCTCTGTACTATCTTTTCTTTCGAGACCGAGCCATTTTCCTCTTGTGGAAGGACTTATCACGGTGTCTATTGTAGTCGTGCATCTGAGATATTATATTTTATTTATTTTCTTAACTAAACTTTCGTATTGGGTATGGCTTCCTCCGTCGATTAATTCCTAGTTGACAGAGTTTATGACCGGGTTTTCCTTGCATGGGTGTGTAATATACCTTTTGGTATAGTGTTGATCTTGAAAATTTTTATGTGTTTAAACATTTAGCTCACTCGTATTATTATACCAAATTAGAGGTGTTGTTCTAATGGCCAAAGGTGGTTTAATCCTTTTTGTTTATATTTGGATTGTTGCACTAGATTTATATTTACTATTACTTTACGCTGATTATATGCATGTTATCCCTGTAGTGTTTTATTTTGGGTTAAATACTGGTATTCGTCGCTAATGATGGGCCCCTTTGATGTGCGAGGGTACCCATCAAGGAGACATGAAATCCTCTTCCCCTTTCGGTTTGGGAGGAACATGGTTTGGCGCAATGGCGAAGGGTATAAAATCCTATATTACAGCTAAGTACATCATCGACTCCTTTCTCATTATGTCTTGTTCTTAAAATGATTATGTTATTGCTGTCAGATATTTTTTCTTTTAATGTTTCACATTACTTCGTGCAGGGTGTGATCACACCGAGGTAGGGGAACGCCCTCTTCTCTCTTTCAAGAGGTATTCGGGTTCCAACTACAATGCCCCTCCATCTAAGTTATTACGAGTTACATGCACCGATGATCAAGGCTACGTCTCATTCTTAATACTTTGAAGATATTTCATTTCCCAGTTCTGTATTAGTTGTTTTAAGGGTATGCAATAATTTGTATTAATGTCTGGTACTTAGAAAGTACGCCAATCTTGCGCTTGGTTGGATTTATGATATCTAGATATTCATTCCCTTAAATAATTATGAACATTATGTATTGAGTTTATTTGCTGTGGATAAAATTGAAGTAACAGGTTCAAAATTGACATTTTCTGTGTTTAACATCCTCCTCTATATTTCCAAAAAAACTGGTTTTTCAATACAGAGTTCAATTCTTTTCTTGAATTATTCTAGTTAATTTCCCAGAATTCATATTATTATTAATTACATCGTCATCCCAATATGATTTAACTATGCACGGTATTATACCTTACAACTAGCATAGTAATGGTACGTTTAAGGCGGTTCGTTTCCCACTGGTATTGTGCGATTGTATTCAAGACTTCCAATTTTTTGTTTAATTTTGTGCACTTATTTATGATATAAAAGTAGTAATGGTAGGAGTTTAACCTGAGCCTTGTTTTTCCCCATTCGTAATTTAACTCATGAACCAGTTGCGTAAATGTTTTCGTGGGAATCCCATTTCTGTGGGACTCCATCCATAGTTTGGGTTTTAATGTCTCGGCTGGAAATCATGCAAGAAAATTACACTTATCCGATAGAGGTTAGGATAAGTCGAGACTTTCATAATTCGTAATTGTTTTTCTCTCATATGATTACTTTACTCGTTTATGCCATATATCATGTCTTGTCCTGAATTAGCATATTGCACTGTAGCTATGCTATGCAATTAATACTTAACTTTTGTTCCTACTTCAGCCCTTAATCAAGCATTTTATTGATCTTCTCACCAGAGTTAAGTTAGTTTTGTTCCTACGACAGAAATACTAAAACCATACTAAAGTACCTATACTCCAATTTTTCTATAATGGGGTCTGTGGAGTTTGCTGGATTACATTCCTATGAATATGTTTATATATATATAGTACCCGACTCTGTTATAGTCGGTTCACTTCAATGTTATTGTATCATTTATACAGAATACCCATTATATAATGTATCTCTGTTCATAATATACCTGTACAGGTCTATATGCATATCGAATATAATCTCAGTGTTGCAGGGTGTATTTGCTTAGAGTTTGAACTTGTATACTCACTAGTGGAGGTTCACTGTATACTATAGTCATCTACAGGAAATATAATTCGCCATATATATTGGTGCGCTTGGCCTCAACTACACTATGCAAACAATTCAATTTTTCTTTTGTTCAACAGAATTAATTGAGAAGATAGATGTAGACTGTAGTCATTGAACAACCTTTGTCTAGGTTGATGAATGCATGCTAACTTTAAGGATTTCACTATATTCGTAACCAATTCACCCCATAGAGAGAAAGATATTGAAATTTAGATACAGTAAATAACATACAAGAATTATACGATAATTAAAACATATACTAGGAACCATTTCAGTATAGATTTAACATGTACAGTACCACATATATAAAATCATTTGGACAGATAAGGGTTAGAGTAGAATATTTGAACTAAATTTGCGGTAAGACAAAGGGAGCAACCATGTTCCTCCCAACCATAGAACTAAGCAGCCAAGATCACTTGCACGGTTCACCCCCTAGCCTTACCATGAGTCCATGAGGGAAAACTTGGAAATCCCTCCTCAGCAATGTCCTTCAACCAGTAGTCCCCTCTTGTCTCACACCCATTCAGTGTTCATAAAAACAAGGAAAAAAAATCAATAGTTTCCTTTTCCATCATACTTGGCAGTGTCCTGCCTCCTCACATATGCTTATTTATCATTTTGCCTAGGTCTTTTTCCCTCCTTTGGGAATTTTTGTAGCTTTCTAAATCCCTGATTTTCAGGGGCTTCCAATGGCCAATTCACTGATTTTACACTTGTAAAAATCAGCCTAGAGGTAGTTCCAACATGTTCCTCTCTCATGGAGTCATGGTCAGCTAAATTTAACATGGTTGTCCCCTTTGTCCCCTGCAATCAATATAAAATAATTTTTTTTTCATACAAGTGTCATAGTCAAATAGTTAGTTGGGACAAATCAGATATCTGCTCAACAGTCATAATCATTTATTACAGTCATAAAATTCGAAATTTGGAATTGCCATAAATGGCAAAATTTTTCCAATTTCGAATTTACTAAAAATGGAATAAATTTCCAGCAAATTTAAATTCTAAAAATATTTTTATTTTTGGGGACATCACATCCTTTCGCCCTTTAGTAAAACACTGTCCTCAGTGTTCATTCCTTTCCTGGAACAGGATTGGATGAGATTTCCGCAAATCTCCTTCCAACTCCCAAGTGGCCTTCTCAGGACTAAAGTGCTTCCATTGCACCTTTACTTGAGCGACGACTATGTTCCGAAGTGTTATTTCTCTCCGGTCTAGAATGCACATGGGTTCCACCTGGAACTCGCCTTCGGGTTCCACCTACACCAAGTTCCAATCAATCATATGAGTAGGGTCATGAATATACTTTTTCAGCAAGGAAACATGAAATACATTATGAATTCTTAGATTAGCTGGAAGTGCAAGTTGGTATGCTACGGGTCCAATTCGAGCTAGTATCTTGAAGGGAACACAAAACCTGGGTGCCAACTTGGCACAGTTCTCTAACTTCAATGAGCTTTTTCGGGCTTTGAATTTCAAATAAACATGGTCTCCTACTTGAAATTCCAAGTGCCTTCTTTTCTAATCTGCATAACTCTTCTGTCTATCCTGTGCTTCTTTCAAGTTTTGTTGTACCTTTCTTACCATGTTCTCCATTTCTTGGAGCATTTCTGGTCCGACCATGAGTCTGTCAGCCGGGTTATCCCAACTAATTGGAGTTGTACACTTTCTGCTATACAGTATTTCAAAAGGGCTCAACTTAGGCAAAGTTTGGTACCCATTGTTATATGCAAATTATACCAAGTGCAGATAGTCTTCCCACTTGTTCAGTTTTGTTCTTACGTACATGCGGAGCATATCCTCTACGATCTGGTTTGTCCTTTCGGTCTTTCCATCCATTTGTGGATGATAACTTGTACTGAAATTCAAGTTAGTATTTAGCCCTGCAACAATTCCTTCCAAAAAGCAGATGTGAATTTTACGTCTCTATCTGAAATCACCATTTTAGGAATACCATGCAGTCTAAAAATTTATTTCATGAATATTTCAGCAATGCTTATAGCTTTAAAAGTAGACTTTATAGGAATAAAGTGTGCAGACTTACTGAGTTTATCGATTACAACCATAATACAATCGTTCTGTTTCTGGGTTTTAGGAAAACCTGTTATAAAATCCAGTGATATGGTCTCCCACTTCCATTTTGGTACTGGTAATGGTTGTAATAGGCTGGCTAGATGCTAGTGTTCGGCCTTAACCTGCTGACAATCTTGGAACCTAGCCAAGTATTATGTTGTTTCGCCTTTCATATTAGGCCAACAAAATAGTTTTCTAAGTGTTGTTATCGTTTTCTGGTAACCTGGTTGGCCAGAATATGGTTTCTTATGCACTTCATCCAAGACTATTAGTTTTATCTCTGCAAAATCTGGTAAGTAAAGCCTTTTTTTAAAGCGTAGTAGTCCCTTCTTGTCGATACTTAGATCCTTTTTATCTGAGTTTTCAACATTGTTTTGTAATTCTTCCATTACCTTAGTGTAATTTACATCATTAATACATGTTGTCCTTATCCTTTGTTCTAGATCACTTTCGGCCCTATTGATGCTTATCTCGTATATCCCATGGACTCTTCTGCTTAAAGCGTATGCTACTTTATTTTCCTTACCCTTGATATTCTTGACCTCAAAGTCGAATTCACTTAAGAAGGCTAGCCACCTTGCTTTTCATGCATTAATATCTGGTTGGTTAAACAAATATTTCACCCCGCTATTATCTGTTAATAGTAGGAATTTTTTGCCCATTATGTAGTGTCGCCACATTTTTAAGGCGTGTATTACTGCTGCTAATTCTAAGTCATGAGTGACATAATTTCGCTCGTGTTCCTTTAATTTCTGGGACTCATAAAAAATGACGTGTCCTTCTTGAGTTAGGATACCACCTAGTCCTTCTTTACTTGCATCCACACATACTGTGAAGTCTTTGTCGAGGTCTGCTACCTTCAATATGGGTGCAGTTGTCAATAATCCATTCAATTTGTTAAAACTGTCTTGGCACTTCTTTGACCAGTTAAACTTGGTTCCTTTATTTTGTAATGATGTGATAGGGTAGGATATCTTGGAAAACCCTTCTATAAACCTGCGGCAATATTCGATGATTCCCATGAACGATCGTATATCTGCTACATCCTTAGGAATTGGCCATTCCACAATGGATTTTATCTTTTCTGGGTCTATGGAAATGCTTTCTGCTAAAATCACATGTCCTATATATTGTATTTCTTTCTAATAGAAGTCACACTCGTCAAATTTGGTGTACAGTTTCTGTTTCCTCAATGTTTGTAGAACTATCCTTAAGTGTTCATCATGTTCCTCTTCCATTTTTGAATAGACCAAAATATCGTCGATAAATACTACCACGAACTTGTCTAAGTACTGACTGAAAATACTATTCATCAGACACATAAATGTGGCTGGTGCGTTAGTGAGTCCGAAAGGTATGACTACGAATTTGTAGTGTCCATACCTTGTCTGAAAAGTTGTTTTTCTTATTTCCTCATCTTTTATCCTAACTTGATGATAATCGGATCGTAAATCCAACTTTGAAAAGATCTTGGCCCCACCTACTTGATCGAATATATCATTTATCCTTGGTAATGGGTATTTATTATTAATAGCCATTTTGTTCAGTTGTCTATAATTGATACATAATCTTAGAGTACTGTCTTTCTTTTTCACAAAGAGGAATGGTGCCCCCCATGGTGAGACATTGGTTCTGATATACTCTTTGTCCAATAATTCCTGTAACTGTATTTTTAATTCTGTCAGTTCTTTTAGACTCATTCGGTAAGGTGCCTTTGAGATAGGGGTTGAACCTAGTAGTAGGTCTATGGAGAAGTCTATCTCCCTTCTAGGAGGTAATTCTATTATCTCATCCACAAACATGTCTCTGAAGTCACGTAGGACAACAAAGTCTTCTAGTTTTGGCTTATCATCTTTTCCTAGCATATTTGTTACTTGGATGGCATAAACTTGACATCCCTTTCTCATACATTTCTTGAGTTACATTGCTGAAACTTGTCTGACAGATACCGGTTTTGATATACCTTGGGTTGTTCTAACAGTGCCAAAATCATCCTTATAGCTAAGTATCTTTGTATAACAATCTAGTACTGCTTTGTGTTGTTCCAACCAATCCATCCCGATAATCATATCGTAAGATCCTAGTGGTAGGATGTTCAGATGGGTCTTTATATTTTGACCATCTAAGATGAACTCACAATATGGAACAAACTCAACTACTTTTCTTTTAGTACCAGTCACTAATTGTGCAAGCCATGATTTTGCGTGATTCAGTTTCTTAAGTTTGTTTGACTCTACCACATTAGGTGTAATATAACTTAACGTAGCTCCAGGGTCAATTAAAACATAAATTCGAGTATCATTGATTTTACCTTCGATTTATACCACCGAGGACTGGTGGTCGTCTTGTCGACCATCTATGGTTGCACTTATATAATGTAGGATTCTGCCCACATCTCCCATCATCGAGGCTTCTTGCAGATTATGAACAACAGTTATGTTTGTTGAACTCATACGTGGACAATTACTCCTTAGATGAGGCTCCCCACACTCCCAACACTTTAGAGAGGACACACATTAATAGATCACGAGCTACGGGTGAATGGAACTGGGGTTTCAGTTGAGAATTGAGATTCCCAAACCCCGAAGACCCAAAGTGAATCTGGACCACCAGATCCATAGGGACGCCTGGAGACAGAACGTGGACTCCAAAGAAATATGTTCAATATTTTTCAATTGATATTTGAGACTCCCGAAGTCCTAACAACCAACGATCCAAAGTAAATATCAACCGTTTGATCATTCGAAGTAAATCTCAGTCATCAGAACATCCGAAGTAAATATCAAGCATCAGATCGTCCAAGGTGAATCTAGACCATCTAATCTAGAAGATACATGGCATATATTGGTGGATTCTGGACAAAGTCCTGAAGTAATTCATAGCCATTAGATCAAGAGGACATGTGGCATAAATCTATAGATTTTGGGTAAAGACCCGAAGCAATCCTTAACCATCCGAATCAAGTGGACACGCATAAGGAATACTCTTACCTCAAGGGGAAGTGAAGTTTGAGATTTGAGATCTTAGAAGTCTGGAGACCCAAAGGAAATCTCGACCGTTGATCAAGAAAAGGGTTGTAGGAACGTTGATCTAGTTGAAAGGTCAAACCCCCGAAGTAGAAGCAGAGCTGCTAATTGAGAAGGACAGGTGTCCGCGAATCGTCAAATCCATAAGATTGACATACACAAGAGTGGAAAGTTTGAGACTTGAGAATTCTTAAGTCCAGAATTCCAAAACAAATCACAGTCGTTAATTTGAAAGAGGTCAGATCTGATCCATAGATTTGAAAGGGATAGATCTGAGTTGTCAGATCAAAGGCACCATCAAGATCATGAGATTGACGGTCTCGTAGCATTGTGAGGATCAGAGATGCGTGAACTTTAAATATTTGAGGGTGGGATGCAATCCAAACCATGGTTTTGAAGAAATGACACATGGAGGCTCGAGGAGAATTGTGGGGAAAAAGGTAGTTTGGTTTCAAACCGCCTTTGGCTGCGCTTGCAGTTGTTTTTTTGCGTGAGGTTATCTCCCAAGGTCACCTCAAGGAGGGGATTATCATAAAAGAGGCTATCACCCAAACTTAGATATTCCCCTAGCGTGAAGGGAATTTCGCGGGAACAATTAGACCTGCACCCGAAATTCAAAAGGGTCTCCATTTAATTACAGAGAAAGACCATCAAGGTCTGAGAGAGTCGTTTGGCTTCAAAATCGAAGATCCTTGACGAGGAGGTTGGACTAGTTCCCCAAAATTCCAAATTAGAAACCATGAATAGAGAATCTATCCTTTAAGAAAAGAAAAGAATGTTATGCCCCATCTTAGGTGTGTTACAAATTTGTATCAGGGCATGGTTACAACACTTGGCCTTCTTGGGCTCATGTACGAGTCGCGTAAGGAGGTATTGTTATCTGCATTTATGATCCGTATTTTATGATAAGAACGAAATGAATACATATTATTAACAGGTTCTTAACAAAAAATAGCAGAGATAAAGTAAAACTAGTTTTCTATTCAATAACGAAATAAGCTAAAACTGTAAAATGTAGCAGAAACAAGCTTGCTGGAATGGTGGCGGCTTATCTCTAAGAAGAGATGTAACGGTCGCACGCATTCGCAAGAAGAAGATTGAAATGAGGCTCTAAAGGCCTTTTTACAATAAAAAATAATTCCAAAAACCCTAGACATCCAAAAACCTAACACTAGGAAATGAAGCGCCAAAAGTCATGTGGGCCCCGTTTGAGTAAGTTAGTACATCAACTTCTCGGGGTTGTAACGTTTGCATACGATCTCCATTTTAGGCATGTGATATACCATTGGAAAGGTATCGTCGAGGAGATTCATTTTGGGGATTAAATAATTCCTTTGGCTATCATTGAGGAGATCTATCCCGAAAAAAATTCATTTAGGCCCTCAAAATGGCCCCGAAAGTTAAAACTGCTAAAAATAGTAAATTACCAAAATTGTCAGAAAACTGTTTTGATTCAGTTGGAAAAGGTGGATGGTCACTGATATCCATATGGATCAATCCTCCCTCCTTAGGAAGCAATGGTCTCCATTGCATTGAGGTCCTCCATCAGATGAGGAAAGTTCTGCTGAATTTGGCCCCAGGTGAGCGACTTGCCTTTGTGCACGAGATGCCCTGCTTTGATGACTCGATAAAGATGGATCCTTTATTTTCGAGTGCACTTGATATATGTGTCCACAATATGATCATTGGATTCCTATTTTATGCATTCAGGGTTGATCTCTGTTGGTGTCAGTCGTTCTTCTACTTCTGAGGTGTCCAATAATGGTGGGAAATAAGGGCGAAGGAGATCCACATTGAACACTGGGTGAAGGCCAAGGAAAGGAGGAATGTTGAGTTCAAAATAATTATCCCCCATGGCCTTGGTGATAGTGTACATCCCATAACAAAGTGGGTGAAGCTTTCGATGGGGTCTTGTAAGACATTCTTTCTATAAGTGCAACCAAACTTTGTCGCCCACCTGAAACTTATGTGTCACCCGTTGTTGATCATGGAGTTGTTTGTACTTGTCATTGGACTTTTGTAGGATATCCTGAATCTTTTGGCGGATGTGATGGATCCTCTCAATGAACCAGGTGGGTTTTTCATCTTCAGTTGGAGCATGAGATGAGTCGATCGAGGTGACCACAAGGGGAATTGTAACATCTATGGGACCCGATGGTTGGAATCCCAACCCCACCTAAAAAGGGTTGTGGCCGGTTGAGCTATGCATGGATCGATTGTATCTATGATGGACATAAGGAAGGCTCTAATCCCATGTATGAGGGTGCTTTGAATTATATATGCGAAGGACATTCACAATCATTCGATTTACAACCTCGGTTTGGCCATTTGTCTCAGGGTGGAAGGTTGTGGATTTGGTGAGCTTGGTGTCTAGTAGTGACCAGAGGCTCGACCAGAATGTGATGAAAAATCTAATATCCCGATCTGAGAAAATGGTTTGTGGGATTCCAAAATGTACCTAGACTCATTCAAAGAAGAGCTTCGCAGTGGCTTTTGTTGTGATTCTCTTCTTCCAAGAAACCAGAATCACCATATTAGAACAACGATCAAGAACCACAAAAACACAGTTATTTCCCATGGCCTATCAGTAGTAGGAAGAGGGGTTTATAGGCCATGGTTCTTAGTGGTCGGTTTGGCAATAGCGCAGGTAGTGCAGGACTTGATATACTTGTTGAACTCTTGTCGAAGTTTCGGCCAGTAGAAATGTTTATGTATCATCGCCACTATATTTTCAATGTTGAAGTGTCCTGCCACTCGACTGTAGTGGGATTCCCAAATAATCTTTGCTCGCTCACTTGATGGAACATAGATATGGCCCAGATGACACAATAACCCATCTTGAAGATGGAAATTGTCGACAACTGCATTTGCACCCAACATTTCATAGGTGGTGGCGAAGTCAGGGTCTATGTCATAGAGTTGGGGCCATCCAAATGTCTCATGGCCAAAAGAGTCTAGCACCATGGTGAGTGCAGCGACTAGCGGTCTGCTCAGGAAATTAGCGACGCGATTGGTGCTTCATGTTTTATACTTGATGTTGAGGTGGAATTACTGCAAGTATGTGGACCACTTTTGATGGCGGTCATTCTGCAACTTTACCTGTGTCTGCATGAATTGCAGTGGCTTATGATTGGTGTGGATGATTGTCTCCTTCCCAAGAATGTAATGTCTCCACTGGCGGCATAATTTCACAATGGAGTGCATTTCTTTGTCGTAAGTAGGGTACTTACGGACAATATCTGACAGTGCCTCACTATTATAGGCCACAGTGTGGCCATGCTGAGTGAGAACGATGCCCACAACATAGTCTGAAGCATTTGTCTCGATCTCAAATGGATGTTGCAGGTATGGTAGTGAAAGTATTGGGTCTCAGCACAAGCACTGCTTCAAATCATCGAACACTTGTTGTTGGGACAGACTCCATGCAAATTTTTCCTTACCACTACCCTTGTTTATTTGGCTGAGGGCCCATGCAATATGGGAGAATCCCAACACGAACCTGCGGTAGAAATTGGCAAGGCCCGAGAAGCTCTAAATCTCAGTGAGTATTGTTGGGTTTGGCCAGTCACATATGACTAGGATCTTGGCTAGATCCACATGTACACCATGTTGATCAATGATGTAGCTTAGTTAATGGACCCGTTCCATGATGAAGGAGAAGTTTTCCAAGTTGGTGTATAGCTTGTGCTGTCACAGGGTGTGCAAAACCTATTGAATACGTTGAAAGTGTTCGGACCAAGTCTTGTTGTAAATTAGAATGTCATCCAGATACACCACTACAAAAGTATTGGTGAATGGTCACAGGATATCGTACATCATCCTCATGAAAATGGCTATGGAATTTGTCAAACCAAAGGGCATGAACAACCATTCGAAGACCTTCCTTTTACTTGAAGGAAGTCTTCCATACATTTGTTTGTTCTATCAGGACCTGGTGCTAGCTAGACTTCAGATCAATTTTACTGAAGTATTTGGCTCCCGTGAGTTGATCAAGGAGGTTGTTGATTCGGTAAATTGGGTACCGGTTTCTGATTGTGATTTTATTAAGATCCCGATAATCAATATAGAGTCGCCAGGTTCCATATTTGTTATGTACCAGCATGATTGGGCTCCCACAAGGTCATGAGCTGGGGCAGATGTGCCCCTTGTGGAGAAGTTCTTGGATTTGTTGCTTGATATCCTCATTCTCTAACAAAGAGGGATGATAGACTGTCCCATTTGGCAGTGGTACACTGGGGGTTAGATCGATGGAGTGCTTGACCTGGTAGTGCAAAGTTACCCATGTAGGTGAGGAGAAGATATCTGAGTATTCCTCCATGACTTTATCTACTTGCTTCTGCTGTGTGGAGAGGTCGACCACAGAGACCGTGGATGTGGCTGTGATCTTTTGCTTATTTTGAGAGTGAATCATGAAGAAGACAAGCTTCTCCATCTGAGATATGACCTTCCTGCATTGCTTAGAATATATCAAGGAAATAGCACTAGGTGGGACTGCCTCGGGTATCCTATACAATTTCCTCTTCAAAGTAATAATAACACTACAAGACCTAGACTCATATACAACATGACATTTCCATAAATAAGGTTGGACCAAAATAACATCACAAACTTCGAGAGGAGCAACATCACACAATACCTCATCTTTGAAGGGCTTGATTCCGTATGACAATTGACACTGTTGGCTGATGTGAAGATCGCTTCCTTGGCAGAGCCATCCAATGGTGTAGGGTTGTGGGTGCGAAGTTGTTGGTAGGGCCAGCCACTTGATGACCTCTGTTGAGATGAGGTTCTTCTGGCTACCTCTATCAACGATGAATTGTAGCGGGGTTCCTTTTACCCACATCTGTGAATGGAAGAGGCGCTCTCCTTCTTCTGGCTCGTCTGGTTCACTAGATTGGAGCTTGGTGTTAGCAATAGTGGCACTGGGTTCTGCATCAATGATTCATCTTCCCCTTTCTAGTTCTGGATCAGAGTCATAATCCACATATGATTAAGAGGCTTTCACTTCTACCACCAACGACTATTTTGAGCGGCAGTCAACAGTGTTATGCCAAGAGATTTTATGGAAGTCCCACCACTTCTTGGTATCTTTCTTTGTCTTTCCGGTGTCCTTCTTTGCTTGCGGCTTGGACTGGTAGTCCTGATACTGTTCATATTTTTTCTATCAATTTTTTTGTGGGTTGGGGCCGCCCTTTCCTACCTTTTGTTGTGAGGGGTTCCCAGTCCCAAATTGTCACATCTTTTGTTTGAGATTCTGCTCAATTTTGACGACATATCGGTAGGCCGCACCCAAGTATGAGATGTTCAAAAAATACATTTCGGTATGGATGTATCTATGCATAGCGTCGTGATACTTGAGCACCCGATTTTTCTCCAAATCTTTGATACCCATCTTGGTGCACAAGGTATGGAAGATATTTGTGAAATCTGGCACTGCTTGGTCTCTTTCTTGCCGCATTGTGGTCCATTTGGTATACAGGTCTTCATAACTTCTGACAGGGTAGTATTGTTCCTTAATAGCATCCCTGAAGGATTCCCGAGTGTTCGTGACTGAAAACAATGAGGATTCCTCTGTTTCCTTTTACTCACAAAAGGTTTCCCACCAATCTTTGACATTGGGAACAACTTTGAGGAGTGAAAAATTAGTCTTTTCTCTATTCGAAAAGTTATGGATAGAAAAATATGCTTCTAGTAGATTCAACCACTTTTCTATAGCATATGCATCTATATGATCTTCAAATATAGGAATATCGAAGTTTATTTTTACCTTGAAGGGGGTGGCACCTCCATTCGAAGAAGATGTGTCGCCTGTTGGTAGTTGCCGAAGGATTTGTCTGAAACTATCCATCATCTCGTTCCTCTGTTGCATGAGGGATTCCTCAATCAATAGTTTGAAAGGATATCCTATCCTATCATATTTATTTCTTCCTACCATGAGAGGTCGCTTGGGCGTGTGAGAGATTCTTTCCACAAGAGATACAAGCTCGAGACCCAACTCTTTGTACTCCGACCTCGATGGGGACATGCATTAAGATGACAAGGAGAAGACCGCTCTGATACCATTGATCCATATTTTATGAGCAGAATGAAATGAATACAAATTATTAACAGGTTCTTAACAAAAAATAACAGAGATACAGTGAAACTGGTTTTCTATTCAATAACAAAATAAGCTAAAATTGTAAAATGTAGCGGAAACAAGCTTGCTGGAATGGTGACAACTTATCTCTGAGAAGAGATGTGACGGTTGCATGAATTCAAAAGAAGAAGATTACAATGAGGCTCTGAAGGAATTTTTACAATAAACAAGAATGCCAAAAAACCTAGACATACAAAAACCTAACCCTAGGAGATGAAGTGCCAAAAGTCATGTGGGCCCCGATTGGATAAGTTAGTTCATCAACTTCCCGGGGTCATAACTTTTGCATACGATCTCCGTTTTAGGCGTGTGATAGATCGTTGGGAAGGTATCATAGAGGAGATTCATTTGGGGTGTTAAATCATTCCTTTGGATATCATTGAGGAGATCGATCCTAAAAAACCTTCATTTAGGCCCTCAAAATGGCCCCGAAAGTTAAAACTGCTAAAAATAGTAGATTGCCAAAATTGTCAGAAAACTATTTTGAGCCAGTTGGAAAAGGTGGGTGGCCACCGATATCCATCTGGATCAATTTACTCCTTCAGGAGAAGGACTGAATATTGAACCTATGATTTTGGGAATTCTTGTTGAATTTCAACAGAATAATTTGTTTAGCCCTTTGTCATAGTGATAACTACTCTTACCGGAGTAGGCATATGCTAATTAACATTTATAATAAGAATTGAATATGGATAGCTGAAGGTGGAAGGGTTCTATCACGAGAAGATGAATCCCAAAGGATGAATGACCTGGTGTTCGTAACACTGCTTCTAAGAATGGGCAGTTGGAACTTCAGGCAATGATGATGGTAGATTATATAATGGTTAATACCTTTGTGGCTTAAAGAAATTTGATAGGATCAAGTAGGATCCCTCAGATTTATAGTTATTGCTTTATATTAAATCAGATTATATAACTCCTGAGGACCAGAGAAAAGTAAGATGGGTAAAACCCTATGGACGGTGAGGCAAGAAGGTTTTCTTGCCAGACGTTTTCGCATAAAGAGGAAAGTGACCCTGGTTGGTTATGGCCTTGAGAGAATGAAACATCAATATGAGATATGACTGTGATATTAGTCCTGTAAATGAATGAAATCTCAAACTAAAGGACACTAATGATTAAATTAAACTATCAAGTGAATGCATGAGGTAAAAAGGTGCAAGAGATGCACCTACTTATACACGAATGTGTATATAGGATCATAAGGATGATTGGAATATCCTTGGGAAAAGGATATAGAAGACGGATATGCTCGTGTGTGTGAATGACATTGAAAAAGTGAAATCAATAAGCTAGCATGATGAATACTTATCTGTGTTTAATCATGCTTGAGCACATGGGTTAATGCATTGTGGAGCTTCCTAATATGAAGCCTGATATTAATACCACTTATGTATGAATGATATTAAACATGCAAGTGATGCACATGTATGATGTAAGTTAATAAAACTAGAATATGTATGGATACATAATTTGGGTACATGACCAATATGCATGTTTATATTCATTATGGGATATTTGGTAAACTACTGAAGCTAACTCATGGTTGAGGCCATCAAAAATAGTGATGGATATGCAATAAGGAAGTTTCATGTTGAAGGATTTCCCTATGGAGGAACTATGTGAAGAATCTGTCAGGAAAACAAAATCACAACCTTAATGATTGTTGATAATTAAGCAGTGAGCTACAAACTTATATGAATATATATATATATATATATATACCATAATCCTGGATTACATTTTGAAAAACATCAGGTAATGAATAGAAGACTAATAATGAATCTTGACCATTCTGATAATTGAATGGTAACATGAAGGATGCACAAGTTCATGATTCATTATGGGAAAAATATTTTTCTATTAAAGCATGCTGATGTATCCTAAGATTTAGGATGAGCCTAACACATGGTTGTTAAGGAAAAGAGAATAAAGATCAAAATAAGAAGTATATTACATAAGTAAAGGGGGAGAAAAGGAGGAACACTTTCCTCACCCTAAGAACCCTAAATTGTTTAACAAAGCCATAGGATTAAAAGAGAAGTTGTCGAAACTGGTATAGTTGGTAAAAGGAAAGTAAAAACCCTAATTATGATTAAATGAATAAATGAGTACGTTTAACTGAATAGGCTTGGTTGAAGCCATGATTAAGAAAAGGCATTGAGACCTTAGAGATTACTCGACTGGGATGAAAAGTCCCAGACGGTGTAGAAAGAGTTTGAAGAAGGGGAAAGTCCTCAATCCTTTCCTTGTTGAGTATTATGTTTTCTCTTGAATGAGAAATATGGTATGCTAATGAAAGTTAAAAGGTTTTGACACCATAGTGATAACGATTGTATTTCTAAAGATACAATCAATTTTTTTTTTTTTTGCACTTGTGGAAACATTTGAGGATAATGTGATGAAGTGCATAAAGATATGCTAGGACATTTTGAATATGTTTTATGAATTCAAATGTTATGATACATACATTTGGTTTAATATTACAACTAATGAAATTGTGACTATGATAATGCATGATATGTATAGAAAAGAATTGGAGCTATTGAGGAAGACAATTTCCAATGACGGGCAACCTGAAGCAGAGGATGACCAAGAGAATGTTGTGGTTGAAATATTATTGACAGGATTGGAAAACTCCCCATAAAGCACTGTTGATGAGGTAAAAATCAGAAAGACAATGCTAGCAACCAAGAACCGATATAAAGGTATTCGTGCCTATGTGGCACAAGGTATGAAGGGAATTGGTAAGAACCCCTTCTGAAATATTTTATTGTCTTAGTGTTATGCATGAACTTTTGAAAGACAGTTGTATGACTTGGGTACCCAAGTAAGGTATGATTCATGAAGGAGAACCTGAATGATAAAGGTATGAACCTCTGACAGTAAACATTGTTTGTAACCCTTGGAAGAATTCATGGACTAATATGTCATGAACACATTGACCAATCAATGAATGATTAAAGTCATTCATGTGAAACTTTTGAGTTCATGTGTACTGATTTGGGATCGTGATCAGCCTATAGCATGCACTATGGTCCTGCTGTAAGAATGAAATAAAATGAATAATCCATATGAGGAAAAGGTTGGTTAAATTCCAACATACCATGGCCAAGAACCGGTCATAAAGTGTGATGAACTTGAAAACAATGAAAGAGTGCATTGCGTATGAATGTGGCCATGAATAATTGGCACATTGGTTAAAATTCTTTGAAATGTTGAATTATGTTTCGAAAGGTTTGGTACATTGAAATGAGGCATAGGAAAGGAATGGGATTCCCTTTTTATGTTTATATAGATTTGATGAACAATTAGTATGCATGGTTTTGAATATATATATATATATATATATATATATATATATATATATATATATATAT
>ML789121.1:791834-838996 GCA_009831015.1 Picea engelmannii | reverse complement strand
TTAATTTAATTTAAATTATTTTAACATTTTGACTATATATATAAAAATGATTAACGTCCTCACAAGGGTTCGGGCACGCATGGGTTCCACGTGCTCGTCTGGATTTCATAATCTCCCTCGTATCCCAATTTCTACACCTGTCAACCTTTCAATGCTCCACGCGTTTTTCCTCTGTCCCACTTTCTCATCTGCTGGGACTTTCCTCGCATCAGTCTTTGTCTACCACAAATATGCCTCTGCTCTGCTCAGAGGTTTCCAGAATCTCCCTTGCCATGGCTCATATCCTCACCATCATTCTGAGCACTTCACTAGCGCTGGTTAATGCTGTATATGTTCCAATTCATTTTGCAAAAACAAAGTATATTGAGGTGGCCACTGACAAGATCCAGGACCTCGAGTCCAATTTTCTTGAAATGTTGGGAATCGACCTCCCGCCTGTACACATTGCGGAGCTCGCCCTCAGCTATGGTAAAATGTACGATTCAGTCCACCAATTGTGCACAGTTTCAGTTCCTGGATGAAAAACGCGGGGTTATTCGAATCATAATTTTACATAAACCTTCCTTACGCTGTGGTAATGAAAGGTAATTTCTCATTTCGAACAAAATGATTTTCTTGTAATTCCTGCTCTGTACAGATTTTGGTGTTCTGCCTTCAATTTATTTTGTTTATCTTTATAAATTTGTTCGTCTGTGCATGAGCATGTAGTTATACGTGTAAATATATATAGTTTTATAGGTATACAGGATCGTTCAATTTCATCGTCTGAGCCTAAGCGGCTCTTTGGAATTTCCTCTGGAGTTCATTGTCGAATGCGCCAATCCATAGGCCTTACCTTCCCTCGTCACGGTCTCTGCACCCATCGTGGCTTATCCCCGACTCTGTATCGGAGTTCCGGGTTTCGGACTTTTCGCTGTCATGATCCCCTTACCTCTCCAATTCCCAATTCGTGATGGGCTCAGTTTCTAAGACCTAACCCCTTACTGACTATACCTTGGTCTATATGACTGTGTTCACAAGACCGTGGCCACTTATTTTCCTATCGGGATTTTTTGCTTAACTTTCCCGGTGGGTTCTTTTCTTCGTTAGCCCCTTCCCTTATGCGATTGGCCCATATGACCTGCCTCCATGACCGTGGCCTTGTATCACCCTATCGGGATTCGGGGTTTCGGCGTTTGCGATGTCAACGAGCGCATGTCCTTAGGTTTTTTGATTCCCCAATCCTCGATGCACGTGTGAGCTCTTATCGGGTATCGTGAAATCGCGATTTCCAATACATCAGTTCCTTTGTATGCTGAAGCCTCGAAATACCGAATCCCGACTCCTTCAGATCCTGGGACACGTGTCCCTCCAATCGAACGGCTCTGTTCTCGTGTCGGGAAATAGCGGATCGCGATTCCATTGTGCATGAGTTTCAGAACCCCAGAAACTCCGATATGCCGAACCCCGACTCCTTAGGATCCTCTGACACACGTCCTCGAAGTGAACGGCTAGGATATCATCGGGAAATCGCGTATCATGATTTCCTGTTGCACAAATTCTTCACCTTTGAAAACTCCGATACGCCCAAACATCGACTCTTGAGGATCTCATGCCACGCGTCCTCTCCGATGGACAGTTCATAACTCCTGTCGAGAAATCGCAGATCGCGATGTCCTCATGCGAGCATTCTATTCCCTTGAAAACCCCGATTTCCCGAACTCCGGTTGGCTGACAGCTGGCCTCCACTATGCCTCTGTCCTCCTTCTCTACTGTGACGACAGCTGGCCCCCACTCATCGGGTTTTCGCAAATCGTGGATTCAAAGTGCCTAAACATCATGTCCCCAGGATTCTCGATTTCCTGATGGGGCCTAACTCCGATGGTTCTCGATGGTTGCTACCTGTCCCACAGATGGACGGCTTTGATTGTACCAGGATTTTCCCTACGGATTTTCTGACTCTTCCTAGATGACAGACACTTGTCCTCCACTCTGACTCTAGTGGTCCCACAATGCTTACGTCACCGTCGGGATATCGCCGATCGCGATTCCCAGCGACGCAGTTTTCTTATCTTTGAAAACCCCGATTTCCCGATCCACGACTCTTCGGGATCCTCCGCCATGTGTCATGCACAATGGACGGTCCAGATCCGATCGGGAAATCGCGTATCATGATTTCAACCTACACAAGTCTTACGTCTCCGGAATCCCCGATTCTCCGATGAACAAAACTCCGATGGCGCCCAGTCCTTTGCCACCTATCCTTGCAGATGGACGGTCCAGATTGACTCTCGGGCTTTCGGGACTTACGATGTCCTGAATTCCTTGTCCTCAGGAACTCTGATTTCTCGATCTGTGACTTTCATCTGATCCCTAACACCTGTCCTATGTGAACGGACGACTCAAATTGACTCTCGGGATTTCGAGACTTTCGAGGTCCTAGTTCTCATGACCTCAAGAACTTCGATTTTCTGATGACCAATATCCCGACTCTCACGCGATCTCCACCACGTGTCCTTCCATATGGACAGTCCAGATTGCTTCTCACTGTTTCAGGGTTTCTGATACCAATGTGCCTAAGTCCACGGAATTCCCGATTCCCGATTCCCGACATTCTCCGGATCTGCGACACGCGTCCCTCAGATCGAATGGCTCAGATCGTGTCGGGAAATCGCGGATCGTGATTTCATTGTGTAAGAGTTTTATGACTTCGGAAACCCCGATATGCCAATTTCCGACTCTGCGGGATCTACTGACATGTGTTCTTTCTGTTTGGACGGCTCTGATCCCGTCGGGAAATCGCGGATCGCGATTTCCTAATTCAACGACTCTACACTCCTGAAATTCTCGATGAGTAAAATCTCGACGCCTCCCCAGAATGATGACGCGTGTCCCTGCCGAGATCAACGGCTGGGATCTGTTCTCCGGATTTCGAGAACCACAAGGTATCGATTTTCTAACTTAACAAAACCCCGATAACTCAGATTTCCCGATGACTCCTCCTATGCACGCTAGGGCTTAAACCTCGCGCAGCTTTTCTAGATCTTACGGCTGACGGGATTTTGTCTGAGATCTGACAGCGTAGATCCATTCTCCTGCGTAATAGATGACTCTCCTTTGGGATAATCCATTAATTGCATAAAACATTACGTAGTGTCAAAATTGCTTTCTTGGCAAGGTTAAAATTTATATGGGTCTATAGTTTATGAGATTTTTTATTTTTTTTACATTATTTAAAATTCACCGAGGCTAATACAGGCAACTAGTTTTACTGTTCCTGTGTAATATAAGTCTGTTGAATTTCCTTTTTCAGCCTGCGCATCGGCAGTTCCCCATTCAGGTAAGTTCGAGGTAAAGTAGGCCTTTTCAAGGTCTTGCAAATATCCTTTTGCATTTTATTTAGTATAGTTCATGTACTTATTGAATCTTACCAGCTTCAAGCCTTAGGCAATAGTTTCCCTCGACATTTCCATCGATTTCAGGTAGCTGTCTATTCTACCCTAGACTTCATGAACAAGTATTTCTCAGATAAAATTAAGTTATCATCTCTGTTTTTCGTGCTTAATAGCTTGGATACCATACTGTATCATGTATCAGTCCTATTTAGTCAAACTGAATGTGTATCTCTTACAGGTTAAGCGTAGCTGGAGTTAACACTCCGGGTTTCGGCCCTTAGGCCCCAGATTTTGAACTAAGACGCTCTGATACCATATGTAACAGCCTAATATATTTCTAAACATCATTAAGTCTCATAAACATTTTACGAGATAAACCGAAACAATAACTTTCAAGCATAATATTGATTTTCATAACATAAACTTCAGTAGCTTAGATTTATCAATAAATACTGATTTCATGGAAGAAAGAAATAAATACATAACTTGAAAAAGTACCTGGTTCTGATGCTAATTTATGTTGCCTGCTGCCTTGCTCTCTGCTACACAGTCCAATCCTTCCATAGACACAGAAGATAACTACCCAAAAATAATGTCCACCCTGCCAACTAGGAAAACGACCTAGCTCCAGGATATCTACGGATATCCTGGCCCCCGTGCCCAAAACCTCTAGCAACTCTGTGCCTCCCTGATCAATATGTCATAACCAGTAAGTCTCGTGTCTCAATCTAAGCACACATATCACAGTAAATCTCTCGACTCTTTGCAGATGGAAGAACAACAGTTTCCCACATCCATTCCCTCTTTCGCCTCCCGAATGGTGCGCACATCCCCTTCTTCCCTTCCCTTATTCCTCCCTTCCAACTCATGCATTCACTCCTCAACCACCCCCGTCCTCCGTCCTTCGTTTCTTCATTAACATTCTTATCCTCTCGGGATTTCTGGGCTTCTCGCCCTGCATACGCCACCCTCTGCAGCATATGCAATCCCTGTTATCCCATTTTTTTTATTTATCCGTTAAATTTATGTCACAAGTCATTAAATGTAATCTTGAGTTTGATTATTACTTAATTAATCACACTTATTTTCTTTAATTAATTTTTCTTTGTAATCTTTAATCATTTATTCAATTAGGGTCGTTACAATCTGCATGAGTGGTGAACATCCCACTGCCATGTCCAAGAGATAAATTTGCAATGAACCTTATGATTGTTCTAAATAAATTCAGAACATGTATTGGCAGCTTAGGTTTTAATGACAGAAAATGAAACACAAACATAAACCTGTGATCTCATATTTATACATGATTAGAACAAGAAAAATCCGGAAGCAATCTATGTATTTTATCATTCAATTTAAAACTCAAAGATAAATCTCATTATTTAAATCGAAGATATAATCACAACATTTGTATTTTGATGAAGCAAATTATAGATGGTATTTATAATATAAACCTCTTGCACATCACAGATCATTTAATCTAAAGATATCAGACCTACACATGTAGCAGGATTTAAAAAACCCATAAATAACAACATTATAAACAAAAGGCTAAAGCCAAAATGCATATATGCCGTTCTATTAAGTTTTTTGAATCATTTGTCCATTTTGTAGTCCTGGAAGAATTGTTTTGAATAATAGACTTTAAAGATTGGAAAAATTAATACATAAATGATAATAATTAACTATGTATTGATAAAAAAGACTAAATCTATTTAAATCAATGCATAATCAATTATTCAAATAATATGAATATATTATAATAATAATAAAAAAAAAACATTTTACTTATAGGACAAAAGTCGTTAAGCAACTTGGAATTCCATATTCTTCTTTGAAAATATTCGTCCTTTCTCCTAAAGATTCCATCCATCCATTACTCCATTTGAAAAGAAATAAAAAGTTTACAAAAGCAATAATATACAAAAGAGAAAGGATTAAAATTGTCCTCTCCAATTCCTCTGATCCCTTTGGCTCTGATCTTTCTCATATATTTATAAAATGAATGAACAGTCTGGGCGTCACTATTAATTTTTGCCACCTGAAATTTGCCTCTAAAAGAGACCCAAATATATCTCAAATCGTGCATTTGTTTGGGAAAATCTCTACGTGGAAGGTAAATGGGTCCATTTTGGTTCTGTATTTTCAATCGTTTCTTCAAATTCCTCATAGTTTGGCTGCAATCAGTTCTACAAAATCGCTTGTCTAATCTTGATGCCTTTCCAAATTTTATCTATTGTTTCTCATAAAGTTATTTGTAGCAATCCAAAATTATTTTTGGATCAATCATCTTGAATATATTTGGATAATAAAATCAAGCCATGATCAGATCCGTATCAAATATTTGATAATAGAAACCTGTGAAAAAAAAAGAAACCTAAATTAATAACCTAAAAATTGAGAATAAATCAAAATCTAGAACAATAAAATAAAAAATGAACTTAAACTAACTATAAGTTCTAAACAAACATTGTTTATAATAATCCTAAAACTCTAGAAGCTTCAAGTTAATGGAAAAAAAATATTAATTTTGGTTTTTTACAAAATCAAACAAATGATATATAATTCTTTGATTATTATTATTTTGAAATGAGATGCAAAATGAAAAAAGAATTTAATTAATTAATATCACCAAATGATTTCATGAAAATGAGAAACCAACCAAAATATTATTTGATGAAGTATTGAACACATTATTCAAAATAGTCAAACTTGCTAATGAGCAAAAGAATGAACACATAATCATAATTTAAACGAAAGTAAACATTTGATAAAAATTAACGTTTTAGTTTAAATTGAGATTTTTATGCTCGTTTCTAACTTTTGACATATATTCTTGTAATAAATGTCTCATACTATACTGAATGTCTTAAGTTTGTCTCAAAGTAATCCAAGGCATAGAACTATTTGAAAAGGATGATTTTGTAGCTCATTATAATTATCAACATTCTAATAAGGGCCCTTTAAATTTTGTAAAAATATAGGGGGAGTTGTTGGGGCCCAACAAACCTTTACAAACTCGGCTTCTCCAAGTTTCTACTGCATCCCAAACATCAACACCTAAGGCCATTAGGTATGTTCTCATTCTAACCTTCCAAAAGGCAAAATTTGTTCCATGAAACAGAGGAGGCTTACTGTGATGCAGGCGCGCCACCCAGGGCACGTCCGCTCACAGGATCTTTCCTCCTTCCTCGGCTCGGAGAATATTAACCGGTCCTTCTATTTCCCTATCGGGAAATTTTCACCCACAACAACTCTCTCACGGGATCTCCCTTCCTTCTATCGGGAAATCTGAATTCGTGATTTCGCGAGTCCTGTGGTCATGCGTTTGTTCCTCGCAATTATTTGAAATCCGATGCAATTCAACACTGACCTTTTACTTTGCTATCGGGGTTCCTCCTATCGGGATTTCGGCACTTGCGATGTCCAAAACAACTTGCCTCACCGGCCCCTGATCCCTGATACACCGAAACTCCGATGCGCTCACGTCTTTGACTTTTCAACGATCCCTTATCTCGTCGGGACTTCGGACTTCGCGGGATCGCGAATCGTAATGCCAATGTTTCGGGACTTTCATTTTCCCAAACTCTGATAACTCGTGCCACCTATCCTCCACTAATTCTGCGGTGGCCCCACACTGTTCCCTTGGCCTGTCGGGATATCGCGTTTCGCGATTCCAAATTGTAAGAGGATCCTATCCTCAGGACCTCTGATGTGCCGAACCCCGACTCCCCTCGTATTCCTAACACACGTCCCTAGTGAATGGATGGATCAGATTGAACCTTGGACCTCGCCACTTTACAAAACCATAAACACTCACTTACCTAAACTCTGATGACCATATTCCCGATCTAGACGACCACATGACACGTGTCCCCCCTGAGATCCTACGGCTATGATCCTTTCACCATTTCGGGGTTCAATAGGTCTCAGACTCTTGCCTTCTGAAGCTCCGAAATGCCGATGGACTCTCGATCCATGCCACCTATCCCAGCAGATGGATGGCTTTGAACTCGTTGGGATTTTCACGATGGACTTCCCCGACCTCTTATCCATGGGACTTCTGATTTCCTGAACCCCAACGCCTCGATATCCCGATGCCTCTCGGGGTTCTTACTCTTATCACGAGGGTTAAAATCTATGCAACCCCTGTCAGATCGGACGACTGACGGGTAACTATTCAACGATCCAACGGCTCACGACCCCTAGAGCTTGGACTCTGAACGCGGCCATAAACTCCTCGCTTCTTTGGCAGATCCAACGGATGACGGGATTTTGCTAATCCTCTCCACAAGATCCTGACCATTGATCTCTTCCTATTTGATGTTTTCTACAGGATGAACCCAGTATTCCTCTGTGGAAAATGGTCCTCCTACACGTAACTTTGCGACGCCTATTCACACACTCCGCATCACAGACTCCCTGTGCTTCTCTTCGACGAACTTGAAAATCTTGTTCTTCCTGAGATTCACACAATTCTGAGTCTTCAATAAGACCCTTGCGTGCACTCCTTGCGGCAATCCTCAAACACTTCCAAGTGTTGGGTTCTTTTGACTCTGCGCACACCTGCAGCAACAATCCTTCAACACTCCGCTCAGATTCACAACTGAGACTTTCCCTGGTCTGCACACTCCTTGCACGGCTCTTGTGCCCAAATGCACCTTTGGGTGAACGAGAACAAGAGTTAAACTATCTGAGCCTTTTGTCAACGCACTCCTTGTGGATGACTTCAACTTCACTCCTTGCAGGAATCCTTGCTCAGATAGAGAAACAATTGAAACTCATTTCTTCTACTTCCTCTCAGAATTCAATCTCAACACATGAAATCATATACGCAGCATAACAACAAATGCATAACAGGAAGTAAATACTCATAAGCATAGCATTCAACATACATACACAGAGAACAAAAACAAAACCATGGATTTGAATTAAACTCTTCTATTAATTCAAGCTCTGTACATGGGTGTTATTCCACAACTCTCTGCTTCTCTTCTTCTCAATGCTCAGATTTTTTTTACAATGCACAATGAGGGTGTCTATATCCCGTTTCCCTCTTGCGCTCTACAAACTGTCTAATCTAGAATTTAATTTCTATCTACCTATTTAATATCAACATAAATGCCTCTATGTACTTCTAATGAGAGCGTATGGCTCGAGGTATGATTACAATATATAAGTCCGCTTCATTAAATTTCCTCATTAATGTTCGTGCAACAGTTTCAAGGTGTTTTTCAAAAATTTGTGCTGGACGCCTTCTAGCTGTCTTTCGCTTCCGCGCTGGCTCGCTTGTTGTGGGAGATGCTCCTGCATCATACTCCCTCGATTGAAAACTTTCATGGGATCATGTCCATGAGCTCCTGCAAGGTCTTTTCATGCTTCTGTATCTCCGCTTCGCTTTCCCAGCTGGCATCTTCAATTGGATGGTTCTTCCACTTGACCAAATATTCAAAATATTCTTTCCTTCTGGTCTTCTTACCCACTCGTTTATCCAGTATCTGCTCCATATGTGGCTTATATGAAACTGGCATCTGATTTTTCCACTGAACCTCTGATTGTTCATCACTTTCAGTCTCTGTTTCCCAAGCTCTGTATGGATATAAATCTAAGATATTGAATATCGGAGAAATTCCGATCCCATCGGGTAATTCAATCTCATAAGCATTTTCTCCCATTTTCTTCAAGACCTTGCAGGGTCTGATTTTCTTCATCTTCATCTTATTGTATGTTCCTCTTGGGAACCTTTCCTTTCTCAAATGTTCCAGAACCAAATCACCAAAATCAAATTGAAGTTGTCTTCTATGCTGATCAGCTCTGTGCTTATACTCTTGGATTGATTTCAACAATATCTCCTTCACCTGGTTGTGAAGTTCTTTCATCGCCTCAGTGAATTCTTCTGCACTAGCGCTCCTAGTCACAGTCTGTTCTGAATCCCTCAATTCATAAATTCCCCTCAGCTGCATGCCATAAACAATCTGAAATGGACTCTGTCCGGTACTCCTGTTCACTGAGTCATTATACGCAAACTCTGCCTGCGGCAATATATTGTCCCAACTGCTGTGGTGCTCTGTCACCAAGCTTCTGAGTAAATCTCCCAAACTTTTGTTTACCACTTCTGTCTGTCCATCTGTCTACAGATGATACGCTGAACTAAACAACAAGTTAGTTCCCAGCTTCTTCCATAAGGTTCTCCAGAAATGTCCTATGAACTTCGTATCTCTATCCGAAACTATGCTCCTTGGTAAGCCGTGAAGTCGAATGACTTCTTTGAAAAATAGGTTCGCGATGTGAGTCGCGTCACTGGTTTTCTGACATGGGATAAAATGTGCCATCTTGGAAAATCTATCCACCACCACAAAGATTGAAACAAATCCTCTTTGTGTTCTTGACAAACCCAATACAAAATCCATGCTAATCGCATCCCACGGCCTTTCAGGTATGGGAAATGGTTGATAAAAACCCGCATTCTTCTTCCTCCCCTTCGAATGCTGGCAAATCCTGCATCTATCCACAAATATCTTGACCTATGATCGCATCCCTGGCCAAAAGTATGATTCGCTCAGCTTTGCGAATGTCTTGTCATGACCGAAGTGTCCGACCAATCCTCCGTTGTGTTTCTCCTTCAGCAGTTTCTCCCTCATGGAAAAATTTGGAATACACAGTTGATTGCCTCTGAACAACAATTCTTCCTGGATCATGTATTCGGCCCACTGGCTTCTATCTCTGAGAACTGGATTCTCAGTTGCTTCATATGCTTCCTTGAAGTCTGGATCATCTACGTACATGTCTCTGAGATCCTCAAAACCCAATGTTTTGACTTTGAATTACTGCAACAACAAACACTTCCTGCTCAAAGCATCAACAACTTTGTTAGCAGTACCAGAAATATGTTTAATCACAAATGTAAAGTTCTGCATGTATTCAACCCACTTAACATACCTTTGATTCAACTTCTCTTGTTGAGACACAAACTGTAAGGCATGGTTATCACTATATAAAACAAATTCCTTCGGAATCAAATAGTGCCTCCACTTTTTCAATGACTGAATGATGGCATAAAATTCCTTGTCATAAGTGGAGTACTTCACCTTCACCTCATTCAGCGTCTCACTGAAATATGCTATCGGCCTGTCTTCTTGACTCAAGACTGCCCCGATTGAAAATTCGCTTGCATCGCACTTCACTTGAAAGGTCTTTTGAAAATCAGGCAACACCAGAATTGGTTGCTCCGTAATTTTCCTCTTCAACAGATTAAAAATTTTCTTAGCCTCTTCTGTCCAATGAAAAGATTTGTGTCTTTTCTTCACAGTGTCCATCATCGTTGCGCTAATTCCACTGAAATTCCTAATGAATTTTCGGTAGAAACTAGCCAATCCATGAAAACTTCTCACCTCGAATATATTCCTCGGTGATGGCCAACTTTTTATTACCTCCACCTTATCTAGATCCATCCTCAACTCATTCACCGAAATAACAAAACCCAAGTAAATGAGCTCTGTCTTCATGAATGAGGACTTCTTTATGTTTATCAGCAACTTCTCTTGCTATAATCTCTTCATCACAATGGCCAAATGCTTCAGATGTTCAACTTTCGTTTTACTGAAAATCAGTATATCATCCAGATATACGATAACAAATTTTCCGATGAAATATTTCAGGACTTCATTCATCAACCTCATAAAGGTACTTGATGCATTTTTTAATCCAAACGGCATAACAAGCCATTCATACAACCCTTCGTTGGTTTTGAAGGATTTTTTCCATTCATCACCTTCCCTCATACGAATCTGGTGATATCCACTTTTCAGGTCAATCTTCGAAATTTTTTTTGCTCCTCTTAAACAATCCATCAAATCGTCCATCCTTGGCAATGGAAATCTATACTTGATGGTTATCTTGTTGATCGCTCTCAAGTCGGTACACATCCTCCAGCCTCTGTCTTTCTTTGGACTAAGTAGTATCGGAACAACACATGGAATCAAGCTTTCCCTGACCAAACCTTTGTCCAATAACTCCTGGACCTGCCTTTTAACCTCTTCATTCTCTTGCGGCGTCAATCTGTATGCGAATTTGTTTGGTAAACTGGGTCCTGGTATGAGATCGATGTGATGACTCACACTCCTGATCAGTAGAAACGAACGAGGTAGTTCGTCCACTACTATGTCAACGAAATCCTCCAACAGTTCCTGAACCTCTTCGGGTAAATCATCCACTCTTTTGCTAGTCAGAACAATTTTTGGTTTTCTGACCACAATGAACTGTGGATTATCCTTCTTCTTAACCTCTATAAGAAGTTCCTTCCCACTCATGATAAGTACAGTGTTACTTACTTCTGGTTTCACCTCCTTATCCTTGATTGGAAGCAACATGTGTGTCCTCCCATTCTTCTCTAGGGTGTATGTGTTCATTCTCCCATCATGAATCACATTTCTGTCATATTGCCATGGTATACCCAACAATAGATGACAAACATCCATAGGAATAACATCACACAAGATTTTATCATTATATCCACCTATCTTGAATTCAACTAAGCACTGTTTAGTGACATTTACCTGATGTCCTTTTTGTAGCCATGAAACTTTGTATGGGCTTGGATGATCAGTCGTCTCCAGCTCCATCTTCTCTACCATCTCGGTTGAAACGAGATTGTCCGTGCTACCATTTTCCATAATGACCTTGCATGCCCAACCCTTGGTCTTGCAAACTATTTTGAAAAGTCTGGTCCTTTGGACTTAACTTTCCACTTCTTTTTTTGGTGTCAAAAGGACTTTTCACATTACCAACGATCTTCCACCTTCAACATCCTTCGTCTCAACATCTCGCCTCTGCGCTTCGATGATGTGAGCTTCTCCTCCATCTTTCTTTTTCTCTGGACACTCGAATGACTTATGCCCATTTTTCCCACACGTGAAGCATGTGATTACTCCACCTCTTCCTCTTCCTCTACCTCTGGCACGAGGAAACCTATTATTACTAGCATATCCTCCTCTCTTCTCAGTATGCTATTCTCTTTTCTCAGCGTATTGCCCTCGCTGTGAAATTCCACCTCTCTCAACTCGACTCTGAGGTTTCTTCCAGTCTTCCTTGGGCTTCTGATATTTTTCTTGGGAAACCAATTTGCCTCTGGGATGACTTCTGCCTCTGCCCCTCTGACCTTGCTTTCGGCTTAGATTCTCTTCATCTTTCAGAGCCATCTGATAATTATCTTCCACCGTTCAGATGGTCTCCATACTCATTTCATCCTGAATCTCATATCTCAGGCCATTCATATACCTGGCCACTTTTTCATCATTGCTTTCGTGATGACCTGCCCTGATATTCAACCTGTAAAAATCTTCAGTATATTCCTTTACTGACATCAGCTTCTGTCTCAGGTTATGCATTCTCCTGAACATAGAAATTTGATAGTCCCTGGGAATGAATTTTTCCTTCATCTTTGTAATCATCCTGTCCCAGCTCTTAATTTTCTACTTGCCTTGGAAAAGCCTATCCGCTTGTAGTTCATCCCACCACAAGGCTGCATGTCCTTTTAATATCGTGACGGCATGCCTGACTTTCTTGTCCTCTTCAATATCTTCATAGTCAAAATAGGTGTCTAGAGCTCTAATCCAGTCTAGAAGCTCTTCTACATCCAGATTTCCCTCATAAACTGGAATGTCCATCTTCACCTTTGCACCCATTCTTGCAACAAATTTGAATAAGCGCTCATTTGCTGCATCTTCTGCTGTGACTTCTTCTTCTCCATGTCCAACATCATCCTCATTTTCGGATTCACTGATATCTCCTACATCAGTTGTGTGCCTTTGTCTTATCTCCATGTCCACAATCATAGTGCGTAAGTTATGTAGATCTCTTTCTACTTCTGGATTCTGCACTTGCCTACCCCTTCCTTTGGACATTTCCCTTTCCCCCTCTGGATCGGGTGATTTTCTATCTCTTCTTCTCAGCGGCATGGCGAATTCTTCCTTTTCCCTGCTACAGAAAGAAAATATGCTTTTCTATGCTCTGATACCACTTGACGTAGGTGCGCCACCCAGGGCACGTCCACTCACAGGATCTTTCCTCCTTCCTCGGCCCGGAGAACACTAACCAGTCCTTCTATTTCCCTATCGGGAAATTTTCACCCACAACAACTCTCTCACGGGATCTCCCTTCCTTCTATCGGGAAATCGGACTTCGCGATTTTGCGAGTCCTGTGGTCACGCATTTGTTCCTCGCGATTCTCCGAAATCCAATGCAAGTAAATGCTGACATTTTAATTTGCTATTGGGGTTCCTCCTATCGCGGATTTGGCATTTGCGATGTCCAAAACAACTCACCTCACCGACCCCTGATCCTCGATACACCGAAACTCCGATGCACTCACGACATTGACTTTTCAATGGTCCCTTATCTCGTCGGGACTTCGGACTTCGTGGGATCGCGAATCCTAATGACAATGTTTCGGGACTTTCCTTTCCCCGAACTCCGATAACTCGTGCCACCTGTCCTCCACTAATTCCTCTGTGGCCCCACACTATTCCTTTGTCCTGTCGGGATATTGCGTTTTGCGATTCCAAATTATAAGAGGATCCTGTCCTTAGGACCTCCGATGTGCCGAACCCCGACTCCCCTCGGATTCCTAACACGCATCCTTAGTGAATGGACAGATCAGATTGAACCTCGGACCTCGCCACTTTACAAAACCATAAACACTCACTTACCTGAACTCCGATGACCATATTCCTGATCTAGATGACCACACGACACGTGTCCCCCCTGAGATCCTACGGCTATGATCCTTTCGCTGTTTCAGGGTTCAAAAGGTCTCGGACTCTTGCCTTTTGAAGCTTCGAAATGCCGATGGACTCTCGATCCCTGCCACCTGTCCCAGAAGATGGACGGCTCTGAACTCGTCGGGATTTTCATGATGGAATTCCCCGACCTCTTATCCACAGGACGTCTGATTCCCGGAACCCCGACGCCTCGATATCCTGATGCCTCTCGGTGTTCTTACTTTGATCACGAGGGTTAAACTCTGTGAAACCCCTGTTAGATCGAACGACTGACGGGTAACTATTCAACGATCCAACGGCTCATGACCCCTAGATCTTGGACTCCGAACGCGGTCGTAAACTCCTCGCTTCTTTGGCAGATCCAACGGGTGACGATATTTCGCTAATCCTCCCCACAAGATCCTGACCGTCGATCTCTTCCTCTTTGATGTTTTCTATGGGATGAACCCAGTGTTCCTCTATGAAAACTGGTCCTCCTACACGTAACTTTGCAACGCCTATTCAAACACTCCACAACACAGACTCCCTGTGCTTCTCTTCGACGAACTTGAAAATCTTGTTCGTCCTGAGCTTCACACAATTCTGAGTCTTCAAGAAGACCCTTGCGCACACTCCTTGTGGCAATCCTAAAACACTTCCAAGTGTTGAGTTCTTTTGACTCTGTGCACACCTGTAGCAGTAGTCCTTCAACACTCCGCTCAGATTCACAACTGAGACTTTCCCTGGCCTGCGCACTCCTTGCACGACTCTTGTGCCCAAATGCACCTGTGGGTGAACGAGAACAAGAGTTAAACTATCTAATCCTTCTTTCAATGCACTCCTTGCGGACGACTTCAACTACATTACTTGCAGGAATCCTTTCTCAGATAGAGAAACAATTGAAACTCATTTCTTCTACTTCCTCTCAGACTTCAATCTCAACACATGAAATCATATACACAGCATAACAACAAATGCATAACAGGAAGTAAATACTCATGAGCATAGAATTCAACATACATACACAGAGAACAAACACAAAACCATGGATTTGAATTAAACTCTTCTATTAATTCAAGCTCTGTACATGGGTGTTATTCCACAGCTCTCTGCTTCTCTTCTTCTCAATGCTCAGAATGTTTTTACAATGCACAATGAGGGTGTCTATATCTCGTTTCCCTCTTGCGCTCTACAAACTGTCTAATCTAGAATTTAATTTCTATCTACCTATTTCATCTCAACATAAATGCCTCTATCTACTTCAGAAGAGAGCGTATGGCTCGAGGTCGGATTACAATATATAAGTGCGCTTCATTAAATTTCCTCATTAATGTTCGCGCAACAGTTTCAAGGTGTTTTTCAAAAATTTGTGTTGGACGCCTTCCAGCTGTCTTCCGCTTCCGCGCTGTCTCGCTTGTCATGGGAGATGATCCTGCATCATACTGGCTGAAGTCCCTTCATGACTTGTCATGTTTTATCTTACAGACCTACCTTTAAATAAAAGGAACCCACTCTGATACAAATTGTTGAAATTACTAAGACAACTGAGAGGGGGGGGGGTGAATCAGTTGATATTGTGCTTAAACAATTTTAAGTCTATTAAAACATTCTTAATCTTCATTCAAGTGATCATCAATATTATACAACATATGGACAACATAAATAATGAGAATCAGTCACACATAAGATATACACAGAGACAAATTTTCATGAGGAAACCCATAAAGGGAGAAAACCTCTTCTTCTTCGAAATGATAGACAATATTTTAAGTTATGTACATCATCTCTAATTGAGAACCAACTCAATGTGAGGCTACTACCTCTGTTTTACAAGCTCCAACTTGTTTTAGAGAATCAACTCTCTGGTTTCTCTAGCATCCACTAGAAGGAAGCACCAACTCCCTGAGTGTTCCATAACAAACTGGATGGAAGCACCTACTTCCACTTATACAAGCACCAACTTGTTTGAGAGAACCAACTCTCTGGTTTCTCTAGCACCCACTAGAAGGAAGCACCAACTCCCTGAGTATTCCAGCACCAACTGGATGGAAGCACTAACTTCCAGTGACACAAGCTCCAACCTGTATAATAGAGAACACTTGTTCTCCTTTGCACCACCCTACCACCCTGGTTTCTCTGGCTGCAACCAGATGGAAGCTACAAATCCTTGTGTTCAAGCACCCACTTGAACCTCTAAGGACAAAATTCCTCCCTAGCACCTCCCAACCACCCTGAAATATAAAACTTTGCTTTCTATGAATTTATTACAGTGATTCAATAGTTTTCATTTGCTTACCAGGCTTATCACTGTTCATCTATGCTGCTTCTTTCTGCATCAGTGTCTCCCTTCTTGCATCCTCTTTAGCTTTATGATATTATCCTCTGTCTTAGCATGCACACCTTGGATTTATCTTCTTCTCATAGATATGCATCTTTGATATGTGCACTTTCTGCTCTCTTCCACTATTGTGTTATATTCAGCTTTTGTTCCTCATCTCTTTGTTTTCTTTCCACTGTGCATACTGTAATTTTACCTTTCTATGGTTCAATTCATTTTTCAATTGGCACAACCACATGCGCACAGTCACAACATATATCTTTTATCCACTTCCTATTGGGTTACACCTCGAATCTTCTTGGGAAAAAACACCTCATCAATTGAATCTCCAACCGTCCAAGAACCATGATTCGGTTCTGCTAATTGAAACATAACTGAACAATTAATCATAAAGATCAACAATAGCCCTTCGATCAGATGCTGAAATAACGAGAACCGTTGGATTAAATCCGCAGGCTCTTGGGTTTATTTCGCCATTTCGCATTTCGACATTTCAACATTTTGGCATTCCTATGGTGAAGAGTCTCGACTCTTCATGTTATGATCGCTGAAAATGAGCTTATCTTGGTGTTAGCTCCTCCCTCTCAGATGACCACTGACGATGAACACAACCTACACCAAAAGGTGTTTTTCACATTTCGGCATTTCGACATTCCTGTGGTGAAGTGTTTCGACACTCCAACTCCCATTATCCGAAACCTACACCAAAAGGTGTTTTTCACATTTCGGCATTCCTATGGTGAAGTGTTTTGACACTCCAACTCCCAGTATCTGAAACTCTGAAATGGAGTCAGATCAACGGTCTAGTATTTTGTGGTTTTACATTTCGGCGTTTTGACATTTCTGTGATGGAGTGTTTCAACACTTCCAACTCTCGGTATCCAACACTCTGAAATGGAGTCAGATCAATGGTCTGGTATTTTGACGTTTCGCATTTTGGCGTTTCGACATTTCTGTGATGAAGAGTTTCGATACTTACAACTCCTGGTATCCGAAACTCCGAAATCGAGTTAGATCAACGGTCCAGTATTTCGGCATTTCACATTTCGTCATTTTGGCATTTCTGTGATGAAGTGTTTCGACACTTCCAACTCCCGGTATCTGAAACTCCAAAATAGAGTTTAGCATCTGATACCCGAAATGGAGTTTAGCTTCTGATCTTTCCATGCGATCATTGTTGTGCTTCTAGTCATGATCTTTTCCATCAATGAAAAACACACATACTCTGCCTTTGTTTGTGTTAGCAACAATTGTGGTATCGGGGAACAAAGGTACACAGGTCTGCAGGATTGTGCGATAAGTGCCCAAGCGCAGCACGCAGAAGAAATCTGTTTTGGGCCCAAGTCAAGCCAGCAAGCGCTTCAATTTCAACGTTCAGGATGCATCCAAGGAATCAGATCAGTGGTGGGCGGGAAATCGCGATTGGAAAAACTGTGCCAAGGCTAACGCATTAGATAGTGCCCATAACATGTTCAAGAATGGATGAAATCCGTTCATCCCGAAGGACGCGTGGCGCAAGGTCTGGACGCATCAGAGTTTCGGCATTCGGGAGTTCATGAAATGAAGGTTTTACGTCTTCGAAAATCGCGAAAACTTGAACCCCGAAATGCCAATAAGCGCCTTTGAAGCTGGGTCTGTGGTCCTAGCACTCAGACATGCCAAGCGAGCCTGATCATGGACATGAGAAACAATGAAAGATATATAGACCGTATGTCTAAGAAAGGACGCGTGGAAGGAGATCGGTGTCATCGGGAAAGTCCCAACAGGGAAGCACCCATCGGGGAACTTGAATCCATGGAGATATCGGGGATCTTGGGGACAAGTGATTCGTGCACTTTAGAAATTCGAACCGCGAAACCCCGATGGAGAGTATGGTCAAGGGAATATGGTAGTGGTCACTTGGACCAGATCCTAGTCAAAGGGCTAGCACGGAAGGAGCCATCGGTGATCGGAAAATCATGAGTCTCGTGGACACAAACATCGTGTCATCGTAAACGCCGAAACTCCGATGGAGGGTTTGACTACGGTCACACGGAGGCAGTGGTCATATGGCTCATGTTCTAGCTGGTAGGGGCTAGCTCATAGAGCTGGAGCTCATCACAAATTGGGGATTGGAGAGACGAGGAGTTCTCGAAAATGAGTACCGCGAAACCCCGAACCCCGATAGAGAGTTGGGGATAACCATGGTTAGGTGCCGAAGCCATGAGGATGAAGGAAAGGACCTGTGTATTGGGTTTTTCGGTCCGCATATCGGGTATCGGATTTCGGGAAGATGGAAGCCCTTATTTCTTTCACTTTGAAACTCTGAACCCCGAATTTCTGATAGCACCCAGAATCGGGTCCACGGATTTGGCGCCTGGTCATCGAGAAGGAGGCCTGGGGGAGGGCCATTTATGTTTGTCATTCTTCCTCTCAAACCTCGATGACACGTATCCTCCATTTCATCATCTTTCACTCCTAGCCACCTCCACCTCAGCTTATTGCCCCCAACCTTGTTTAGTCACCGAATATCCTCTGTCGTCCGCACGTCATATTCTAGTGCCACATCGCATCTACACCTTTATCTCCTAAGAGCCCATGCATACCCAGTATCCTGTCTATCATGCCCATCACCTCAACCTTGTCAGCTCCTTCCACATTGTCTAGCCGAGTCCCCCTGCAGAAATCCATCAAAGCAACAGACAACCAAACGTAGGCTACCACATCTCCCAAATGAATATTTGACCAGAGCCTCTCAGGTCCCGATGAATCAGTTAATGAAAATGAGGAAGGTGGGTGATACATCATCTCCTTCCTTAAATAGAAGGATAGAAAGGAGCGTGCACAGAGACAGGCTGTCAGCTCCTCCTAACAAAGATCGCGTCTGACAGATGACTGCATGGGCATTCTTCCCAATGTCTGCATGCGTAGCCTAACAGAGAAGCTCCTCAATGTCAAGAATTGAACTCATGATGTGATCTCATTTTCAACACCTAAGTCAGTTCCAAGTATATGTAGGCATTTTTTCCATTTTTGCAAGGATCGATGGTTGAGCAGAGCTCCCGGTTGTAAAGTTTTAATGAAGCACTGTGATTCTGGTTATGCATGAACTTTTGAGACTTCTTGCCTTATGAATGCCAGTTTCTTTCATGTCTTTGTTTACACTGTGTTAGAGCAGCTCGGAATTGGAGGATCTAGTCGAGTTGTAGCTATTATAGGATGATGTTGTAATGGATCACTGTAATAGTTGCGTCGTCTCTAATCAGTTCTTTTGATTTTCCCAGGACTGAGTGACTTGGAATTGGAGGATCCAGTCAAGTCCCCTTTCAGTTTCTTGAGACCCTGAACCAAGCAGATATTGCATTTAGCGTCTTTCTTTTGCAAACTGACGAAAGCTTGTTACCCAAAGTTGTTTGTTCACTTTTCTTACTAAGTCTTCCACCTGTTCATCTTTTAATCAACCCACTGGCTGAAGTTAGGATTCCAGACCTCCTTTCTTCTTTACGTACCAGATCCAGTCCCCAATTTAGAGTGATATATCCTCGAGCCTTTATCTCCATTTGATCACCCCTATATAAACAAATCATGACATTACTCTGATGGGTGTCGGGATCTGCTCCTTCAAGAAATCCAGGAGTGACTTCCGACACTAAAATTTCTGGCGCCGTTGCTAGGGACGAAATTTAAGATTTTCCCTAATAGAACGACATTGAGCCTCTGAATCCGAAGGTGCATCAAATTATCGGAGCCTTTCAAGATTGCTAACTTGCACCTGGCGACTCCATTGTGACGACTCTACTGGGGAGAACCTGCTCTATTAATTGTGGCTTTCAGAGGCAGGCATACGAGGTCTCATCCACAACTGCCTCTAGCTACGCCTGAAACAGATCGAGAGGCGGTGCTCAGAAAGAGAAAGGCCTCTGAAGAAGAAGCGTCCATCACCGATCCAGGTAATCCACCATATCCTTTTGTGGTAGCTCCTTTTTCTCCTCCTCAGTTATTTGACAGACCTGTTTCTGCAGTTTCCAATTTCCTAAATTTTGGGAGTGTTCCTGTTGAGTTTTCCTCTCCTGGTCTTGGACCAGAGGGACAATACTTTGTCACTCCCCTCTCCCCTGAAGCTGTACCCTGGTGTAGACCCAGGACCACAGAAGATTTCCCTACGCCTAGGTTAACCACTCCTGTACAAAGAGGAGCACCCACTGACTTGAGCTCGATAGCCTTCTCCTTAAATCCCCTCTTGTTCCCCACTCCAATTAGAGCCTCATTCTCAGCAATCCCTTTGTGAACTTATTCTCCTCCAAGATCTCCTCCACCTAATATTCCTATGGCTGGTTCTAATCCCCCTCTGACCCGAATGGAGGCCATTATAGCCGCTAGGTATGGTCCCCTTGTGCTACCGCAGCCCCTCAACGCCCTCCCAGCAGATGGTTACCTCAAACAACTGCCCAGGTTTACAGGTGAGGGGGACATAACTGCAGAAGAGAACCTAGAAGCCTTTTACAGTTTCACAGATGATAATAACATCATGCACGCAGATGTATGGATGAGGATTTTTGTCCATAGTCTCCAAGGAGAGGCTAGAAAATGGTTTAAGTCCTGCCTCCTGGATCTATTGATGGGATCGAAGCTTTAGATAATGCCTTTTTAAGACAATGGGGAGATAAGAAATACTTCATGTATTACATGATAGAGTTTGGGACTTTGAAGAGAAAGGAAGGAGATTCCGTCTCTGATTTCTCCAAGAGATTTAATAAAATGTACAACAAAATCCCTGCTGAGATAAAACACTATGAAGCCTCTGCAAAGATTAGTTATGCTAGCGACTTTGATCCCGATTTCTGCCTCTTGTTGAGGGAAAGAAGAGCCACTAATCTGGCTCAGATGCAGGATGCAGTCATGGAAGTAGAGTCTAATATATTGGCTGTTGACCGACTCAGGCATGCTGCTGGTAGGAACATATCCAGGCAGAGGCCTGAAGATGCCTCATCCAATTCCTCTCCCCTGCCCCTTTAGGCAGATGAGATAGCTAGGGTACTCAAGTCACTTTCTGCTAGGATGGAAAGGTGGGAGTTAGAAGGGAAGCCCATGTACAAAAATCCCCAGAATGTCGATGGTAGAGGTTTCAAGAGATCTGATAACCATGGGCCACGGGCATTCCCAAGGGAACAAAGAGACAAAGACAGAGAAGACCAGAGAATTCAGGCCCCTTTTCAGAACAACTTGGTGGCCGATGAGGAAGAAAGAGAAACATATGAGCTTGACCCTGAAATCCACTACTTAGAGGACACTCCTCCTTTTCCTCATCTCACTCAAATAGCTTACGAGGAGTCTCTCATGGATATTCAGCTAAATGAATTGAGCAAGGGAGACAAGGTTAGCGGCGGCCGAGGAAGGTATAACCTGAGGTCCGACAAAAAGACAACAACACCTGATATTCCCAAGCAGTCCACTAGAATAGAAAAGCCTGCTAACGCAGTAGCCGACAGTCACAAAGGTAAGAAGGCTCAACCCCTCTTTCCCACTATCCACAATCATGTTCCTGAAATAAGAGAAATTCCAAAGCCTACATCTTCTTTTAATTTTGAGCATGAGATTCAAAAGATCAGAATCCCTATGCCCCTCACCAAGCTAATTAAACATGGAGAATTTAAAAAACGCTTCTCTGAGCTTTTACAGTCTGAAGCCTCATGCCTTCCCATAGAATCCATAAATCTCCAAGATGAAAAGCCAACAGTTGTCCTGGGTCCCATGGTAGAGGATATAGATGATTCATCCCCTCCCTTTTACACATCCCTGAACATACATGATAAAGTGTTGCACAACTGCTTGATGGATTCAGGGGCTTCTCACAACCTCATGCCCAAAACTGTCATGGAAGAGTTAGAACTAGAGGTCACCTGAGCCTATCATGATCTCTATTCTTTTGACTCCAGGAGAGTTCAGTGCCTCAGAGTTATTAAAGACCTGGTCGCGACCTTGTTTCAACTTCCCATGAAAATCCTGGTCATGGATATTGTAGTGGCTGATGTTCCTCCCAAGTTTGGTATGTTGTTGTCAAGATCTTGAATGAAAAGACTGGGGGGAACCTTGCAGATGGACATCACATATGCTACCATCCTAGTGTTCGGAGGGGAGCATAGAAGACTGTACAGGGAAGCCCAACTGGCCTACATAATCAGTGATGAAGCCAACCCTACCAACCATCCCATATTTGCCTTGGACACTGATTTAGGCTCCAGTTTACTACAACTCACCCATGCCCCCGAGCCTCCTCTCAAACTCATAAAGTAGCCCACCATTTCCCTTAAACTTCCTCCCTCCATCACCCCCATCTCAAAATTGTTCTTTGATGGAGCCTCTTCTAGGGAAGGTGCTGGAGCTGGGGTGGTTTTTGTGTCACATGCTCAGGAAACCATATCTCTGTCATACAAATTATAATTTGAAGCTACCAACAATGTGGCAGAGTATGAGGCTCTTGTTCTGGGATTAAGAGCTGCGAGGGAAATGGGAATTCAAGAAGTAGCAGTGCTCGGTGATGCAGAGTTGGTGGTCTAGTAGATCAGAAACGCTTATCAGGCTAAGCATCCTCGACTCAGAAGCTATAGAAATGAGGTGTGGGGCCTAGTTGATAGTTTCTTCTCAACATTTAACATTTCATTCATCCCAAGAGAGGAGAACAGCTTGGCAGATTCCTTGGCTACATCGTCTAGCAATTTCAAAGTACCCTTGCCACCCAAATTCAGATATGATGTAGAGGTAAAATACAGGCCCTCCATACCTGACAACTTCAAACATTGGAAGGTATTCGAAGATGATCTCGAGACCAAGAGGTTCTTGGAGACTGTCGAGGAATTTTTAGAAATGCACATTGACCAAGACACCATCTCAGAGGAAGATCTCGATGGGGGTAATTTTCTGAATAAAATTGCAGAGCATGACATTGTACAGCTGCCCAATAACCATATTCCCAGAGGACTGGTTCCTTTGAAAAGACTTTTTGATAGAAATGATGTATCGTTAAAAGGAGAAGTCTCAGAGGAGGACGCTAGTACTATTCAGTGAAACATTGGGACTGAGGGTGAGCCCAAGTATGTCAAATTGTCAAGAAGTCTGACAAAGGAGCAGAGGTCTGAATACATTGGACTTTTGAGGGAATTTGCGGATGTTTTCACCTGGACGTACAAAGACCTCAAAACATATGACATTTCTGTCATCGAGCATAAAATCCCATTAAAAGAAGATGCAAAGTTGTTTAGGCAGAAGCTGGACAGATCAATCCTATGCTGCTGCCTATCATGGAGAGGGAAGTGAATAGGATGCTTCAAGCTCAGATCATTGTACCACTGAGATATTCAGAGTGGGTGGCCAACTTGGTTCCAGTAAGGAAAAAGAATGGAGAGATCCGACTCTGTGTAGACTTCAGAAACCTGAACAGGAGCTCACAGAAGGATAACTACCCCTTGCCGATGATGGAACATATACTGCAGAGGGTGATAGGAGCTTCCAGGATGTTCATGATTGATGGATTCTCTGGCTACAATCAAGTCTCCATTCTTCCCGAGGACAGGGAAAAGACAATGTTCACCACTCCATGGGGCACATTCATGTATGCCAAGATGTTGTTTGGATTAATGAATTTAGGGGAGACATTCCAGCACACCATGGATATAGATTTCATAGGGGAAAAAGATAAATTCATGGTCATTTATCTGGATGACATCACAGTGTTTTCAAAATCTGATAAAGAGCACTGCTGTCATCTCAGGAAAGTTTTCCTAAAATGCAGAAATTTTGGCATTTCATTAAACCCCAAGAAATCTCTATTCTCCATGTAGGAGGGAAAGTTACTAGGCCACATAGTATCAGCAGAAGGAGTCAGGATTGACCCCAGTAGAGTTGAGGTGATACAAGCCTTATCAATCCCGTGGTCCAAGAAGGAGGTCCAATCTTTCCTCAGTAAAATTAATTTTCTGAGGAGGTTTGTGCCTAACTTTGCTGAGGAGGTAAAGCTTATAACAACTATGTTAAAGAAAGATAATGAAGTAAGGTGGACTCCTCAATCGCGACATTCCTTTGAACAAATCAAGAAGGCCTTGACTGAAGCTCCTGTGCTTATCAGTCCCGACTACTCAAAGGATTTCCTTATCTTCTCCTTTGCCTCACCTGACACAGTGGCTGCTATTCTATTACAGACAAACAACATTGGGCTAGAGCAGCCTATTGCTTATTTCAGCCGAGCATTGAGGGACGCCGAAGTCAGGTATGACACTATGGAGAAGCAGGCCTATGCTCTGGTAAAATCTCTCAAAGCTTTTAGAACCTATGTCCTACAGTAAAAAATCATCGCCTATGTCCCCTTGGCTGATATTAAATACATTCTTATTCAGCCTGACATAGATGGGAGAAGGAGTAAATGGATAGCCAAAATTCTAGATTTTGACCTGGAAATAAGGCCCACCAAATTGATCAAAGGTCAAGGTTTAGCCAAATTGTTGGCTGAAGCAAACTGCCAAGCTTTGGGGATAAGTTTCATCAACGAATTCTCAGGTATTCAGCAGGATCGACTGCCTGACGTAGACCATCAAAGGGAGCCCCCATTGGCTCAATGTCCTTGGTATAAGGATGTCATATACTTTCTGCAGGAGCTGCGGCCTCCAGATGGTCTGCAAAGAAGCAAAGCAAGAGCTCTAAAGCTCAAAGCAGTCAGGTACTGCCTGATCGATCAAGTGTTATATTAGAAAGACCCCCTGGGGGTGCTTTTTAAAGTGCTTTTATATTAGATGATCGTGGCTGAATTTCACAGTGGCCTGTGTGGAGGGCACCATTTTTGGAGAGCCACAACCCACAAAATCCTCAGGGATGGATACTACTGGCCTACCATGTTCCCTGATGTCTGCAAAAGGGTCAGAGCCTGCATCAATTGTCAAAAATTTGCAGGAAAGAAACAACTCAGGTCTCTGCCGTTAAATTCGGTGGTGGTTTCAGGGCCTTTCCAGCAATGGCACCTAGATTTCATTGGAGAAATTCACCTTGCCTCCAGTGGGCAGTACAGATGGATCCTGACTGCAACAGATTTATTTACCAAGTGGATTGAAGCTATCCCCACTAGGAGTACTTCCCACAAGGTAATGATTGGATTCTTGGAGGACCTCATCACAAGGTTCGGCTTCCCAAATAAGATTTTCACTGATAATGCAGCCGCTTCCAGGGCTGAACCACTCGCCAAGTTCTGTGAACAGTTCAGGATCAAATTGATTCACTCCACCCCATATTATCCACAGGGCAACGGTCTAGCCGAATCCTCCAACAAAATCCTGATAAGGATCATCAAAAGGTTGATAGAAGACAACAAAAGGCTTGGAGTTCAAAGTTGAAATTTGCCCTATGGGCTGATCGGGTGACTACAAAGAGATCTATAGGTCTCTCCCCTTTCCAGTTAGTCTATGGAGCCAAAGATATCTTCCCTTCTCAGTTGGCCATTCCCGTAGCAAAATTCTTCCAGGATTATCAAGAAGAGCCCAATGACATGATCAGAAGAATTCATCAGCTAGTAGAGGTCCAGCAGGATAGGGAGCAGACAGTGGATAGGATTCAGGACCATCAACAAAGGATCAATCAGGTATTCAATAGGAAGGCCAAGAAGGAGCGATTTCAGATAGGAGATCTGGTGCTGAAATGGGATGCTCCTAAACAAGATAAGGGCAAACACAACAAATTTGAAGCCCTGTGGATTGGGCCTTTCAGAATCTCTAAGACTTTCTCAAATAACACGTATAGGTTGCAGGATTTGGAGGGTGGAAGAGTTTTCAGCCACCCAGTAAATGGGCACTTTATTAAAAAATATATTGTCTGAGCCTCCAGTGGCTCCTATGTTTTGTAAATATTGCCTTTTTTGTTCTTTGTTTTTACTTTTTGTTTCAGCTTAGTAAGTGACTCCATAGCCCAACAACAAGGCACTGGAACTGCAAATAGGTTCTTAGAGAATCACAGGGATGACTCTATCCCCCATGGAGCCTAATGTTAGCAACAATTGTGGTATCGGGGAACAAAGGTACACAGGTCTGCGGGATTGCACGATAAGTGCCCAAGCGCAACACGCAAAAGAAATCTGTTTTGGGCCCAAGTCAAGCCAGCGAGCGCTCTGATTTCAACGTTTAGGATGCATCCAAGGAATCAGATTAGCGGTGGGCGAGAAATCACGATTGGAAAAACTACGCCAAGGCTAACGCATTAGATAGCGCCAATAACATGTTCAAGAATGGATGGCAGTCGTTCATCCCGAAGGATGCGTGGCGCAATTTTTGGCCGCATCGAAGTTTTGACATTCGGGAGTTCATGAAGTCAAGGTTTTACGTCTTTGAAAATCGTCAAACCTCGAACCCCGAAATGCCGATAAGCGCCTTTGAAGGTGGGCCTGTGGTCCTAGAACTCGGACACGCCAAGCGAGCCTGATCATGGACACGAGAAACAACGAAAGAGATCTAGACCATCCGTCTGAGAAAGGACGCATGGCAGGAGATTGGCGTCATCGGGAAAGTCCCAATAGGGAAGCGCCCATCGAGGAACTTGAAGGCATCGGGATATCGGGGATCTTGGGGACGAGTGATTCGTGCACTTCAAAAATGCGAACCGCCAAACCCCGATGGAGAGTATGCTAAAGGGAATATGCTAGTGGTCACTTGGACCAGGGCCTAGTCAAAGGGCTAGCACGGAAGGAGCCATCGGGGATCGGAAAATCGTAAGTCCCTTGGACACAAACATCGTGTCATCGTAAACGCTGAAACTCCGATGGAGGGTTTGACTACGGTCACACGGAGGCAGTGGTCATATGGCTCATGTTCTAGCCGGTAGGGGCTATCTCATAAAGGTGGTATCTCATTGCAAATCAGGGATTGGAGAGACGAGGAGTTCTCGACAATGAGAACCGCGAAACCCCGAACCTCGATAGAGAGTCGGGGATAACCATGGTTATGTGTCGAAGCCATGAGGGTGAAGGAAAGGACCTGTGGATCGGGTTATTCGGTTGGCATATCGGGTATCGGATTTCAGGAAGCTGGCACCCCTTATTTCTTGCACTTTAAAACTCTGAGTCTCGAATTTTCGATAGCACCCAGAATCAGGCCCATGGATTTGGCGCCTGGTCATCGAGAAGGAGGCCTGGGGGAGGGGCATTTATGTTTGTCATTCTGCCTCTCAGACCCCAATGACATGTATCCTCCATTTCATCATCTTGCACTCCTAGCCACCTCCGCCTCAGCTTATTGGCCCCCACCTTGTTTAGTCACCGAATATCCTCCGTCGTCCCCACATCATCTTCCTGTGCCACATCACATCTACACCTTTAGTTCCTAAGAGCCCACGCATACCCAGTATCCTGTCTATCATGCCCATCACCTCAGCCTTGTCAGCTCCGTCCACATTGGCCAGCTGAGTCCCCCTGCAGAAATCCAGCAAAGCAGTAGACAACCAAAGGTAGGCTACCACATCTCCCAAATGAATATTTGACCAGAGCCTCTCAGTCCCGATGAATCAGTTAATGCAAATGAGGAATGTGGGTGATACATCATATCCTTCCTTAAATAGAAGGATAGAAAGGAGCGTGCACAGAGACAGGCTGTCAGTTCCTCCTGACAAAGATCACGTTTGACAAACGACTGCATGGGCATTCTGCCCAACGTCTGCATGCGTAGCCTAACAGAGAATCTCCTCAATGTCAAGAATTGAACTCATGATGTGATATCATTTTCAACACCTAAGTCAGTTCCAAGTATATGTAGGCATGTTTTCCATTTTTGCAAGGATCGATGGTTGAGAAGAGCTCCCGGTTGTAAAGTTTTAATGAAGTACTATGATTCTGGTTATGCATGAACTTTTGAGACTTCTTTCCTTATGAATGCCAGTTTCTTTCATGTCTTTGTTTAAACTATGTTAGAGCAGCTCGGAATTGGAGGATCCAGTCGAGCTGTAGCTATTATAGGATGATGTTGTAATGGATCACTGTAATAGTTGCGCCGTCTCTAATCAGTTCTTGTGATTTTCCCAGCGTTGAGTGACTTGGAATTGGAGGATCCAGTCAAGTCCCCTTTCAGTTTCTTGAGACCCTGAACCAAGCGGATCTTTCATTTAGCGTCTTTCTTCTGCAAACTGTCGAAATCTTGTTGCCCAAAGTTGATTGTTCACTTTTCTTACTAAGTATTCCACCTGTTCATCTTTTAATCAACCCACTGGCTGAAGTTAGGATTCTAGACCTCCTTTGTTCTTTACGTACTAGATCCAGTCCCCGAGTTAGAGTGATATCTGCTCGAGCCTTTATCTCCATTTGATCACCCCTTTGTAAACAAGTCGTGACATTAAATTGATGGGTGTCGGGCTCTGCTCCTGCGAGAAATCCAGGAGTGACTTCCGACGCTAACAGTCTGAAAACATGCCAACAGTTGTAAAGGTGAAATAAAAATGTATGTGCATGGAAAAGCTAACAATTTGTTTGGTTGATTGAAGTTGAAAGTGAAGGAAGGAAATAGTCTTGGATATGGAAGCGTTGTAAGCCCATAAGGAAGACCGATTTCCTGCTGAGTCAAACCGCTATGGGAAGGAAAGTCCCATAATTATGAATATGGTTCCTATGCGGAACAACTATGGAAATAAAATGTGGAATTTGAAATCTGTAGGTGATAGATTTACAATAAATTTTGAATATAAAAATTAATGATGTCTCATGAATTTCTGTATACCTGTGATACAGGTGAAAGGGAAATATATGTGAAGAAGTGCAGAGATGAGAAATTGAGCTCTAGGGTTCGAGGGAGAACTGTGAGAAAGAGTATAATCCGATCGCATGAAATAGAGACTGACTTGGGAGAAGGAGAGTAACCTTCATCCCTATCTATTACAGTACTGGGAGAAGGAGAGTAACCTTCGTCCCTATCTACCGATCTCCTTCTTTCTCGAGCTGATCTCCTCAATACTGGAGTATGAGGATCTTCTTCTTTTGATTCCTATTCTTCTGTAGAGTATGATTCATCATCCTTTAAATTAAACTCTATTTTCTCTGGTTCTTCCTTACTTGGTAGGACTTTCGGTTTAAAAAAATCCTTCATTTATCTAAATACCACATCTCGGATATACACTACCTTCTTAGTTTTTGGGTTCCAAATATTATAACTGTTGAGACCATATTTATATCCAATAATGATACACTTTTCATCCTTCTTATCTATCATACTCTTGTTTTCCTTTGGAACATAAACATATGCATCACATCCAAATACCTTGAGATGTGTGAGAGAAGGTTTCTTACCATTCCATACCTCTTGTGGAGTATTTTCATCCAATGTTGATGAGGGTGATCAATTGACCAGGTAACGTGCAATACCCACTGCCTCTTCCCATAATTATTTCCCAAACCTGACACCACTGAGCATGCACCTTACTTTTTCCATCAACGTCCTGGTCATTCTTTCTGCAACTCCATTTTGTTGAGGTTTATATGGATTAGTGTTCTTCCTTGATATACCAAACTTCTTAAATAATTATTCAAATTCATTCCCATATAACTCTCCTCCATTATCTGTCCTCAACACCATAATTATTTTCTCCGTTTGATTATGAACAAGAGACTTAAACTCTTTAAACCTGTCAAAGAATTCATATTATGACGTTGTAAAGGTGAAATAAAAATGTATGTGCATGGAAAAGCTAACAATTTGTTTGGTTGATTGAATTTGAAAGTGAAGGAAGAAAAGAGGTCTTGGATATGGCGGCATTGTAAGCCCATAAGGAAGACCAATTTCCTGTTGAGCCAAACCGCTATGTGAAGGAAAGTCCCATAATTATGAATCTAGTTCCTGTGCAGAACAAATATGGAAATAAAATGTGGAATTTGAAATCTGTAGGTGACAGATTTACAATAAAATTTCAAATATAAAAATTTATGATGTCTCATGAATTTCTGTATACCTGTGATATATGTGAAAGAGAAAGATATGCAAAGAATTGAAGAGATGAGAAATTGAGCTCTTGGGTTCAAGGGAGAACTGTGAGAAAGAGTATAATCCGATCTCATGAAATAGAGACTGACTCGGGAGAAGGAGAGTAATCTTCATCCCTAGTTATTACGGTACTAGGAGAAGGAGAGTAACCTTCATCCCTATCTATTACGGTATCGGGAGAAGGAGAGTAACCTTTGTCCCTATCTATTACAACACCTGGATAAGGAGAGTAACCTTTGTCCCTATCTATTGCGGTATCGGGAGAAGGAGAGTAACTTTCATCCCTAACTTTAGTTAAGCCAGAAGGTTGTCAAGTTGTAAAAGCATAAAAAATGGCTACTACTAAGCCATGAGAACCCTGTGGTAATCCATGATCGCCTAGAATATGTTGTGTTGAGGTAACAAAAGATGGAGGGACGCCTTGGTAGAGAGAGTCTGAGGGGTGTCTCAACTGTAAGACTCGATAGAGTCTCTGGAATTCTTTTTTTCTGAGAAAACCTTCGCAAGGAAAGATGGATCACCAGAGGGACTGTATAGTAGAGAAGGGGATGCCTGATGATACAGGAGCATCGCCAACATCAAGCGAGCCAGCGTGGAAGTGAAGGACAGTTGGACAAGCCCAACACAAATTTTGAAATTGTCTCAAAGATAATGCGCCAACCTTAAATGTGATAATAAAGAGATGCGTACTTTTATATTGTAATCAGACCTTGAGCGTCCCGCTCTCATCTGAAGTAGATAGAGGCATTTATGTTGAGATGAAATAGGTAGATAGAATTTAATTCTAGATTAGACTGTTTGAGAGTGCAAGAGGGAAACGTGATATAGACACCCTCATTGTGCATTGTAGCATAATTCTGAAGATGGAAGAGCGAGAGCGAGCAGAGAATTGTGTAAGAACACCCATGTACAGACATTTGGATTAATAGAAAGCTTTGATTCAAATTCATGGTTTGTGTTGTTCTCTGTGTATTGATGTTATGCTCATGAATGTTTGCTTCCTGTTATACATTTGATTTAATATGATATGTATGAATGATTTCTTGTTGAGTTCTTGAAATCTGAGAGAGGAAGAGTAAGAGGAATGAGTTTCAATTGTTTCTCTATCTGAGCAAGATATTCCTGCAAGGAGTGCAGTCGAAGTGTCCATAAGGAGTGCGTTGACGAAGGGCTCAGGTAGTTTAACTCTTGTTCTCGTTCACCCATAGTGCATTTGGGCACAGGAGCTGTGAAAGGGGTGCGCAGTCCGAGTGAGGTCGCAGGGTTGCGAACCTTAGCAAAATATCGAAAGACTACTGCTGCAAGTGTGCGCAGAGTCGAAGGTTCTCAGATATTTGAAAGTATCTGAAGGTTTCCACAAGGAGTGTGTGCAAGGACCCTCTTTGAGGCTCAAGGTTGTGAGAAACCCTAGAGGGGTAAGGCCTTTGAAAACATTGAGGGACATTAGAAGTTTGTAGTTCAAGTGGATAAGTCTAGAGAGGAGTTTTTGGTTTTCCTCCGTAGAAATCATCAAAGGGAAGAAATCTATAGTCAGGAACATGTGGGGAGGATTAGAGAAACCCCGCCAGCCGTCAGATCTACTAGAGAAGCAACGTGGTTACAGTTGCATCCAGAGTTCAATCTCAGGAGGTTGTGGACCGTCGGATCTGCACATAGATACCCGTCAGCCATTGGATTGACCGGGAATTGAAAGAAGGTTAAGCTCATGGATGGGAGGAGGGAAGTTCCGACGACATGCGTGGTCATCGGGGATCGACATTTCATGAGTTCTAGAGGCGAGGAAAAATTGCATTTCGAGATCGCGAAGTCTGACTTTCTGAAAACAAAGGACAACTCCGTGTGGGACCTAGCTGACGTCATCTCATCAAAACGAGGCATAGGGAATTTGAGGTTGCAGAGAGCTCGAGAGAAAATCAGGGTCATTCATCTCTAGAGGACGTGTGGCGACAATCGAGTCTATCGGGGGAAATCCCAACAGGGAAGCCAAATCGGCATATCAGGATTCAGTGTTTCGCAAATCTAGAAGACAAGGCAACCAGAGCGTTTGAAATCTTGAATTGCGAAATAGCGAGGACCGTCCATCCTTGAGGACGCGTGGCTTTGATTCGAAGCCTTCGGGAAATTCCCCGAAAGGAAAGGTCAATTGTCGGGAAGTCGAGAGTCAGGAAATTGGGGATCCCATGGACAAGAGGCCAATACATATTGACACCCAAAACCCCAAATCCCGATAAGAGATAGGATTGTGGTCATATAAGGCAGGGTCATGTGGAATGGGAGCATAGCCAGGAGGGGCTGAAACAAAAAGGAAGCGCATCGGGATATCGGAGATCAGGGATTCGAGGAAGCAAGTTTTGGTGACATCAGGGATTGGAAAACCCCGAAACCCGATTGTTATTTTCTGTTGAGAGCGGAGAAGCACTCAGGCCTAAGGGATGTAATGAGTAGGATATACCTGTGGGTCAGATCTTAATAATGATTCCAGGGTTGAATCAAGTGAGCCACTCCGGATTGAGGGTAATTTAGAACGATCCTTAAGACCGAGAGGTTAGGCACGGGACCTGCTGAGGTAGGTGCCTAGGGTGTCGCCATCAAGTGGTATCACAGTTTAGAAAATCTTCCTTGTTTTCTGTAGCGGGGAAAAGGAAGATTCACCATGCCACCAAGAAGAAGAGATAGACAATCACCCGATCCAGAGGAGGAAAGGGAGATGTCCATAGGAAGGGGTAGAGAAGTGCAGAATCCAGAAGTAGAAAGAGATCTACATAACATACGCGCTAGAATTGTGGACGTGGAGATAAGACAAAGATGCTCAGCTGATGTAGGAGATATCAGTGAGTCCAAAAATGCAGATGATGCTGGACATGGAGAAGAATAAGTCACAGCAGAAGATGCAGCAAATGAGCGCTTACTTAAAGCTGTTGCAAGAATGGGTGCAAAGGCGAAGATGGACATTCCAGTTTATGAGGGTAATCTGGATGTAGAAGAGCTTCTAGACTGGATTAGAGCTCTAGACACCTAATTTGACTATGAATATATCGAAGAGGACAAGAAGGTCAAGCATGCCATCACGAGATTAAAAGGACATGCAACCTTGTGGTGGGATGAAGTACAAGTAGATAGGCTTTGCCAAGGCAAGCAGAAAATCAAGAGCTGGGACAGGATGATTGCAAAGATGAAGGCAAAATTCATTCCCAAGGACTATCAAATTTCTCTGTTCAGGAGGATGCAGAACCTGAGACAAAAGCTGATGTCAGTGAAGGAATATACTGAAGAGTTTTACAGGTTGAATATCAGGGCAGGTCATCGCGAAAGCAATGACAAAAAAGTGTCCAGGTATATGAATGGCATGAGATATGAGATTCAGGATGAAATGAGTATGGTGACCATCCGAATGGTGGAATATGCTTATCAGATGTCTCTGAAAGCTGAAGAGAAGCTGAGATGAAAGCAGAGTCATAGGGGCAGAGGCAAAAGTCATCCTAGAGGAAAATCAGTTGCCCAGGAAAGAACCCAGAAGCCCAGGGACGACTGGAAGAAACCTCAAACACGGACATAGAGAGGTGGAAGCTCACATCGATGGCGATATTTTGAACATAGAGGACAACATACTGAGTCATAGGGGCAGAGGAAAAGGTCATCGCAGAGGAAAATCAGTTGCCCAGGAAAGAACCCAGAAGCCCAGGGACGACTGGAAGAAACCTCAAACACGGACAGAGAGAGGTGGAAGCTCACATCGATGGCGATATGCTGAACATAGAGGACAACATACTGAGTCATAGGGGTAGAGGAAAAATTCATCCCAGAGGAAAATCAGTTGCCCAGGAAAGAACCCAGAAGCCTAGGGACGACTGGAAGAAACCTCAAACACAGACAGAGAGAGGTGGAAGCTCACATCGATGGCGATATGCTGAACATAGAGGACAACATACTGAGCAGAGAGGATATTATGCTGACAACAACACTTTTCCTCGTACTAGAGGTAGAGGAAGAGGAAGAGGTGGAGTAATAACATGCTTCACATGTGGAAAGAATGGGCACAAGTCTTACGAGTGTCCGGAAAAAAAGAAAGAAACTGGAAAAACTCACATCGCCGAGGCAGAGAGGTGAGATGTTGAAGTAGAAGACGCTGAAGGTGGAAGATCGATGGTGATGCGAAAAGTTCTTTTGACACCAGAGAAAGAGGTGGAAAGTTCAGTCCAAAGGACCAGACTTTTCAGGACTGCTTGCAAGACCAAGGATTGGGTATTCAAAGTCATTGTAGACAACGGTAGCACGAACAATCTCGTTTGAACCGAGATGGTAGAAAATCTGGAGCTGGAGACGACTGATCATCCAAGTCCATATAAAGTTTCGTGGCTACAAAAAGGACATCAGGTAAATGTCACCAAATAGTGCTTAGTTGAATTTAAGATAGGAGGATATAATGATAAGATATTATGTGATGTCATTCCTATGGATGTTTGTCACCTATTGCTAGGTAGACCATGGCAATATGACAGGAATGTGATTCATGATGGGAGAATGAACACATACACCTTGGAGAAGAATGGGAGGGCACACATGTTGCTTCCAATCAAAGATAAGGAGGTGAAGCCGGAGGTAAGAAACACATTACTTCTCATGAGTGGGAAGGAATTTCGTACAGAGGTGAAGAAGAAGGAGGATCCACATTTCATTGTGGTGAGAAAACCGAAAATTGTTCTGACTAGCACAATAGTGGATGATTTGCCAGAAGAAGTTCAAGAACTGCTAGAAAAGTTCGCTGACATTGTAGTGGATGAATTACCTCATTCGTTTCCACCAATCAGGAGTGTGAGTCATCACATTGATCTCATACCAGGAGCCAGTTTGCTAAACAAAGCCGCGTACAGATTGATGCCGCAGGAGAATGAAGAGGTTAAAAGGCAAGTCCAGGATTTGTTGTACAAGGGTTTGGTCAGGGAAAGCTTGATTCCATGTGTTGTTCTGACAATACTCAGTCCGAAGAAAGACGGAGGCTGGAGGATGTGTACTGACTCGAGGGCGATAAACAAGATAACTATCAGGTACAGATTCCCATTCCCAAGAATGGATGATTTGATGGATTGCTTAAGTGGAGAAAAATTATTTTCAAAGATTGATTTGAAAAGCGGTTATCACCAGATTCGCATGAGAGAGGGTGACGAATGGAAGACAACCTTCAAAACAAACGAAGGGTTGTATGAATGGCTTGTTATGCCATTTGGCTTAACAAATGCGCCAAGTACCTTCATGAGGTTGATGAACGAAGTCCTGAAGGAGTTCATCGTGAAATTTGTCATCGTGTATTTGGATGACATACTGGTTTTTAGTAAAACAACAACGAAGCATCTGAAGCATTTGGCTACAGTGATGCAGAAATTGCAGCAGGAGAAGTTGTTGATAAACATGAAGAAGTATTCATTCATGAAGACAAAACTCATCTACTTGGGGTTTGTTATTTCGGCAAATGAGTTGAGGATGGATCCAGATAAAGTGGAGGTAATAAAAAAATGGCCATCACCGAAAAACATATTTGAGGTGTGAAGTTTTCATGGATTGGCTAGTTTCTACTGAAAATTCATTAGGAATTTAAGTGGAATTAACACAACAATGATGGATACAGTGAAGAAAAGACACAAATCTTTTCACTGGACTGAAGAGGATGAAAAGAGTTTCAATATTTTGAAGAGGAAGATCACGGAACAACCAGTTCTAGTGTTGCCGGATTTCCAGAAGACATTTCAGATGAAATGCGATGTAAGCGGGTTTGCAATCGAGCAGTCTTGAGTCAGGAAGACAGGCCAATAACATATTTCAACGAGAAACTGAATGAAGCAAAGATGAAATATTTCACTTATGATAAGGAATTTTACGCTATCATACAGGCACTAAAGAAGTGGAGGCATTACTTGATACCCAAGGAATTTTTTTTGTACAATGACAATCATGCACTACAGTTTGTGACTCAACAGGAAAAGTTGAATCAGAAACATGTCAAATGGGTAGAATATATGCAGAATTTCACTTTTGTAATTAAACACATTTCTGGTACTGCTAACAAATTTATTGATGCTTTGAGCAGTAAGTGTTTGCTTTTGCAGGAGTTAAAAGTCAAAACACTGGGTTTTGATGATCTCAAGGAGATGTACAGGGATGATCCATATTTTCAGGAAGCGTATGAAGCAACTGAGAATCCAGTTCTCAGAGACAGAAGCTTATGGATAGAATACATGATCCAGGAAGGATTGTTGTTTAAGAGCAATCAACTATGTATTCCGAATTGCTCAATGAGGGAGAATTTGCTGAAGGAAAAACATAGTGGAGGATTGGCCGGACACTTCGGTCATGACAAAACATTTGAAAATATGAGCGAATCATACTTTTGGCCAGGGATGCGATCTGGGGTCAAGAGATTTGTAGACAGATGCAGAATTTGCCAGCATTCGAAAGGAAGGAAGCAAAATGCAGGTTTTTATCAACCATTACACATACCTGAGAAGCCGTGGGATGAAATTAGTATGGATTTCATATTGGGGTTTCCAAGAATACAAAGAGGAGTTGATTCGATCTTTGTGGTGGTGGATAAATTTTCCAATATGGCACACTTTATCCCATGTCAGAAAACCAGTGACGCGACTCACATCGCGAACCTATTTTTCAAAGAAGTCATTTGACTTCACGGCTTGCCAAGGAGCATAGTTTCAGACAAAGATACAAAGTTCATAGGGAATTTCTGGAGAACCTTATGGAAGAAGCTGGGAACTAACTTGTTGTTTATTTTAGCATATCATTTGTAGACGGATGGACAGACAGAAGTGGTAAATAGAAGTCTGGGAGATTTGCTGAGAAGCTTGGTGACATAGCACCATAGCAGTTGGGACAATATATTTCCACAGGCAGAGTTTGTGTATAACGACTCAGTGAACAGAAGTACAGGACAGAGTCCATTTCAGATTGTTTATGGCATACAGCCGAGGGGAATTTCTGAATTGAGGGATTCAAAACAAAATGCAACTAGGAGCGCTAGTGCAGAAGATTTCGTAGAAGCGATGAAGGAACTTCACAGCTAGGTGAAGGAGCGATTGCAGAATTCAAACCAGGAGTATAAGCGCAGAGCCGATCAGCATAGAAGACAACTTCAGTTCTAGGTTGGTGATCTGGTTCTGTAACATTTGAGGAAAGAAAGGTTCCCGAGAGGAACATATAATAAATTAAATATGAAGAAAATCGGACCATGCAAGGTCTTGAAGAAAATTGGAGAAAATTCTTATGAGATTGAATTACCCCGATGGGATCGGAATTTCTCCGATATTCAATATCTTAGATTTGTACCCATATAATCCTGAGGAAGCAAGAGGAGAAAATGAACAGTGAGAGGTTCACTGGCAGATAAGCCACAGATGGAGCGGATACTGAATAAACGAGTGGGTAAGAGGACCAGGCAAAATAAATACTTTGAGTATCTGGTCAAATGGAAGAACCATCCAGTTGAAGATGCCAGCTGGGAGAATGAAGCAGAGATACAAAAGCATGGACATACCGTGCATGAGCTCATGGACAGGAGCCCATGAAAGTTTTCAAGTGAGGGAGTATGATGCAAGAGCATCGCCCACATCAAGCGAGTCAACATGGAAGTGAAGGACAGCTGGACAAGCCCAGCAAAAATTTTGAAATTGTCTCGAAGATAATGCACCAACCTTAAATGTGATAATAAAGAGAGGCATACTTTTATATTGTAATCATACCTTGAGCGTCCCGCTCTTGTCTGAAGTAGACAGAGGCATTTATGTTGAGATGAAACAGGTAGATAGAATTTAATTCTAGATTAGACTGTTTGAGAGCGCAAGAGGGAAATGGGATATAAACACCCTCATTGTGCATTGTAGCATAATTCTGAAGAAGGAAGAGCAAGGGTGAGCAGAGAATTGTGTAAGAACACCCATGTACAAACATTTGGATTAATAGAAAACATTGATTCAAATTCATGGTTTGTGTTGTTCTCTGTGTATTGATGTTATGCTCATGAATGTTTGCTTCCTGTTATACATTTGCTTTAATATGCTATGTATGAATGATTTTTTGTTGAGTGCTTGAAATCTGAGAGAGGAAGAGTAAGAGGAATGAGTTTCAATTGTTTCTCTATCTGAGCAAGAGATTCCTACAAGGAGTGCAGTCGAAGTGTCCGAAAGGAATGCGTTGACGAAGGGCTCAGGTAGTTTAACTCTTGTTCTCATTCACCTAGAGTGCATTTGGGCACAGGAGACGTGCAAGGGGTGCGTAGGCTGAGTGCGGTCTCAGGGTTTCGAACCTGAGCAAAATATCGAAAGACTGTTGTTGCAGGTGTGCGCAGAGTCGAAGGTTCTCAGATATTTGAAAGTATCTGAAGGTTGCCGCAAGGAGTGCGTGCAAGGACCCTCTTTGAGGCTCAAGGTTGTGAGAAACTCTGGAGGGGTAAGGCCTTTGAAAACATTGAGGGACATTAGAAGTTTGTAGTGCAAGCGGATAAGTCCAGAGAGCAGTTTTTGTTTTTCCTCCGTAGAAATCATCAAAGGGAAGAAATCGACGGTCAAGAATCTGTGGGGAGGATTAGCAAAACCCCGCCAGCCGTAAGATCTACCAGAGAAGCGAGGGGGTTACAGTTGCATCCAGAGTTCAAGCTCAGGAGGTTGTGGACTTCCGGATCTACACATAGATACCCGTCAGTCGTTGGATTGACCGGGAAGTGCACGAAGTTTAATATCGTGGACGGGAGGAGGAAAGTTCCGAGGACAGGCATGGTCATCGAGGATCGACATTTCGTGAGTTTTAGAGGTGAGGAAAACTTGCATTTCAAGATCTCAAAGTCCGACTTTCCGAAAGCAAAGAAGATCTCTGTGTGGGACCTAGCTGATGTCATCTTGTCAGAATGAGGCATAGGGAATTTGAGGTCGCAAAGACCCCGAGAGAAAATCAGGGTCGTTCATCTCTAGAGGACACGTAGCGACAATCGCGTCTATCGGGGGAAATCCCGACAGGGAAGTCAAATCGACATATCGAGATTCGGCGTTTTGCGAATCCTGAAGACAAGGGAACCAGATCATTTGAAATTTCGAATCGTGAAATAGCGAGGACCGTCCATCCTTGAGGACGTGTGGCCGAGATCGAAGCCTTCAGGAAATTCCCCGAAAGGAAAGGTCAGTTTTCGGGAAGTCGAGATTCGGGAAATTGGGGATCCAATGGATAAGAGGCCAATACATATTGACACCCGAAACCCTGAATCCCGATAAGAGATAGGATTGTGGTCATATAAGGTAGGGTCGTGTGGACTGGGAGCATATCCAGGAGGGGCTGAAACAAAAAGAAAGCGCATCGGGATATCGGTGATCAGGGATTCGAGGAAGCAAGTGTTGGTGACATCGGGGATTGGAAAACCCCGAAACCCGATTGTTATTTTCTGTTGAGAGCGGAGAAGCACTCAGGCCTAAGGGATGTAACAAGCAGGACAAACCTGTGGGTCAGGTCTTAATAAGGATTCTAGGGGAGAATCAAGGGAGCCACTCTAGCTCGAGGGTAATTTAGAACGATCCTTAAGACCGGGAGGTCAGGCGCGAGACCTGCTGAGGTAGGTGCCTGGGGTGTCACCATCACCTGAGGCTGCGACTGGAGGGTGAGTGACTACAAGGAAGAGGAGACCATGATATTTGTTGTAAACTATTGGGATCATGCACACGATGGGTAGTTCTTCCTATGTGAGAAAACCTTGGCAAGGCAAGATATATCAGCTGAGGGACTGTATAACACAGAAGGGGATGCCTAAGCCTATACCTGGAGGGTGAATGACTACAAGGAAGATGAAACCTTGATATTTATTGTAAAATATTGAGGGGGTTCATGCACCCAATGGGTATCTGAAGGAAAAAACAATGAGCCTCGATGAAAAAACAACCATGTGGATACAAATCCACAAACTACGCAGATAATTATTGTGCTAAGATTATGAAATTTTCCTAGAACTTTTATGCAATGTTTTCGCATAAGACTATGATTAAGGTGATTCTTGTACAAGAATTAATGAAAGAAGGTGACCAATATTTAAGGTCTGAAAAAGGGCTTGACTGATGAAGAAGGATAAATATTTCTGAAACAAATGAATGAGAAAGGAATGACAAATGTTTTTGAGAAAGAACACCGAGGACGATGTTCCTTTAAGGGGTAGGGAATTGTAACACCCATATTTCCCCCAACTTGTAATTAATAATAAAATAGGATTACCATGCTAAGGCATGTGGATAGTGTAAATATATTATTTTTTGGGTTGCTAATAACTGACTGTGGGGGTGAAGCCTTGAAAGTACTGGCCATGATATCACTAGAGGAAATAATGTGAAAATTATAAGAGAGGGTTCATTATATCAAATAACCCCAAATTTTCATTGATGGGGATAATAAATCTCCTTTAGATCAAGGAGAGAAACCAGTTAATAAAGAAAGGACTAGTCGTTGAATTATCAACCAATCCCATGATTGAGAGCATGGTCTAACTACATAATGTCAGCTCGAAGTACCACTGGGTATGAGAGATCAAGCTGACCCGAGTTCCCTTATGACATAAGGAACAAGATGGGTCAAGAACCATCCTGGGGAAAATATATGATAACAAATCAGTAAGGAGAATGCATGGAGATCTCTAGAAGATGAGGAACAAAAGGCCTAAAGCTTGATTCCAAGTGAGCATATGATAAACCTCGCCCAATGCCATAACAGAGAAAGAAATCTATGAAAGTTTGCATAGAATAGAACCCGAGTGGAAGATGAAATAGAGAAAGAATCATTGAGAACTACGAGAGTTCCCTGGTGATATCATGGCTTGGAATGGGGGTGGCTAGAGTGATAAGAATGAATTACTCTGAGCCTATGGTTGGGTGGAAGGATGAACACCCACAGTCAGTTAGTTGGCTATCACCTGTAATAGATAAGTAATCACATATCTTGTGTATTGAAGTGGTATTGTCAAATAAATTTGGATATCCTATGAATATTGTAGGGATGGATATGTTTTCTTTATGATTTATACTGTAGCCCCTTTTTGTCTCCTTGATTATGTAATTAGGCAAGTAGGAAATTGTATGAATTGGACGTGTTTTTATACTCATAAATGCTTGGGTCTCGTGGTGGCTTAAGCCAGAGCCACGAACTGCGAGTTCATCGACTGTGGGCATAGTTCCATGTATGCATGTTAACCATCCTAATGGTTCCGAGTCCCTTGGAGGATGGAGTTTGTTAAGATCAGGAGAGGTAGTGCAGATATGCACAGGCTCTCTGTGATGGAAGTAGAGATGGAGAACCACTTAAGTTATAGACTTGATGAAGGAGCACAAGAGTTGTGCAGAAGACCCTTTTAAGTGTTAAGTTCAGGATAAAGAGTGCAACGCTCTTAAATACTTCATAACTGATGAATCTCAGGAAGGATAGCGATATTCAAGTATCAAAAGGGAATATCATTTCATTTGGAAGACAAACAAATGAGACCTTTCCGAAGGATCCAAGGTCTGTCGCGATCGCTAGATTGGAAGAAGGAGCACATGCATTAACACCTCGACTCCTTCAGTCTTCACAAGATTGATGAATGTTTGTAATCATTTTGAAGGGGATGGATCCTACGAAACCCAAATTCATGATGTGATATAGACTGTAGATCAAAGGATCTATAGGGACCCACATTGACCGTCGGATCTGTGAGTGTGGAGTTCGTGCGATGGGAGAATCACGCATTAGTGCAATTAAACTTACGAAACCCAAAGTTGTGATGTGATATAGGCTGTTGGATCGAGGAAGGTCATGGATCATCGATCCAATGTGAGAATATTAACACAAGGAGTATGTGGGAATTCTAAATTCCCTAAGGACCAAGCTCAGAAGAGACTAGCATTTTCAGAAGTGCAGATGAGGTTCAAGAGGAGAACTTGTTTCAATTTCGTAAGCTCGGGAGGGAAGAGGAAGTCGAGAACCATACATCAGGGCTTGCAGGAGGTAAATAGAAGGTCAAGACCTTCAAAACATCTGAAAATTTTCAAGTCAAGGAAGAAAGAGAAATCTTAGACGGAGGAGCGACAGTGACCGTTGGATCGAGAACTGTGAAAGATTTGGACCGATGGGATCCACATCTAGACAATTAGAAGAGAGCGTAGGAGGAGATCATAGCTGGGTCGTTAGATCTGAGCGCAAGGACCAAAATTTGTTGATCCCAAGGAAAGTGCATGAGGCCTAACCCTTTGAAAGTGCATAGGAGAGTGGACTTGCAAAGTCATGAAGTTTCGAAGTCCATCGGAATTGTCCAACATCGGGGTTGATATGTGGCATAAGATCCACAACTTTGGAGGTTTGTGGACAAGGAGGAGAACATATATTCGAATTAAATACTTGTCATTGATCACCAGGGGGATACATGTCAAGATATCATGTATTTTAGGTAAAATAACTCTGGAGAAATGGGTACATAAGATCTTGAAACTTCCGAAGTACCGAAGTTTCAAAGCGTCGAAGAGACGAAGTGTCGAAGGTCTCTAGACCATTAGATCCAGAGAGACATGTGGTGACATATCGTGAACTCTGGGAGAACGTGAAGGAGAAGAGTTTGAAATCATCAAAGCCTGAACAATAGAAGAAGCCATGAACTGTTGATCTGTGGGAGGACACATGTCATCAGATATCTGAAAGCCAAAGTCTTGAAGGAGACAAGGGCATTTGATTTAGAGAGGAAACACGTTAATATATTGTGAGCTCCGGTTGAATCGCACTGAGGTTTCAGTTGAGAATTGAGATTCCTGAACCCCGAATACCTGAAGAGAATCTAGACCGCCAGATCTAGAGGGACGCATGGCGACATATTACGGACTCTAGAGAAATCTGTTCGAGAGTTTGTAGTTGATATTTGAGACTACCGAAGTCCAGAGAGACAGAGAGCCAAAGTAAATATCAATTGTATGATCATCTAAAGTAAATCTCAGTCATCATATTGTCTGAAGTAAATCTTAAGCATCGGATCATCCGAGGTGAATCTGGACCATCTGATCGAGAAGAGTCGTGGCGTAGATCGGTGGATTCTAGAAAAAGTCCTGAAGTAATTCATAGCCATCAAATCAAGAGGAAAGGTGGCATAAATATGTATATTTCGGGTAAAGACATGAAGCAAGCCTCAATCGTCCGATTCAAGTGGACACGCGGCAAGAATATGCTTACTTCGAGGGGTAGTCATAGTTTCCCATTTAACAATGCAGTCAAATGTATGACCTTAAGTTTAGTAGAATGGTAAATTTAGATTATGAGTTAATCTAATGAAAGTTGTAACATCTCACTCTTGCGGGCACTGATCAGAATTATTCTTTGAGGACACTTCTATGCAAGTGATCCGGTTCATTATACGATTGGTTGTTTTGATTATGATTATGAGATGTTCTGGATTTGATGATATGTTATTTTTTCTATATTTACATCAACAGGGTCTATTGACTAGGTTCTCCTCAGTGTGGAGGATTATGGAAATTAGAGGATGCCGAAGGAATCGATGGATCTCCTTGGAATCTAGATCGATTCAGGAAGTGGACTATTATGGTTTGAATTTTTTGATATTATAGACGTGGCATATGACTAGATATTATGATGTTGATTTTTATAGATGATATACTTCATTGATGGATGCGGGATGACGATAGATTGCCAACCAAAATCACATTTGGAGTAAAGGGGTCATGCACGACAACTAAAGAAATTGAGGGAGAGGTGTGGAAGAATCCCTTCCAAAACCTACTAAAACTCTCATCGTAGCTCAAGCTATAGGTTAACGATTACCTAGTTCGAGAGAACCACGATGTTGTGAGGGTAGACTGTGATATTTTCTCACGATGATTCTAAGGGGCGCACAATAAGACATGGTCCTTATTCCTTAAAGGCCCTTAGTCTCCCACAAGGTCACTTGATGGAGTATTGACTCCAGGGGTTTGATGTCTACGAAATTCAGCCAAGAGGTGAGTGGCACCCTTGGAGCACGTAATGCGTCTTGAAGGTCACATCACACAAATAAAACAGAAAGAGGCGGGTCACACCCTTGGAGCACGTAGTGCGTCTTGAAGGGCACGTCGCGATTTTAACTATGGTAAGTTAATAGACCTAGTTCCTATAAAACTATGCCTCCTTCGGAACTGGTCAACCTTAAAACAAATGATGGTATGAGTGATGTTTAATAACAATTTTTTCCCTTAAGAACTGTTTCCAAGCCTAGTGAATTTAAACCTAGTTCTAAGTAGAAATTGTGATAAAAAAAAACACTAAATGGACATGTAAAAAGAAGGGGGTAAAGAAAATTTGAAATTTAATAATTCAAGTAAAATTTTAATGAAGGATTAAATTATTAAAAGGGTCAATTGTTGTTTATCTCTAAACTTGCTAATTCTGAACTTGATAAGAACGAAGAAACTTAAAGAAAAAGGGGAATGTCTAACATATTAGGGAATCTAGCCTTTGGAATTTTTTATTTGTGAACTCAACTAGGCTTTAAGTAAGACGTAAGTCATTTAAGAAATGTAAGGGAATAAAGGGACGTGGAGGAGGGTTTTTAGGAACATTTTTAGGAATTTTTTTAGGTGGTTGAGGGAAATAGGCCAATTTATTTTATTAATAAATTGATTTTCTAGTGCAACTAGGGGATCGGGTGACATGTGTATGGGGGAGGTTTATCCAAATTATATTTTAATAAAAATAATTTAATGAGGGTTTGGGAAAGTAATCAATAAGAAAACTCTATAAAAATGATGGCGAAGGAGGAGTATGGATCACTTCTGGTATGCGTAAGGTTACGCTGTCAAAATTTATCTTGACTGCATTTCTCTTATGAGATTTGGGATACCCAACCCAGATAATGAGTGGTAGATCGACCTTGCGAGGTGAGATGGGAGAGAGAATTCTCTGGTATTGTCTGTGTGGCCCCTTTGTGGCTATGTGGGCTCAGGGGGAAGAAGAGTACCCCTAGCGTTGGTTGGGAGGTACCGGTGAGGTCTCAACAGTTGGAAAGTAGGACTCGGACGGAGTGAAAGCAGAACTGGTCGGAGCGCAAGCATGGGACAACCACTTCTAGTTCTTCACATTTGGCTACGGTATGCATGTGCATATTTTGTATTGAATAGTATTTAAATTTATTGTATATGCATCTCTCTAATGTCGAAAGAATGCATGCGTAAATTGTGTTAAAAATTTGTTAATTTTTTCTATATGAATATTTATCGTGGAGGATGTACGCATGTATAAATTTGTTGAAATGTAGTTAAATTTATGTTTCTACGCCTTCTTGGTTCACCATTATTTAGAAGCGATTGGGAGAATTGGCTACTTGCGTTGTTCTGAATTTCAGGTTAAATCGAAGTAGTATTGTAATTGATCACAAAATGTTCCTGAAATGACGTTCGATTTCTCTAATTTTTGTGATGTACAATCGATAGGATCAATAGTATGTTCTGTGAATAACGTGGTTGTGATTCCCTTGTTAAAACTTAAAGCTAGATCCTGGACTAATCTTTTAAAATTTCCTGTATAACCAGTTAATTATCTATTTCCCTTACCTATGGTAATATGAATCAATACTTCTAGAAGCATGAGATACAATGGAATTATGTGTATGATTTGGATGCATTTGCGTTGCATATTTGTTTATGGTTGAATATCAAGGAATGCTAGATTATTATAGCATTGTGAGAAGATTGAAGATTCTTCCTTTGTGTCCCATTTAGCTTGAGTGTCTTTTAATTGTTCCTTAGATAAGAATTAAAAATACTTTACAACTATTGCTCACGTAACTCCTTTTTTCCCTGTAATTTTATAAAAAGCTCGGACTATTCAATGTGGCAATAAAATAAGTAAAAGGTTGAAGCTATCAAAGAACCCAATGCCGGTGAATATATTGCTTGGTAGGTTTATCTCCAACTTTTGGTTGCTAGAAACTCCAACTCCAACAGATTTATTAACCTCTTACTGCGTTTTACTTCTCAGATGTGTTTTTTCTCGCCCAACAATCTGCATGTTCACCTCATGGATTTCCCGAGTGTCTTCCCTGCAATCATTGATGGATATTTCACCCACATGGAGTAAACAACCAGGGAATTCTCATGTTATTCTTAGGTTATTTCATGACCCTGTGCATGGAGGAATTTCATGCATTCTTTGTGCCCCTCCTTTCTCTGTGCTTTGCACTTCTGAGATGGGTTCCCAACGGATTCTCCTCTTCTCCCTCTTCATCGGTCTGTGTTCCTTCGACTAAACTATGATACACCAACCACCATAATTTATGTCTCGTCAAAAATTCATTCTATTGCACTCATTTAGAAGCAAGGGTTCATGTCGGTTTCCTTCTATTCGTCTAGTTCCATAAAAGGGTTACATGCTCGTCACATTGATTTCAGGATTGTGTTCGATAGAAGGTTTGACCCCTACTGAAAGACCCTTTTGATATATCCTTGTCTATTGTAACATCCCGCCTTGGCGCACATACCAAACTTATTCTTTGAGGAAACTTGCTCACAAGTGATATGAATTTATATGATGATAAAACTTTGTCTTTCATTTTGATGCATTGAGTTATATGACAGGATGTTTTTACTACCTTGGTGTAGACAGGTGCTGCTGACTCAGTTTCTTTGAGTGTGCAGGGTGTCGGACCTGGAGGATGCAGAGGCATCTGTGGAACTCCCTTGGACTC
>ML789121.1:766780-780190 GCA_009831015.1 Picea engelmannii | reverse complement strand
ATAATTACTTAATTTATTTATTATATAATTTTTAAAAAATAATATCTAACTAATTTTCATTCATATTATTGTAGTTAAAGAAAATGTTTAAGGTCAATCACTCATGAAAATAAGTTGGAATCATTTGTTTTTGTTAGAAAGAGCATCTAAAGTGTCAAAACAACTTAGAGATAAGTTAACAATTAAAAATAAAGTATAAAGAAATATAGATTTGCTATGAGAAACTTACATTTAGGTAGATGAAGATAATATTTTTTTAGAAAGAAATTAATATTTTATATTAAGAAATACATTAATGATTATCATATTTATATGAGTATATAGTGTGTTTCAATGAAATGGTAAAATTGTTATTACACAATTATTTTTATTCAATAAGATTAATAATTAAAATCAAAGTAAATATTGTTATAAATATTTCAAAATTGATATTTAATGTGTACACATATTGGAAATTCTAAAATAAATAAATAAATAATTTTTATCATATAGAATAATGATAATTATATCTTTATAATATTTTATTTTCTCTTTTCATTTGTTTATTTATTACCACCACAATTTATCCTTAAATTTAAATGTTTAAACTATTTTTAATGTTATCGATATTATGCACTTTGTTTATTTATTACGACCATACTTTAGGGGAAAGTTTAGATTTTTGAGGAGAATAGGATGGAATATTACTTTTAATTATGATAATAAATTCTAAAATTCCTCTATATTTTCTAAATCTACCTCAATGATTGTCTAGATATGTTTTTGACATAACATTTACATCAAAATAAGATAATGGAAGTGGAGTTATAGCTTAAGAAAATAAGATATTTTCTTTATTTTCCACAACCATAAATATATTAATCAACAATTATTTTAAGAAGAAAAATAGGCTTTCCATCCTCAATTAGTCGAAGTTTTTGTCAATTCTATAGTTACATTCAAGCATGTGATAATGGTCAACTCCAAGATAGTTATATGAATTTTCTCTTAGTTTCCATTGTCTTATAGAAAATTAGTGTAAGTTTTCATCTTATTTTTTATGCTATAATAACCTTTGTTTTATCAATGTTTAATATTATATGTACACCTCATCATAAGAACAATATTATCCATGTAAAGAAGAAGGACAATGACTATTTTAGTTAAAGTAGTTTCAACATACCCTAGTTCTTCCAAGCATACCTATAAGTTGTTAATCTAAATAGAAAAATGGTAGGGACGACTAGAAAACCTTGGTTAAATATCATATTAAAATAAATTTCCTTTAACCATCCCTCCCGAACTAAGAAATAACATTCTCATACAACTTAAATGGGCTATTACTCAACTCAAAATATACCTATAGCTCTTCTTTTGTATTCTAAGGTTATATCTAGAAATCATGTAAAAAATGTTCCTAAAGTTAATGAAGAAACAAAGGAGATCAATTTTATTATTACAACATTCCTTGAAAATTATCCTAATCATAAGTATGTGATCTAGTAACCTAATGTTAAAATTTAAAATGATACTATGTAATAAATAATAATATTTTATTATATGTTATTCATTATACAATTACATTATTTATGAACCATATATAGATCCATATTAACCCTATATTCATGTAGTTGCACAATAAATCATGTCATTGCACGTTTTATCCATATATGTAAATTCATCAATAATTTCATATCTTATCACATCAATGTGATACATTAATAGCATAAAAAACACAATACAAATAATGGTTTTACTTGGTATACTTAAACGAAGTAAATCTTAATATTAAATTCTTAATTATTTGTTGATCTAATTTATGGAATTTAATATGAAATCTAAATTATTGTGGAACAGCTCCCAAACAACATGGTTTCACGTATTATCATTTAAATTTAGGCAATAATAACATAGTGACATGGAAGTATTGATATTCATTTACTTATCACTAAAAACATATAATGTTTTATTAACACAATGTAGAATTTTATTTTGTCTCACTTAGTTTATAAAATGCAATTTATTATAGATGATCTTCCACTTTAACATTGATCACAAAAAATCCATCGTTGTTGTACATGTTGGACTCTGCTCCAATCTTTGGATCTTTCAAATTTCTCATCTTCATCTTAATGCCCAAAGACCAATCGAAACTTATAAGGAACTGGGTTTCTCCATGGTTACTACCTTAGTTAACATGTATGCAGGACCTTCACTAGTGTTTATAGTTTTCACATTCAATTGTTGATCTTCCAAAAATGATCATATGAAATGGTACTTGACTTTTATATTCTTAGTCTTAGAATGAAAGAATGATTTCTTTGTAAGATTAATGGAACTCTAGCTATCAGTGTACAACCTACTATATTCTTGCTTCTTTCCCAATTCCTTCATAAAACTCTATAACCAATTCATATCTTTACTAGCCTCTGTAGAAAAAACATACTCATTGTTCGTTATTGACAAAGCAACAACATTTTGTAATTTTGAAATCCAACTTATTTTTGTTCCACATACAATAAAAAATTACCCTATGGTGCTCCTCCTACTATCGATATCACCTATCATATCTAAATTTACATATCCCTATAGAAGAGTGCTTGAACATCCAAAACATAATTCCTAACTAGTGGTACCTCTAAAATACCTACGAATCACTTTATTTTCGTCCAATGTTCTTTACCTCAATTTTTCATATAATTACTCACAACTCCCACTGCATGTGCAATATTCAACCTTATGCACACCATTACATACATTAAGCTCTCAATTTCCATTGCGTACAAAACCTTGGGCATGTAGTATATCCTTATGTGTCTTGGGATACATGTCCTTAGTCAATTGAAATGACTTTCCAAAGGTGCACTAACTGGTTTTTCATCCTACATTTGAATCCTTTCCAATACATTATGTCTATACTCACCTTGAGATAATGTTAATTTCCAATTTTTCCAATCTCTCGCCATTCTCATACCAAGGATTTTCTTTGCAACACCGAAATCCTTCATTGCAAATGAATTAAATAATTTTCATTTGAGTGCATTTATATATTTCATTTTATACCTTGCAACAATCATGTCATATACATACAATAGCAAGATAATATAACTTCCATTATCTAGTCTGTTAAAAAAAAAAAGCGGTTAGAATGGCATCTACTATAACAATATTCAATCAAAACATGTCAAATTAAAAATACCACTTCCTTGGAGCTTTCTTTAGGCCATACAATATATTCTTCCCTTTGACCTCATACCCTATGTCTACTTCATATAAATATCTTATTCCAAATCCCCACGAGAAAATGTTTCTTTATAGCAAACTATTCAAGATGCAAATCTTCCACTTCCACTAGACTTAAAATATTTCTAATTGAAGTCATTTAAATAAATAGGAGAAAAAATTTCATCAAAATATATACCTCTCTTTTGTGAAAACCCCTTTACAACAAGTCTATCCTTCTACCTCTGTTTGCATCTATCTTCTTCCTTCAACCTCCAAACCCATTTATTCTGCAATTTTGTTTTAACTACAAGAAATGGAACCAAATCTCAAGTTCTCAAGTTTGGTTATGTACCAAAGAGTCCATCTTCTCCTTCATTCCTTATTGCCACTTCTTTCTAGTTTCTATTGGTTCACCATAATCAATGAAAAATAAGTAATACATTGAAGGACAATATCATTGAGTGGGTTTAATTATCCTCGTAGATCTTCTTGTAGGAGTTTGAAATTCTTATTCTTGTTGTTTTTCTTGAACATTTTAATTTTTTTTCACCTCTGGGATTTCATTTTCTGTAATCTCATCAAGCACTATGTATTTTTTGTTTGTATTTTCCTATTTCCTTTCTTGCAACCGATCTTTCTGTAATACATTCCTATTGAATATCACATCTCTACTCTTGATTATTTTTTTATTTTCATAATCCCATAAGCGATGCCTAACCTCATAATCACAACCATGTGAGGAAAATACTAAAAGATCTCTAACCTCATCATCAATGTTTAGTCCTACATAACTTAATTGATTTGTGACCATATTAAATTTGTTTAAATGATGAGACTCGCCTTCTAACATCTTCACATTAAATAATCCCTTCATAATAAATACCTTGTTGGAGATTTAGGGTTTTTATTACCGTCTAGCCATTCCCTTCATCACATCCTCCATTTTATTTTATTTTTAAATCTTGAAGGCCAGTAAGGATGCCAAGATTAACCTTATTGTTTATTGTTTCTAGTGTAGGAATATCTCATTATTCATCTTTCATAGTCATTGACTGCTTTGTTATTCCACCCAATAATAACAATATATTCTTTTGATACAAATAGTCTTCCATTTACATATTCTATATCTTATAGTTTTAGTTGTTAAATTTATTGACCATAAAACTCCCTTATTCATTCACCATTGCTCACACTCAAACAATTAATCAATGTAATGGAAGGATATAAAAAATAGTAAATTGAAATCATAAGCCATTCATAATCTGTGATGCCTATTAAGGAAAAAGGAGTCTCTTAACCAACACTTCTACCCAATTTCAACACTTTTACCCAATTTCAAAGGAAAATATTTTCCATTCTGGCTTTGTCAATACTCTTTTTATATACAAAAAATATTTGTTATTGTGGAAAACATAAAAACAAAAGTCTTTATTAGGGAAAAAACCAATATATAAAAAATAATAGAGTATATGCATCTCTTAAATAATTTCAAAATCCTTTATTAATAAATCTCCATTAAACATTTGCGTGAGCATTTGTAATCACCTTCCTAATGATTCCTATAGTATCGGTGAAATCATACATTATTGTAATGGTATACATGATCTAATTAATTTTGTAATATTATGACGTGATGTGGAACAAGTGGTATCTATCATTGTAACGTCCCCATCGTTACGACTACAAGCGAAGAAGGAGGTGCAATTTTTTTTTTTTTTTTCTTTTAGGTAGGAAGGAAACCATGACACCATTAACCACACCTAGATGATGAACACATGCACACTGATCAAGCAACAGACAACTATGAATACACACACTGACACAAGAGAAACTGGGTGAAACATGCATAAAACACTAATGAGAAACAACTACTCACCCGACAGAACATGACCAGGCCTACCAGCTAAGGGACAACACCCCCATCCCAACACAACGGCCTTGACGACCAGTAAAATAGAACCTCGGTGGCACACAACCAAATTCATGAAGGCATTGCAACCCAAGTGCCAACAATGAACTTACAAGATTAACAAAACCCACAACAGGAAGTACAGACCCCAACCAAGTTATCAATTGCCTTTATCCAATAGGGTGCGCAATGATCCCCTCGTTAGGAATCAAGTGTCCCCAGGATATAGGCACGACTCTAATCTTGGCTTGACACATCCTATCTGGACCAAGGACTCTAGATAAATCCAACGTGCTAGGAGCCAAATACCGATAAGAAGACCACACCCATACCCCAAGCAACAGGTCGACGAGACACAAGAATACGACAACAAGGGAAGAATGCAAGCCAATATACGACTTCCTCAACAACCCAACCATTAATCACATCTAAATTAATCAATACTTACAATCTAATTAAACATCGGTGACCAATCTAAATAGAAAGTTGAATTTCAAATTAGTCCACAAATTACAATTCTAGATTAACATTAAATTCAATACAAGTCTAAATTGCAAATTAATTACAAGTCCAAACTGTAAATTAGATACAAGTCTACATTATAAATTAAATACCATCTAATTTAGGAATTTACCAATATACAACAACATTAACCATAGTAATGTAATTTGTTATAAATATGACATTATTCACAACATTAAGTTTCAAACAGTGTCATCATTATTAACGGTAATGAAGCTTTAACCAGCTGTCCAATACACAAATACAACTGATGAGTAATAACAAGTTGTCTATTAATTTAATTTGATGTGTAACCATCAATGTAAATAAATCAATGTATAACCAATAGTAATCCCCAAATCGTTGTGTAATAATCATTGTGTACAAAGCACAACTATATATTATTTACACAATAATGAATAAATAAGTAATATATATATATATATATATTACTTACACACAACTATATATATTATTTACGCAACTATATATACAAAAAATGCAGTTGTATAGAGATATGGAATAATAAGGACTAATAAATGCTAAAACGCAGCTATAAGATATTATACAACATTGATAAATAACTCTTAGGTAGATTGCTATGATTTACACTGGTAAAAACATAGGTAGTCACACAAATGTTGGCAGGTAAGGCATGGTCAACGAATATCTAAATCGCAATCACAAGTTACAGGTGGAATCATGGCCCAATAATGCTCAATTGTTGTCAGTAAATGAGGGTAATACTGTTACACGACAGTCATGGGAAATTTGTGGCTTTCATCTAGAAAATATAATAGTTGTTATTTAAAGAAGGAAAAATATAGGTAGCGCACACTATATGGAGAATCATTGTCACTATAGTGTCGTTACATCATAGCCCAGGAACTAATCACAAAATCATTGTTAAACTGAAATAAAAATTGTTGTTTAATGCTGCAAAGGAAACCGACTGTCTTTTGTTTAAATGGCAGTCTACACTAGGGTAAAATCGTTAGTAAAGCCAAGTATATTCTCCCAACCCATACACCAAAAACAAACGTGACCAAAACACCTAGAAGCGCACCCCTATTCACAACGACTACACCCCCCCCTCACGATACACAGTAAAAAAAAAATTTATGAAGGTAGTCCAGTAAAAACTTTCATGGTTGTTCAAGTGAAAAAGATGCAGGTGCTCAAGGGGAGATCTCATTGTATTGTTAAATGTATAGATCGTTTTCACAAGGTCGAAATAAAACAAAGGTATATAATTCCAGGATGTCAATACATGCAGGCCAAACGCAGGAGGTCTAACATATAAAAGAAAAATTCGTTGTAGATAATACAAAATGGTTGTCCCAAAAAATTGCGGTGTAAACATTCATTTCGAAGGAGGATTTTAACTCCACAAAAGCTACAGTAAAATTTACAATCTTTAGCAATCACTCATTGGTAATTGCTCCCAAAACCGGGTAATTTTGTTCACAATAAAAAACAAATGTTGTCAATAATAAAAAATTAAGGGGATTCACTGAGTGAATTTATGGGTAGGATACAGAGAATATCCAGAACCTAAAATGCAGAGATAAGTTGGTTTAATTCATAGCTATACATTCACACGGTAAAACACAGAGTTAAAATTTTAGGTGATATGAATGATAACGATGGAGGAATTACTCAACACAAGAAGGCACAATTACCATCAATCAACCAAGAACAATCAATAGGGGTAAACAGATGGGAAAGCATACTTCACTCATCTTCCATGCATAGAAAATAAGGGCATTAGAATCTATAGGTCGCGGTGCACCGAAGTGACGACTGTCGATTTGGATCCTTGCCAACTTCTTAGGTGTGGACTAACGAACTAGGGATGAGGACGAATACCAGGCATGAACTCTCCATAAAAATCAATTTAAAACCAACAGGACAGTCACAACATCAAGGAATGAATGCCAAGGGAAACAATTCAAGCAACGAGCTAAGGCTATGGGGAAAATTTAGGTTCTCGGCTGAAATTCTAAGTCCAACATATTCTTTACCCAATTAAAAACAAAAAAAAGAAAGCATAGGGTATAATAATAATCTACCATGCATAAGAAAAGTAAGCGTACCATATCTCAAGTTATCTTCACTGAGTCGTTGTCCTGCACGCTCCCTGCAGCTCCCGCTTGTCGACCGATGAGGCTTCACTGGTACCTCCTAGCCAACGCTAGGGGTACTCTTGTTCCCCCTTAGCCCCCCGATCTGCAAAGGGACCATGCACACTGAACCAAATATCATATAGCTCCCAACTCGCCTCGCAAGGCCAAGCTACCACTCCTCACTGAGCTAGGTATCCCAACTCCCACAAGCTAAGTCAGTCAAGCTTAAAATTCTGCAGCGTAATGTTATGCATAACAGAAGAGATGCATCCTCCTCCAACTCCCTCCTTTATATAGAGTTTCTAGGTCATTTACTTGCCCAAAATCCCATTTAATTTATTTTTTAATAATTTAATTCATAAAAATCCTTCCCGTACATGTGTCACCCATCCCCTTCATTGCACCAAAAATTAAATTAATTAATTAATTAATTACTCCTATTTCCCTCACCCACCTAAAAGAATTCCTATAATTGTTCCTATGTGTCCCCATATTCCCTTACACATTTTAATGACATACCCCCTTACTCATTCACTAGTTGAGTTCAATTTAGAAAGTTCTTAAATGCAAAATACCTTACTATGTTAGTCTTTCTTCTTTTTCCTTATGTTTCCCTTTCTCTTTATGTTTCCCACTTTTTCCTATTTTCCCAATTCTTTTAAATTTCCCTCTTTCCCTTTTCATTTAAAACTCAAATTGGCAAGTGTAGAAAATTACCTCTTTCCCCTTTTTCTTTTTAATTAATAAATTTTTAATTAGGATAACTAAGACAATACTTATTTCTTCTTTTTCCGCCTTTTTAAATTTTATCCACCAAAAGATTTTTTTATAAATTAATTGAATCACTTACCCCCTTCTCGTGACATGATTAAAGATGATTATTATTATTATTATTTTTTTTTTATTTTTTTTTTTATATAAATATATATTTTTATCACAAGTATCACTTACCTAGATTTTAATTTTCAACGTTGGGCGACATTTTATTAGGGAAATTGTTTTTAAATCTTTCTAATCACATTATTCATTCTAAGGCCATCTAGGTTTATTCACTTATTATTTAACAACGTGACGCGCCCTTCAGGACGCACTAGGTGCTCCAAGGGTGCGACTCGCCTCATTTTGTTTCCCTTGCATAATGTGCCCTTCAGGACGCACTACGTGCTCCAAGGGTGCCACTCACCTCTTGACTCACTTGGTAGACATAAAAAACCCTTGGAGTCAATACTCCACCAGGTGATCTTGTGGGAGACTAAGGGCCTCTAAGGAATAGGGCCCCTGCCTTATTGCGCGTCCCTTAGAATCATCGTGAGCGACTGTCGCATTATGCCCTCATGACATCGTGGGTCTTCTCGAACTAGGTAGTCGTTAACCTACAGTTCGAGCCACGACGGGAGCGCTAGTAGGTTGTAGTAGGGTTGTTGTCCACACCTCTCCCTCAACGTCTTTGATAGTCATGCGTGACCCCTCTATTCCACATGTGAGTCTAGTCGACACGCTATCGTCAGCCTGCATCATCAACGAATCATAATCATATGCACACATGTCATATATAGAACAATCAAACCCCAATAGTCCACTCCCTGACTCGATCGAAAGTCCAAGGGTTTCATCGATGCCTCAGCATCCTCGAGGTCCAAATCCTACAAACTCAGGAGAACCGAGTCAATAGCACCTGTCTAAGTCAATATAGAAAAATAACATATAATCACATCCATAATTCCTCATAATAATAATCAATGTTCAAAGGTATAATAATCTAGATCTCTTGCAAGCAAGTGTCCTCAAGGATAAGTTTGTTCAGTGCATGCAAGAGTGGGATGTTACATACACCCCCTCGTGGTCTAAACCTCGTCCTAAAGTTTCACAGTATACAAGTGCTGAAATAATGTGTATAACAGTATCATAAGTCTATCTATCCAAAAAAAATGGAAATTGTTGGCGCATATCATATGCGTCCTCCGAGGTCGCCGGGTGCGGACTATAGTTGTCCCACTGGACCTTGACCTCATCTACTATTCGACGTCATAGTTGTCGAATGCGATGATCCAGGATGTGGATTGGCTCAGCCGTGAGAACACCCTCATCTGACACTCGCAAGGTGCTCAAGTCAAAACATGTGTAGGATCACTAATCATAAAGTCTCAAGTAGAGACGTAAAATACATCGTGCATATGCCTCAAGAATCAGTAAAGGCTAGTCATTAGGCCACATGCCTCTCTTTTCCACAATATCGTAGGATCCCACAAACCTAGGAGATATTTTAGCTCCTTTTCCTAAATTTATCGAACTCTTATGTGGTTTCATATGCATAATACTTGATCGCCACATCGTAACTACGGTCGACACGATGCGCATCGACATAACTCTTTTTTCGATCCTGCACTTCCTTGATCCTTTGTCTTAATTTTTTCATTCGATATTCCATTTCCTGGATCGCTTTTGGTCCCACCAGGGCCCTATCCTCAAGATGATCCCAACTCAAAGGCTTCTGACATGGTCACCCATAATAAAACTCAAAAGGCGCCATCTTAATGGCACTTTGGTCACTATTGTTATAAGAAAATTCTACTAGTCAAAATAATTCTTCCCAACGCATATGTTGGTCCATCACGTACATTGGCAACATGTCTTGCAAGGTATGGTTTGTTTGTTCAGTCTTCCTGTCAGTATTTGGGTGATACAAGGTACTAAAGTTAAGTCGGGTTCCCAAGGCCTCTTGGAAACTAGTACAAATCGTCTAGTAAACACAGATCCTTGATCGGATATAATCCTCTTAGGTATGCCATGCAACCTCCCAATCTCACTGATGAAAAACTCTAGCTATGTCAGGTGCCTGATATGTCATACGCACAGGAATAAAATGAGCATTCTTTGTTAGAGTGTCGACTACCATGAAAATTGATTTGTGTCTCCTTGCTGTCAATGGCAATCCAACGATAAAATCCATCAAAATAACCTCCCATTTCGATTATGAAATAGCGTGTGGCTGTAGTAATCCTGTTGGATGTCTATGTTCGACCTTTACCTGCTGACATTCTAGACATCTGGCCACATAGTTGACTATGTCTGCCTTCATTCCTTCCCAGAAGAATAAGGTTTTAATGTTTGCCCTCATCTTTGTGACTCCCGGGTGAGCCATGTATACTACTCTATGAGCCTCATTTAGGATCAAGCTCCTCAACTCGTCGTTCATTGGTACATAAATCTGATTTTTAAATCTCAATAATCCATAGTCGTAAAAAACAAATCCTTCAAATCTTGGTACCATCATTGTGTTTTGTCTGATAAAATCCTCGACCTCTTTGTACCAGTCATAGTTGCGCTGTAAATTTAGAATCTTTTCACGTAGATTCATCTGAAGAGGCAACACTAAAAATATGCATGGTCTCCGACTCAATGAATCTTCCACTTGGTTCACTATTCCTTTTATGTAAGAAATATCAAAGTCGTACTCACTAAACAATTCCGACCAACGTCATTGTCGCGCGTTCAAGTCGCTTTTCGTAAGATGTGCTGCAATCTACAATGGTTCGTTTTTAGTTGAAAATTTTGTCCAACAAGGTAGTGTCTCCCAAACCTTCAAGGCATAGCCAATTGATAACAACTCCAAATCGTGCATCTCATAGTTCTCCTCATGCCTTCTCAGTTTCCTTGATATATAAGTGATCACTCGACCGTCTTGCATCAAGACTCCACCTAAGCCTTCCTTGGATGCGTCAATGCATACCAATAAGTTCGCATCCATGTCAGGGACCTTTATTATCGATGTTGTTGTCAAGAACTCTTTGAGGCTCCGAAATTCTTTTGCTCTCGGTTCAAACACACTTCTTTTTCTTCTTATGAAACTCCGTGATCAGATTTGCTATCTTCGAAAATCCCTCGATGAACCTTCGATAGTATCCTTCTAGACCCATGAAACTACACACTTTCGAGACATTTGTTGGTGCAAGCCATTCCATAATAGCCTCGACCTTTGCTGGATCCACAGTGATACCTTCGTCGGAGATGAAATTCCCTAAGTAGTGAATCTTCGATTGGTAGAATGAGCATCTGGATGATTTCCCATATAATTTGTGCTCTCGCAAACACTATAGTACCAAACACAAGTGCTCATCATGCTCCTCCATTGTCCGAGAGTAAATCAAAATATTGTGAATGAATATTTGGATGAACTTGTCCAAGTACTCGCGGATCACCTCGTTCATCAAACTCATAAATACCCATGGGCATTTGTCAATCCAAATGGTAAAAATGTAAACTCATAATGTCCAAAACTTGTCTTGAAGGAGGTCTTAGGGATGTCATCCTCTTGATCTGTAACTAGTGATACCCTGATCACAAATCGATCTGTGAGAACACCATCGCACCCTTCATCTGATCGAACATATCATCAATCCTTGACAATGGATACTGATTCTTGATCTTTGCCTTGTTCAATTGATGGTAGCCAATGCAAAGCCTACACGATCCATTATTGTTTGTTATGAATATAAAAGGCGCACCCCACAGTGACACACTTAGATGTATCAGTCCCAGGTCGAGCAACTCCTTCAGTTGCATTATCAACTCCTGTAACTTTGGGGTGGACATACGATAAGTCATTCTCACTAATGGTTCAGTCCCCGGTTTTAGGTCTATGGTAAACTCCAATTCCCTCTATGGCGGCATCCCAGGTGACTCCTCTAGAAAGACATCCATAAACTCTCTCACCACAGGAAGGTTTTCTAGACCTTCCTCTACTCCCTTTTTGTTTAGCGCAAGGATCGCATAAAGCTTACACCCCTTGCGCATGATATTCCATAGCTACAAGGAAGAGATGAACCTCATGGAAACTCCCTGGTTCTAACCTACAATCACGCGTCCCTGTCCCTCGTCATCAACCAAGATCAACCATTTTGTCTTACAGTTGAGTATTGCCTCATGCGATTCCAGCCAGTCCACACTGATCAAGAATTCATAAGATCCTAAGTTCATGACATATAGGTTGGCCCTCGTGACATGTAGCACCCGTCCACAGGATGCTAAGCAATTAACTATTTATTTAAATACTTACACATTAACAATTTTGTTTTATCATCATTTCATTGATTTTTATTTACACATTTCTTCTACATCTTCTCAATGATAAATCTAATAACAGGATGAAATAAGTAGTAGGCTAACTTTAAGATTTAAGAACTTAAAACATAAGTATACCCAAAATATCAATAACAAAAATATCACTGAAAAATACCTCCTCCTTAGTTTGTAGAAGCTCATCAGTTGTAATGTAGTCCTGGGCGCTTCCAAGTATTATTTTCCCACTTACCCAGAGTGAAACAACGGAACCCTCCCTGCTAACTAGGAGCCTAGTTAGCTTCCTAGCTCCAAGAAAACCTTTTGGTTTCTTGGCCCTCCGTGCACGTGAATCCAAGAACAACAAAGCACAAATGCTCAAAGAAAACTATCACAAGAATTATCTTCCAAAAAATTTCACAACCTCTCATCATGCTCCAACCTCTCCATCCCCCCCTCCCTACTTCTTCTCCCTATTTATCAAGTTTCCATACACACTTCCCCAAGTCTCCTCAACCCCCCCTCATTACCATCCATCAACCTTCCTTATCTAGATATTTTTGGAAAATATTAAAATAAAACTAAATATAAATGACTTGCATTAAACAACAA
>ML789121.1:750451-763286 GCA_009831015.1 Picea engelmannii | reverse complement strand
TTAAGGTTAAATTCTCCCTTATGATCAATACAAGCCATGCTTATGGCTATGTTTTTATTTGAAATCAAGTTTATTAAAGACCTTCCACTTACTTACAAAGTAGAGGATAACCCATAAGTCATACATCATGCAATGTTTCCCACCTTAACACAATATTTTCTAGGTTATGAGATTTGTTTCAATACTATCACCCTTAACCTTAATACATATCAAGTTGGAATTTAATTATAATACGTGCTTTGACTTATCTATTACCCACTCTAAGAATTAGATTCCACATTCTAGCTTGAAATGGTTACACCAAGGTACTTTTATAGACATTATCTTGCTCGCAATGTCATGTACTTTTCCATGCATTGAATGCATTAAAATTTCTCATAGGACCTACTCTTATAGTAACTTTGGTTGAATATCAATTTATTATTATTAATTTTCACCAATATATTTATGGCTCAATATAATTTAAAATAAATAAATAAAATAAAGTATATAAAAACAATAAAAATAGTATAAGTAAATTAATAAAATAATAAACAAACGTGATAACATAAATAATTATTATTATTAATTTTCACCAATATCTTTATGGCTCAATATAATTTAAAATAAATAAATAAAATAAAGTATATAAAAACAATAAAAATAGTATAAGTAAATTAATAAAATAATAAACAAATGTGATAACATAAATAATGGTACTAATAGATTAGTACAATAAATAAATAATATGTAACCAATATTATTATCACCAATGTAACCAACATTATTATTATACTAAATCTAACAACTATAAAAGTTTTGTAGATATAATGCGAATAGTAAAATATAGGTGAATTTGCCTTTAATATCATTTTTAATTTGCATACTTTATACTTTTACTAATATACATCTTACTTTATCATTTAACTAACTTTTCATTATTATTTAACTCATATTTATTTATTTTGCCTTTATTCATTAGGATACTTTCATTCCATTAAAACCCATTGTTTTTAATACTTTTATACATTATATTTATTATCATATACATTACTTTTATTTTATATAATTTAATTATAGTATGATTCAATTTCTTCTTTATACCTAACATTCTACTTATAGTACCTGTCACCAGTCAATGTACATAGCAATGAGTTTTCGTTTGATCGTCTATTAATTGCTTGTTGAAAAAATATTTACGAGTTTTCCATAATTTAGCATTATATAGTGAATTTTATTATTTCTTTTAAATATTTAAATATATTTATCTCTAACCCAATTCGTTGATTGATTTAAGGTGTTATTAGAAAACCGAATGTTGCATTCTTGGGATCCAAAATTGTTTTAATGCCAATCAAGTGAGCGTACACCTTTCTTTACCTCATATTAAATAATTTTCTCTACATTGACTCTATCAAATTTCGAAAAATTCCCTCCATGCAAGGCTTTGGCATCTTCACTATGAATTTTGAAAGCCGTTGACCCACCTCTCGTTTCATGCTACTAGAACATTATGTAAAGTTTTTAAAATTCCCCGCTCTACCTTCCGACGTCATTGATTATGTAACGACCCCGCCGTTACGACGACAAGTGGAAACATAGGTAAAAAGTAAATATTTTTTTTTTTTTTTACGACACCAAAATGGAGGACACAAGTAACATAAACTTCCATGGCGAGCGAGAAATATAATATCAACAATCATTAATTACAAAGTTTCAATGCGCAGTAAGTAAACAACTAGAACCATCACGCAGTACATTGAAATCCCATTCCGCAAGAAGGATATTAGCTAAGACTATCATCATGACATTAATTTCCATACACTCGAGGATCCCACCATCTAACATCATACATTACTTTATAAGTCGGTGCGCGCAATCGATTTTATTAACTGAATCCTTCACATGTCAACATTCTTTTAAGGGCATAAGGGTAATCAATTTGGTTATAATTGCGTAAAGCTTAGAGTTCCTCAATAATCATAATTCCACATTATTTTAGGGTGCAAGGTCAACTAATTAATAACACTTCACCCTAACTTGAATAAATATAAGGAACTCACCTGAGGTAAAAATAAGCTTCTTCCACAAACAAACATCTACTACTTTTCCTTGGGTTGCGTAACCTACCCCATTATTATTTAGTAATTATGTGCAAGTCACATTATAAATTCTCTTGAATGATTAAAATAATTCAATAAATGTGTAATCATTAAAGGAAATATTTACTAAGTCATTATTATAAAAATACCTATCACTCAATAGAGTAGATCACTAAGAGAATCATTAATAAACATGAAATCCTATGTGCTTTATTTCTTAAAGCTCCCATTACATATTATATGTTGTATAGAATAATATACATAAGTTCTAATATATCTAGTGGTCAACCAAATACTTGAAGAGGGGGTAAAAGTGTTTTAATTTCTCAAAAATCAATTGAAGGTTGTTTCACTAACTTAGAGAAATTCACCAAGCTCATTATCCTATCATTACTTCCATGTTCAACAAAGGAGGCAACTTAATAACCAATCCCTCTACAATTATAATCGAATAATCAATAACTTCACCTCAATCCCTTTATCCATATAAATTAAAAGAACAACTTAATAATAGCAAGTTGGGACATACAATCCCTTTACCATTAAAATTTAAAAGTTGTTAAATGCAATAATTTCTAGACTGTAATAGAACTTTAACTAAAATATATACTCACTTCTAACTACCACTGAAGCTAAAATTCAATTTAGGATCATAACATAAATAAATTCAACCGAGCATCATTACCATTGAATTGTTTTCTAAGTCATAAATGCGCATGAGTTGTAATTCAAGGTTTTAAACTGGCAACAAATAACTAATTTATTTCTGAGTTAAAAATTTATGGTAACAACAAAATTACGTTTGCTCCTTCCATCAAATCAGGAGTAATTCGATAACACAGCCGTCAGCAAAATTCGAAACTCGTGGCCAACTGTCTGCATCACAGTCCACAATTAAAGGCGATCGGGGTGTGGGAAAAGACTGGAAAAATGCAGTCATACATATTTTTCCTTTATCCTAGAAGTGGAGGTATCATGGAATTAGAAGAATATTATATATTTATTTTAATTTCAGACGCACAAATACTAAATATATTAAAAATCAAATGGCAGAGAGGGATTACAATAATCGGAAAAATAAAACTTTGCCGAGTTATTAACTCATTTTAATATACAAATATTATGTAACAGGAAAACAATTACAATGCCTTGCTGTCACCGAATTCTAAGCTAATCGCTGTAAGGTAAAAGGTTTTTCCGGATGCAAGGAAGGGTGCTATAGCCAGACATGGGTACGACAAGCAACCGGAGAATCAACACAAAGAAAAGAGCACAATTCGCGGTCACTCATCTGTCGAGCGCACTGTCAATCTGTGGTCCAGTCAAGGAAGGATTAGCCTTTGTCCAATCAAGCTGGAGGTGGCTGGGTTTAAACGGCTAAGCTGGAGGATTAGCCGTTGTCCAGTCGCGGTCAAATGATTAGAGTCAACAACGATGAAGAACAATAAAATGATTGTAGGCCCTGAATTGTAATTTAGAAATGCAATTGTGAAGTATAACTTTATCAATGCAATGATTTTAACAAATGAATTGCCATTTAGAAAGGCAATTGTAAAATAAGTTTTTTTTTTAGAATACAATGCATAGGAAGGGGAGATGGTTCTAAGATAATACTGCCATTAAATAACGTTGCAATTACCTAACAGTAAATAAATAACCATTATATAATAGTTTAAATAACAATTTAATAGATAACAATAAAATCAAATATATTGCATTTACTAACCAATAAATAAACTTATAAGATCAACGGTAATTGCTTCCAGGAAGCAACGATCGGGAAGGTAGATGGCATTTAAATTTAATTAAAGTGGATGGCTTGGAACTGTCACCGACAAGGAGAGATCGCCAATATCAAAAAGGAAAAGGTAAATGATTTATTATCTCTCTGACAGCCCCATCTGGTACGACTCCTGCGCTTAAGGAAATAATAAAGAGGAACAACTAAATTTGAAAGGGTGCTAAAAAAGAATGGAAGAAGATTCATGTCAACCGATACTGTCAGAATGATTTATCTGAAAACTATCCAAGTCCCATGTGTCGACCGTTGGTGGGTGATGTTGCCCACAGTCGCCATGCACAACCCAATTAATATAGTTGTGCATCCGTGTTGTGTGACTCTGCCCACCGTTACCATATCAACCATTGAATCCGGATATACAACAGGTAAAAAGATATGGGCAGGACCGACGTGCAAAAGCATATAAATAAGACTTAATTGGCGGTACTTAAGGCTCAGCTCAGTCATAAAACCGCTGCACATTGTTATCAGAATTATTCCTTGCAGGTCTCGATAGTGGTAAAAATGAAATCCCGTAAATCCAGAGTACTGTTTATTCCAGCTGTAAAATTTCCACCCCGTATCTACTATATTAGCACATGGCCAGACATCTACATTGCTACCTTAAGGGAATGGTGTTAAGGAAAACTGAAAATAGACTATACCATCTTGAGTAACCCAACGTCCAATGATGAAACAACACGTGAAACCTAAATCGCCAGAACCCAAGTTATCAAGGCGTGGGTATACAAATTGAGTCAAGGAAAAAGAAGTGTCCGGTTAGTCTCGTTCTGTTCAAGCTCAGGTTCTGAACGCGGTTTAGTATCTAGGAATAGGGATTAATGGAACTAAGCCATCATCTGGCTTATTCTCATTCTGGTTGAAATGCAATGAAAGGGATGCTTATATTAAACATTTGTACCTATTAAATCCACAGGATTGCATTTAAATAATTGAACATCAAATAATTAATAACCAAATACATTCTGCAAGGGAGAAAACGCAATGCGTTGAACTCAACAAAGAGAAATGCATCACCATCTGACTCAGACGCGCAGTACGCCAGGTCGAAATTTTCTGGCAAAGTCGAACTCAAGGAAGGGTATTAGTCAAAAGCGAGGACAGAGGTGAAGGCAGGGATTCCAGTCCCCCTTTTTACCCATCTAGGAATTTAACATTTCAAAATATAACTATAACTATAATATATTCATTGACGGAACCGTATCTGTTCGAAATTCCTTATCTGAAAACGCCAATACTGTACCAGTTTGCATTTTATATAACTATTGACAGAGGTGAAGGTAAGGAGATTTCATGGATAACAAATTTTATTACACCTACACGGAATTAGAAAGCAGTGCATATAAAATCCCCAATCTATTACGCTTCAAGCCACCCGGGTGGTACATGCAGAACATATTTTTATTACATTAGCAGGGTATTGGAGAAAAATACATGTACAGTCAATCTATCAACATTTCACGCAACAAGAAGAGTCCATTGTTAACAGATTTTTATTACCTCTGCATATATTTAGAAGGCAATACATATACAACCCTATTATGATGCCAGCATAGCCTACTCGACTGAAATTGTTAAACAAAAGCCATATCATTTCCTTATAGCTTGCCGCGATGACGTCCGCGCTCCGCTCTGTGCCGCTCCCGCTCGCCGACCATAGAGACTACACCAGTACCTCCCAGCCAAATGCTAGGGGTACTCTGCTTCCCCCTCAGCCACCCAAGATGCAAAGGGGCCACACACAGTCCATATTGTATACCTAGCTTCCCAGATCGCCTCCACGACTGAGCTACCACTCTAATACAGCTGAGAAAATCCCAACTCCTCACAAGCAATCAGTCCAGTTTTCCCATTTCGGAAGCATAACAATACCTAATAGCTCCTCCTTTTCCCCCCCATCCCCCTTTCTTTTGTAGAGTTTTGAGACCCCCCACTTGCCCTAATCACATTTCATTTAAGTTTTAAAGGAAACCCTCTAAAAATTCTCTATTTTACAAGTGTCACTCATCCCCCACATTCTCCAAAATTAATTTCTTTAACTTTATTAAAAGACTCGTTTTCCTATTTTTATTATTCCTTTTCTTTCCCTCCCTTTTTTTTTAAAACCAAAAGGTAAATGCACTAAATAATCTTTTCAATTATTATTTATTTAATATCTTTTGTTCTTTCACAAGTTAGGGATTAATTTCCTCTTTGCAATTTTTTTAAATCCCTTATTTTAATTAAATCCTTACTCTCTTTATTTACCCCAAGAATTTTATGGAGACCTAACTATTTCTTAGGTGGGTTCTTGTTTAAATTGTTAATTTTTATTCCAGGGTCTGTTCTTAAGGTTAGACTAAAATTTTACCCTAAAGTTTTAGATTCAGTAATTAGATTTTGAACTGGGCGACACTGGGTTAGGGGAGTCGTTTAAGGATTGCTTAAGGCGTTATTGTCTTAGGGATATTTAGGTTTGTTTCCTTCATCCACATCAATGCAAAGTTCCCTTCAGGATGCCCCACGTGCTCCAAGGGTGCCACTCGCCTCGTTCGTTTCCTTTGCACGACGTGCCCTTCAGGATGCACCTCGTGCTCCAAGGGTGCCACTCGCTTCTTGTGTTTCTTTTGTGCGACGTTCCCTTCAGGATTCACCACGTGCTGCAAGGGTGCCACTTGCCAACTGGACTGATTGGTAGACCTCTATAACCCCTGGAGTCAACACTCTGCTAGGTGAACTTGTGGGAGACTAAGGGCTCTAAGGAATAAGGCCCCCGCCTTATTGCGTGCCCCTTAGAATCATCGTGAGAGACTATCACAGTCTTCCCTCACGGCATCGTGGATCCTCTCGAAATATTAATCGTTAACCTATAGTTCGAGCCACGGTGGGAGTGCTAGTAGGCGGTGGCAGGGCTGTTGTCCACCCCTCTCCCTTAACCTCTCTGGAAATCGTGTGTGGCCCCTTTACTCCATATGTGAGTCTGGTTGGCAAGCTATCATCAACCTGCATCATCAACAATCATGTTAGAACATGTCAACATCATATCATCAAATCAAAGAAATATCACAGTAAACAATCAACCCAAATAACACACTCCCTGACTCAATCTGGAGTCCAAGGGGGTTCCACCGATGCCTCTGCATCCTCAAGGTCCGGAACCCTGCACACTCAATGAAATTGAGTTAGCAGCACCTGTCTACATCAAAGTAGTAAAACCATCATGTCATCTATCATAACGCATCATAATCAAGGATAAATAGCTTAACATCATAAAAGTCCAGATCACTTGCGAGCAAGTGTCCTGAAAGAAAAAGTTTTATCAGTGCGCCAGAGCGGGATGTTACATACACCCCCTCTTGGTCTAAACTTCGTCCCGAAGTTTCTCAGTATAAATTTCGAAATAAAAGTACCATAGTATCATAAGTCTATCTATCAAACAAAAGTGGGAACTCCTGGTGCATATCATATGCGTCCTCCCAGGTCACCGAGTGTGGACTATATCTGTCCCACTGGACCTTGACCTGATCTACCGTTTGACGTCGTAACTGTCGAACGCGATGATCTAAAATGCGGACTTGCTCAGCCGTGAGCGCTCCCTCATCCGATACCTACAATGAACTCATGTCAATCATGTGTGTAGGATCACTAATATAAGGTCTCAGAACAGATACATGAAAAACATCGTGCATATGCCTCAAAGAATCAGGTAAGGCTAGTCGATAGGCCACAGGCCCCTTTCTCTCCATAATCACGAAAGGTCCCACGCATCTAGGAGAGAGTTTAGCTCCCTTTCCAAACTTGATCGAACTCTTATGCGGTTCAACCCGCAAGAAGACTTGATCGCCAACCTCGTAACTACGGTCGACTCGGTGCGCATCGTCATAACTCTTCGGCCGATCCTGCGCTTCTTTAATCCTTGGTCTTATGGTTTTCATTTGCTCTTCAATTTCTTGGATCACTTCTGGTCCCACCAGGACCCTATCCTCAAGCCGATCCCAACTCAAGGGCGTCCGACATAGCCTCCCATAAAGAAACTCGAAAGGTGCCATCTTAATGGTGCTCTGGTAACTGTTGTTGTAAGCGAACTCTACTAGAGGCAAGAATTCCTCCCGACGCTTTTGTTGGTCCATCACATACATGCGCAACATGTCTTCCAAGGTTTGTTTCATTCATTCTGTCTGTTTGTCCATCTCTGGGTGATAAGAAGTACTAATTTAAGTTGGGTTCCCAAGGCCTCTTGGAAACTCGTCCAAAATCGTCCCATAAACACCGATCCTCGATCGGATATAATCTTTCTAGGCACACCATGCAACCTCACAATCTCACTGATGAAAAATCTCACTATGTCAGGTGCCTGATACATCGTCGCACAGGAATAAAGTGAGCACTCTTCATCAGAGTGTCTACTACTACAAAATCGAGTCGTGTCTCCTTGTTGTCAGTGGCAAACCAATAATAAAATCCATTGAAATAACTTCCCATTTCAATTCCGGAATGGCATGTGGTTGAAGTAATCCTGCCGGGTGTCTATGTTCAGCCTTTACCTGCTCACACTCTAGACATCTAGCCACAAATTTGACTATGTCGACCTTCATTCCCCTCCAGAGGAATAAGAGTTTAAGGTCTTCCCTCATCTTCGTAACTCCTTGGTGAGCCATGTAAACTGCTCTATGAGCCTCGCTCAGGATCAACATCCTCAAATCGTCGTTTGGTGGTATGTAAATCCGACTTCTAAACCTCAATAACCCATCGATATCAAAAGAAAATACCTCATATCGTGGTACCATCATTGTGTTTTGGTCCAATAAAAATCCTCGACTTATTTGTACCAGTCATCGTCACATTGCAAAGTGAGAATCTTCTCATGTAGATTCATTTGAAGAGGCAACACTGAAAAGATAAGTGGCCTCCGACTCAAAGCATCCGCCACTCGGTTCACTGTTCCCTTTATGTAAGTAATCTCGAAGTCGTACTCACTAAGCAATTCCGACCAATGCCATTGTCGCGCATTCAGGTCGCTTTGCAAAAAAATGTGTCGTAGTCCACAATGATCAGTCCTTAATTCAAATTTCCATCCAACTATGTAGTGTCTCCAAACCTTCAAGGTATATACGATGGCTAATAGCTCCAAATCATGCGTCGCGTAGTTCTCCTCATGCCTTCTCAGTTTCCTCAAGATGTAAGCAATCACTCGTCCGTCTTGCCTCAAGACTTCACCTAAACCTTCCTTGGATGCATCAATGCATACCAAGAAGTTTGCCTCCATGTCAAGGACCTTTAGTATCGGCGCTGTTGTGAACAACTCTTTAAGCCTCCAAAATTCTTCCGTGCATTTCTCCGTCCAGACAAACTTCTTGTTTTTCTTCTGCAATTCCGTGATCGGATTTGCTATCTTCGAAAATCCCTCGACAAACCGTCGATAGTATCCTGCTAAACCCATAAAACTACGCACTTCTGTGACATTCATCGGTGCCGGCCATTCCATAATAGCCTCAACCTTGGCTGGATCCATGGCGATACCTTCGTCGGAGATGACATGCCCTAAGTAGTGAATCCTCGATTGGTAAAAAGAGCATTTGGACAACTTCCCATACAATTTTTGCTCTCCTAGACACTGTAGTACCAAGCGCAAGTGCTCGTCATGCTCCTCCATCGTCCGAGAGTAGATCAAGATATCGTCAATGAATACTTGGAAGAACTTGTGCAAGTACTCGCGGAACACCTCGTTCATCAAACTCATGAATACCCCTGGGGTGTTTATCAGTCCAAACGGTAAAACAATAAACTCGTAATGTCCAAATCTTGTCTTGAAGGCGGTCTTAGGGACGTCATCCTCCTTGATCCATAACTGGTGATACCCTGATCGCAAATCGATCTTGGAAAACACCGTCACACCCTTCATTTGATCGAACAAATCATCAATTCTTGGTAAGGGATACTGATTCTTGATCGTAGCCTTATTCAGTTGACGATAGTTAACGCAAAGCCTCCCCGAACCATCCTTCTTTCGTATGAAAGTAACAGGTGCATCCCCCGGTGACACACTAGGACGTATCTGTCCCAGGTCCAGCAACTCCTTCAGTTGCATTTTTAACTCTTGCAACTCCAGGGTCGACATCTGATAAGGCGTTCTTGCTATAGGTTCGGTCCCCGGTTTCAGGTCTATGGTAAACTCCAGTTCCCTTTCCGGTGGAATCCTAGGTAACTCCTCTAGAGACACGTCCGTAAACTCCTTCACCACCGGAATGTGTTCCAAAACTTCTGCTACTCCCTTTTTGTTTAGTGCGAGGATCGCATAAAGCTTGCACCCCTTGCACATACTCTTCCGTAACTGTAAGGAAGAGATGAACCTCATGGAAACTCCTTGGTTCCATCTTACAATCACACGTCTCTGTCCTTCGTCATCAACCAACCTCAACCGTTTCATCTTACAATTGAGGATCGCCGCATACGATTCCAACCAATCCATACCAATCACGACGTCATAAGATCCTAAGATCATGACGTACAAGTTGACCCTTGTGACAAACTCTCCCAGGTTAAGGGCACAGCCCGTAGCCTTTCCTCCAACCTTTTGTTTGGCTCTTGAAGTCATCTCTACGAAGCTAAAATCATCTTGTTCGACTTCCTTTACCTTAATCATTTTTAGCACTTCCCCAGAAATGAAACTCTCAATAGCACCTGGGTCTATCAAAATAATAAGGGTCTGGTCAGCGACAATACCTGTTTTCTCGAGCAGGATCGACTGGTGCTCTGCCTGGTGGTTATTCACCGCCGCATGAATCCGATGGGCCTTTCCCATATCTCCCATAATAGTGGGTCCAGCTGATCCAGACACTCTGGTCCTCTCCACATGACAGTCACGTTGGTAGTGTGGCTCCCCACACGTCCAACACCCCTTCTTCGGCCCAGTAGTCCTGCTACCCGAAGTAGAAGATAACGGCCCACCGACCTGGAGCCCAGGTCTGTTCTGTTGAACAGGCCTAAACTGCTTCTATTGTGGGCGATGCTGCTGCTGATTCTATGGTCCTCGATAAGGTGTTTATTGCTGAGGCGATGGTCGTCGGGGTGTAGTGAAAGTGGATCCTCTCTAGAAGCCACGATATCCCAGCGTATGTCTCGCTAGTGTCTGATGCTGCAGTGTACCAGATGAACCCTACCCTGCTGGTCTCGCTGGAGTCCTGGTCTAACCCTCACTGATAAGATTCTCCTCTGCTATGAGGGGCTTTTGGAGAGCATCCTGCAAGGTTTGAGGCATCAAGATCCTAACCTTTTCACGCAGGATGCTGTTAAGGCTAAACACAAACCTGTTGACCTTGATCTTCTCAGTGTTAAGGTGCGGAGCATACCAGAGCGGCTCCATAAAACGTGCCTCGTACTTGGGCACCGTACGACCTCCCTGTTGTAATGCGTTGAACTCATTGAGCTGACGCTCAATGAATTCCTCTGAAAGGTACCTCTCTCGGAACAGTTCCTCAAACAATTCCCGTGACACGTATTCAACGGCCATGTTCAGCTGCGGCAGGAGCATCTTCTGCGATAAAAGAGCGCTCCCCTTTAGTCGAAGACCACCCTGTGGACCTTCATGCTGGAGGACGTAAACGCGAAGTGTGAAGCACATGCCTTTCTCTACAACTAAGATTCAACAACACCACCGTCTGTGACACTCATGGACACTGAAACTCATCTTTCTTGAGATCTAGGAGGATGCTACCGGTACCAGCTAGAGTGCGTTGGGGACCCTCAGGGGTTCCCTCTAAATGTGATCTCCACAAGGACACATTAAGGTTTTTTTAAAGTATCGCAAGGGTTAAGACTCACAGGTTTATTGCAGTGGAAATCCTGGCGATCCACAGTCGCAGAGTTGAACCAGCTCTGATACGATATGTAACGACCCCGCCGTTATGACGACAAGCGACAACAAAGGTAAAAAAATAAAATAAAAATTATTTACTTTTTACCTATGTTGTCGCTTGTCGTCGTAACGACGGGGTCGTTACAGGGTGGGGGTAATAATAGAGAAATATATTAGGGTGGAGGTGGGAGGATTAATAGAGAAAACATAACATAGGTTTAATAGATTAAACATAACATATGTTTAATAAATAAAACATAACATTATGTTATGTTTTCTCTATTACTTCTCTATTAAACCCCCCACCACCATCATCGTATGAGGGTTGAAAGTTTAGTATGGATCTTTCATATATATATATATATATATATATATATATATATATATATATATATATATATATATATAAGGGTGAGGGTGGCGGTGGGGGAATAGTAGAGGAAACGGAGTTGAAAACCACCTCCATGACCATCGAATGAGGCTAGAGAGAGGCCACCACGGTCGACACATGGAGGTCACAAGTGGCTAGGATTAAACCCTAACCGCCGCGAATGAGCACAAAAGTTTCTTCATTCCTTTTTACTTAATTTTCATAATTATTGACTAAATTAAATTGTTATTTTTTAGACCATTTTCTTCATTATTTATTTTTTATTGTGAATAATTATTTATTACACATATACCTTATTTTTTTATTCACTTTACAATACTATTCAAATTTAATTGTAAAATATACTTAACCACTAAGTAGTATAAAAGAAAATTTGATAAAGAAATATGGCTTTGCCATAACATTGTCAGTCAAACTTGGGATTCAATTCAAGAATATTCTCTTCAAACATATGAACAACCATTTCTAAAGATAATGCATTGGGAATTGAATAGACAAAACATAATTGTTTTGGAGTGGGGGGTTTAATAGAGAAAACATAACATAATATTATGTTTTCTTTATTAAACCCCCCGTCCCCACCCCAACCCTCATATATTAGTGTATGAGGGTGGGGGTGTGAGGTTTAATAGAGAAAACATAATTCTTTGGGGTGTTGGGTTTGATAGAGAAAACAAAACATAATATTATGTTTTATCTATTAAACCCCCCACCCCCACCCCCATATA
>ML789121.1:736268-746971 GCA_009831015.1 Picea engelmannii | reverse complement strand
TTACTTACTTAAAATTAAAAAACAATTAATATAATCATAATGATAGAGAATGTCAAAATTTGTACCTTCACTAAATTTATTAAAACTCTAAAAAAATATTTGAAAAATAAATATATGACAACGACTAGGTTCAGTAATTCCATACTAATAACAACGACTATATTTTCTTAAAACGACAATATCCTATATAGGCAACCGTGTAAACAAAGTAGTGTGACAAAATCTAAGACTTGACAATTTGTTTATCTTTACGTAAACAAACGATGTCTAAAGATTTTAGGCATGTTCAGTAGGCATGTCCCATTGAGTTTCTACTTGCGCCGACTAACCCCCCAAAAAATATAGGTACAAAGATCATTGTGGGACATTAAAATCATCAAAAACATCGAATCATATTTATATGAACTAGAAACAATTAAAATTTGAAATTAATTATTTTGACATAATTTCTAAGGAGACATTATTTTCTCAAACTATCTTTTCGACCCCAAATGAGCTTTGGTAATTTCGATTTATTATTATTAAAATTGAATAAAACTCATCAAAAAAAATTGTTATAATTTAATAGTGTATTATTTAAAATATTTTTTTTTTTTAATAATTTGGAAATTTTAAATATATAATAATAATTTGTTATAATATTATAATTTATTAATTTGAAATATTATATAATTTCTTAATAAAATGTTTTTAACCCATTTTAAAAGTTAAAATGTACATAACAATACTTTGTTCATCATGACTTAGTTTATTTATTTATTTATTTAGAAAAAGACTTAATTTTGATTCCATAGAAAAACAAGGTACAATCTTTAGGTGTTGAGGTATTTACAAAATAAATCTTCATAGTCCAAATACATTCCAAATATTCGAGACTATGCTCCAAACTGTAAAATTAAAGACAAGAAATCTATATAGAATGCATAAGAGAATTACATTTCCATAAAAACATAATCCCTTTTGGAGGTCATCTCTCCATCACAGAACTCTTTCAGAACTAGTTTATTTGTAGCCATAAGTAATGCACCTTTTCAAAGTGAATCAACACAAGTATTAAGTTCCCTAAAATCATGCATGAAGCTAAGTTGATGAAAGAAAGCATAGATAGATTTTAAACATTAACCAAGTTGATAAATATCCATATTTTCTAGCCCAATTTCCTCCTTCATCCATTTGATAGTCAATTTAGTGTCACCAAAGACCTAGAGCTCATACACACTACTTCCCACTGCACACTTAAGAAGTCCAAACAATACATTAAGCTCACCATTATTTTTTGTACCTAAACCCATATTTTCTTTACCAACTATAAAATGAGTTTCTAAGAGATATAGAACAAACCCTAGACCACAGAATCTACCTGAACCTTGATAGGCACCATTGAAAAAATCTCAAGCCATATTTTTGTTGATGTCCACCTCACCTACCTCCTGAGACTTTTTCAAAATAACCGTATCATTATAACTTGACAATAAGTTCAAGTATTGTTGTGAAACCTTAAAGGAAGGGAAGTACTTTTCTTCAAAGGTACAAGTATTCCATGCTAGCCAAATACCCCATGAGACTAGGACTCGAAGGATTTTGATCTCCTTCATAAGAGGAAAAGTAAAAAAAAATAGAGAAAAATGGTTAGTGAGTGATAATTTATCACATAAATGAGAGAGTCCCGACTGGTGCTCAATATCTAGCTAAACCTTGTGAGTAAAGGAGCATTGTAGGGATAAATGAGAATTAGATTCCTCAAAAATTTACACAAACAAAAAAATATTGGCCCTTTCTTACTCCTAATATACATTCTATTCCAGGTCAACACACATCCTTTAAGAACAATTTGGAAGAATAAAACACCTCTCATCGGTCCCTTAACTTTCCATAATTTTGTATACCACCATTGAGATGCATTTTTTCCCAAATTCAACAAGGCTTGGTGTCCAAGTTTTTTTTATTAGAGATCCCCAAAATTATTATAGTACCAAACTGACCCATCATATGCATCTAATAAGAGGACATGATAATTCCTTAGTTTTGTGATGTATTATGTCCAAGACTAGTGTCAATCCTTGGATTAATTTTGTCGAACTAGCAGTATCACCAATTTTATTGAGAACGAAACATCCAATATTTCAGAGGTAATTCAAAAGACCCTCAAGTAGAAACATTATGTCACCACATCTAATGATTGCTTCTGTCTCTACTTTCACCTATGAACCCAAGAGAACCTTGCAGGCCAAAAATTGGCATATTATAGGAAATGCAAGTGTGATGGCCCTTCACTCTTTTGATTCATTATGGGTAGGATTCTTCCACCTTCGAATCAAACCCATTATTGAATAAGGTGTTATGTATTTATCAACCAAATATTCATCTAAATATGGCCATGAGCCAAAAATACCCACTAGAATTTTACAACCAATGCTTGTCCAAGAAATATATATATATTTTAAACCCCACCCTACAAGACTCTTTAGCTTGAATATACTTTTATTGGTATCCAAATGGAAACCCAAGTACTCAGTGATTCTCCTCCAAAAATATTTGAACAACAACTTCTGAATATGGTTGAGAATTCCTTTCAAAATGAGATCCAATAGATGCCAATACATAGGAATCCTTTCAATAACCAACGTTATGAGAATTAATCTTCCCCCTTAGGATATCCATTTATTGCACCCAAAATTAATTCTCCTTTAAATATGGGACTACAACCACTTCCAATCATATATTCCATAGTTATTTGGTTTTATATTATAACCAAGATAGGTAATACTATCCCTAAAATCATGGGAAGGGAAATTGAAAAGATCTTAAATGATATGTGAGTTGTCCTCCCCTATGTCTAGAAAAAATATAGCATATTTGTTAACATTTATAACCATACCTATAGAATCACAAAAGATATCCATTATATCCTTTAGTATCTACCCTTATAATGTTTCACACAAAAAAAGATCAATACATGATCCATGATACTCAATCATAGGCTTTGTAAAGGTTTATTTTGATAACCGAGACAAAGCACGTATGGGTTTTGATAGAGCATAGTTCTTCCTACACCAAACCAATGGCTCCATGGATAATAATGTCTTTCAGAAACCCAAACTGTTCAGGTGTAATGCTATTGGAGAGGATTATTTTAAGTATAACAACAATAACCATTGCAATGATTTTATAAAGACAATTACATAAAGTAATGGGTCTAAAATCATCAAAAGTAGTGGGGAAATTCATGTTAGGAATGAATGAAATGAATGTTTAATTAATACTACTTAGAATCTTACCACATTGGCCAAATTCCTCCACAACTGGAAGAAAATCACTCCTAACAATGTTAAAGAAATATTCAAAAAAATTGGTTGTCCATCCATCCATCCTAGGAATTTATATTTTATGAGAGAGAATAATACCCCCTGAATATCTTCTCTAGTAACCTCTCAATAAAGTGCCTGGTTGTCCTCATCTTGAATGACTCTCATAAAATATGAGATGAGCTTTAGTATTTTCCGCATCTTGATTTTCTCTATTTATTTGAAAAAAGGTTTAAAGTGATCAACTCCCAATGAAGCTAGATCTAAGATATCAAAAGCCTTGTTTCATTTAGAATAATTTAACTTCAAAAGTGTATTATAGTTCTTCCTATAGTGAGAAACGTTTTGGTAAAAAATGGTATTTTGGTCACTAGAAACAATCTAGAGTACCCTTCTCTTTAACCTCCAGGCATTTTCATGTTCTAGCAATAACATGTACCAAACAGATTCTGAAGATCAAAATTTCAGCAAGTCATATTGATACCCCTCACCCCCCTAGATAAATCCATAAATATTCTCGACCTTGAGCTTAATATTCCGGAGCTCTTGATATTTTTTATTTATCCTTTCCATGGCCCAAATGGAAACCTTTTCTTTTAACAATTGAAGGGAAGAGACAAACTCGTAACTAGTTGAAGCATTAATACTTTCCTGAAAGAGTTTCCAATTTTCATAGATAATGTTCTCAAATTCCTCCACTTTAGACCAAGAGGGATTATATTTAAAAGGAGTACCATGTTCCCTAGACGATTTCTCCAATTCTAAAAAGATTGGGAAATGACTAAAACAACTCACTTTACCAACCAATGAATGATATATCCCAATATCCTGACAAAAAATGTGATGAACAAGGAAAATATCAAGTCTCTTTGAAACCCCTTCAATGCTACTTTGATTATTACTCCATGTCAAACAATTTTGAATTGGTTCAGCTTCTACCAAACATGCTAGTTCAAGCTTGTCAATGAAATGTTTTTCCAACTTATCTTCGTGGGATGATGTTCCCCAAATTTCCTCCCTAATAAGAGTAAAGTTCAATTTCCCTCCAATAACTATGTTATCAGAGACGATAACAATTAGAGTAAACAATCGATCCCAATAAGCCTACTTACCCTTGTAATGCCCATAGATATTGAGAAGAGTATTGGAATGAACCAAATTCTTGCAAAAAATCTCTATGCAGAGACCAGGAATAGAAAATAAATTTATGAAAGAGTAATTGGATGAAATACTTGTTATGGACTCCCCCAAATATCAATCAGAATCCAAAGCAATAAAATCCTAGCAAGGTAACAACTTTAATAAGTCAAAAATAATGGGTTTCCTACAACATATAGTTTAATTAAAAAAATTATTGGTCATTCCACCTCTACAAGCCTCTTCAGGGAGAGTCTTTTGGGGGCCGCTTAGGCACCTCATATTGGCATACGTTAATTTCATGGATAAATTTCCTTCGAGGAAATTCCCACTCTAAGGACAACATAGATAAGGCAGTGTATTCTATGTGAAACTTCTTAGAAGGTTCTCTCATGTGCATGATTTAGTGTAGAATTACACTCTTCTTTAGAATGGTTTGTCTCCTTGACAACATCATATACTAGAACCCCCAATGGAAATTAACCCTGATAAGGGATCTGATGATGTAGAATATAGCAGTACCTAGTGGAAGAAGAAGAAAGGGAACCAAAGGATAAATCCTTGCAGGTGCCTAAAGTTTTATGGGGTAAATGGTGAGAGTCCCTTCATAAGTAAGAAATAAATAAATCATCTTACTATCTCTTGGGAGAAATTTTTTTCAAGACCATCCCTAATGAGGTACAAGGGTCATACCCATCACCATGAACATGAAAACTAATGACTGAGTTCTTAGGCACTGAAAACAAGTTAGGTTTTTGGATATGGTATATCTTACTTGCGACCTATCTTGGGTTTTCCGCTCTTGGACTAGAGAGATTTAATATTTCCCCATTGTGAAGGAAATAAATTGAACTCATCACAAAACAAATCCCATGGAGATTGAATCTCCAAAATATGTAGCACATTAAAATCCAACTAAATAGCAATATCACCCACCATGATATCATTTTAGTGAGGAAGGAGACATCGATAAAACGATGGCCTCTAAAGAGGAATTAGGGTTTTTATACCTTACAGTACAAACTAACCAATACTCCCCCTTAAATTTTTTATAAATTTTCAACTAACAATCTGTCAAAATGTGAGCCCCCTTTTAACAACAATAAAATGGAAAAGAGATGTTGATATAGTCTATAGGCTAGGTATAGGACCATTTAATCATAGAGCTCATGTCATGGATCTAAGTAAAAAATAATTTGCAACATTTATATGAAACAAATGGACTTATATCTCACACCATATGTGATTAAATTCCCTAACACATTGGCAATAGACTAAACCCAGAGTTAATCTAGAACTCTAGAGGAAAATTGGGAAGCTTGATTCAAGTAGGCATAATGGATATGACATCCTCTTGGGAATAAAAAAGAAGTTGCCAAGGTTTAGAAAAGAGTATGTGTTGGTCCCGATACAAGTGCCTCAACAAATTTTTCCATGCATCATATTTATAACAAAAAGCAAACCCATTCCAACCTCTTGAAAACAAGTCAAAAATCAGTTCATACCCAAACGATAGAAATCAAATTTTGTCCATCTAGGAAGCAATAGTAAGAATTAAAACTCTCCATCCATTGAATTTCTCAACTATTTCTTGACCCTATAGCTTTTAAGTTTCTCTAATCTTCAAGTCTTCCCCCACTACTAGTGATACCCCACCTCTGAATGACTTAGAAACTTTCTAATACTTCTTTTCTGGGATCCCATGCACAAGAGGTAAACTGCCTGTATGAAACTCAATAATATAAAGTTTTCTACCAAAATACCCTAGAAGAGCAACCCTTTCAATCCTATTATATTCAAGATGATCCATAGAAGGATGTGAAGGGTTGGAAAGTTCAAAAAAAATTATTGTGCAGGCTCACCACATATACCCAAAACTCCACCTGGAAACGTCCCCCAAAAGTTTTTACTATCTCGTCTAGAATTTCAACATAGAACCCCTAAAGGATAGATAAATATACTTGATCTATCTAGATCAGGGAACTTCTTGGAATGGGTTTCATGAGAACAACTAGCCAGGGCATACAAACTATTAACTTCAAGATAGATATCTAGATAAGGATTTATGATAGGATTCTAAAATAAAATATCCTCTAACAACAAATCTTCAGAATAGTCAACCAAGTTTAGGGAGTTTTCCATATTCCTTTCCCCACTCAAGGTAGAGGCCACTTGTCACCCTATATCTACAAACTCCCTACAAAATACTTGCCTCCAAAATAAATCACTTATCCTCCCCTATTCTAATTTCAAGTCTTCCACTCCATGTAGTTCACACAACATCATGACTAAATTATGTGTTAATTTACACATATAGTCTCCCAGCAACACGGTGCCACTTTATATTCCATTGTACGGTGTGGACCCTAGTCCTATTAGGAGGGGTGGACGAATTTCCCATCATGTATGCTCTGAAACCTAGAGTCATGGGAGGATGGAATTAGCTGACGTTCACCTAGACGTGTGATGATGATTGACAATTGCCTGCTGGGGAAGCTTGGTCAATATAGTGACACTTTCGCTTATGGGTTCTATTTGGAGTTAGGTCAATATAGTTGACTCTCCAAGATAGTCCAACAGACGAAGGATAGGAATGGAAGATGGCAGTAAGTTAGAGAGGAAGGATGAATAGAAATAGTTGAGAGTGTATGGAGATTTGCCTTATGGTGGAATTTATTGTTTTTCCTTCTGAAAAGAAAATGTGTATATATGTATATTCATAATCACTTAACTAAACTACAATTGTATAAATAAACATTGTTGAGCTATATTATAGTAATGAAGGGATTACGCAAACATTTTATTGGTTTATTATCTTTTATAAAATGAATAGTCTTGTTGATTGCATTGGATGCATACAAAAATTACTATAGAGGTGATAGTTATTGTTATTAGTACATGTACGAGACTTGTATGTCCTAGATACACATGCATTTCTTATACATGTACACTAGTATGTATGAGTTTTCGTGGATTACTTATTGATAATGTTGTTTATGGGATATGAATGTGTGAACCATGTGTCATTTCCCTTGTATCATAAAATACTTTAACTTTGGGACAAAGTTTCCTGAAGGGTGGGTGTATGTAACAACCCTAATTAATTAATTAATTATCATGATTAAATATGTGTTTAATGAATATTAGTTTAATTAATTAATATCATGATTAGATATTTTTTTAATGAATTTTAGTTAATAAATTATTATTTTTTATTGGGGACTTAGTGTATCGATAGATGGACCCATTTATGGAAGGGGGCATAAGGTGGTTGAGGTTTAATGGGGGTATAAGGTGGCAAAGATTTAATGGGGGGGTAAGGCGGTGAATAATGAGGGAAAGGACGCTGAGGTAACGAGAAACACTCAGGAAGGGGGTCTTCTTTTGTTTTGGGGGTAATATTTTCATATGAGACAAGGAGAAGGTGAAGAGAGGGAGTTTTGGATTGGATCTATATTTCTGGATTTACTGGAAGCTTGCTTGAGGAATTTCACAGTGGGAATTTATGGCTCGGGGGCCACGAAACTGTAACGAATCTTGGGGCTAGGGAGCCAGATAGGTTGTTCCTAGCTGTTTGGGAGTTTAGTCAGTTTTGGGAAGAGCTTCAGCTTGGGGAGAGTTTCAGAACAACATTAGTTTGAGGTATTTATTGTCATTATTATGTTGTGTTAATTATCGTTATGTTGTTATTTTATTTATTTATTTATGATGAATATGTTATTCATTATTATTCTTCTAAATTTTAAATCATGATGAACAGTGGGTTGTTATATGTTGAATAATGAACTATAAATAATTTAGGATAACATTTCTATACTTAAATTTATGTTTTATAAGGCTCTGATTGGATAGGTATTTACACATGGTATTAGAGCCCTGGTTTAAAAATATGGACCAAGGCCTACCCACCTACCCACATGTAAGAAGGAAATTTTAAGAATGGAACTATTCCAGCATTAACCCAGAAATTTAAACAACCACTAAATAGTTATATTGAAACCCTTTACAACATTTTAGAAAAAAAATAAAAATATATATATATATATATATATATAAGCATAAATATAAATTTGGGCATGAGGGCCAAGCTACAAGATCCACTTCCACCTCCACCTAACTTGCAAGCCAAGCACACAATTTTTTTTTTTTTCACAGATATAAAAATAAATAATAATATACATACTAAAAAAAAAAAATAGGTTTAATGCTCTTGTCAGAACATTTCAATTTCCCAACAACCTTGTTACAGATATTTATGTAAATTTGGAGCCTTTTATTGAAATAGTAGATTGCAATTTCAACTTTTCTATGGTTGTTTCATCCCTATAAGGAAATTTTTCCCTCAACTTTAATTGAGATCTTCAATGTGTTACTCTTAATAAAAATTTTGTAGAACATTTTGAAACCTACAAATCTATTGAGAATCTAGAGTACTATAGATTACATGACCAACAAAAGTAGTATATGTTTTGAACAATAAATAAAAACCCAACAATTGGTGCTAACTACTTTCCAAGAGTCGAAGTTGCCAACCCTCGTGAGATGTTATTACAAGGATTCATTTAAAACTTGAAACTATTAAACAACAGTGGAAATTAAGTGATCTCAATTAACCTAACTTGACAAGGGTGACTCTACTACTAACGAATACAAAAAAATAGAGCCAATTTCCAATCTTAGAGTTGCGCTACGAGTCCTCTTGATGACATTACCTTGTTAAAAAAATATAATACTAAAAAACAAATCGTGGACGATTTGTTGGTAAACACTTCTGTTGAGACAAAATATATTTTATCTTATCACAAAATCAACACCCGAGCCATCAATCGCCAAAACAAGGAAAATCCAGGAGAGACCATAGGTAACCAAGTGCATTATCTTATCCACATATGAAATGTCCAAGACTTCAAGTAGCTTTGTTTCCATATGCTCCAAAGGTCTCAAACACGTAGATATTGAGCCAAAGATCTACGAATACTCTCTTACAATGCCACAAGCAATGGATCGGTTGAATTTGTTTCTACAGCAGCCGAAACTTGAGTGGGGGGAGGAAAAGACACACCTTTGAGTGTGCACTACCTGAATTAGGTGATGTATGAGCCCAAGAAAAACGTAAAAAAAAAATATTACTCCCCAAACTGATCCATCCATATTTCCCTACGCATACCCCTCCTTATTGCCCATTATCGTGACCCCCTACGGATCATTTCACCATCCACCCTCCTGAACATGGGCTCAAACTTCCTACCAGCAACCCCCTCTTTCTTCTCCACCACCCACACACAATATGTGGATAGTCCCACACTAGTAATGGTGGATCTCGGCCTAGCAATAGATGGGTGAAGCATTAAAACAAATGAAAAATTAGCGACAACCCCTGAAACAGATATCTAGGACCCCAACACTTCACAAACTGGTGACAGTACCAACCGAAAAAAAAATCATGAATTATCATGGGTCGTTTTAAAGACGGGAATATGCCCCAAGAAATAAAACAACCGAGTCATCCCCTCCTCCACAGGCTTCCCCCATGAGACCGATCGCCATCTCCTAGACCGACGTTGCCGCCTTCTCCTCTGGCGAAGTGAGGATGTAGTGTGCAACCAGGAGCATCACCAGGAAGATCTGGAACACCAAGAACCTGAAAAAAAACCCACAGAGGGAAATTCCCCCTTGGAAAAGAGAATCCAGTCGAAACAAGAGAACGCCATGGATATTTCCATGTCCCATGAAATCCATAGGACCGTGCCCACAACTTGCTGCCACACCAAGCACCTTATCCACCGCTTCTTCACTTCCTCCATGTTCAAACTCCTGGTTTCCTCCATGGAAGAGATTATATATGAGACAAGGCCCCTGTTACCACAAGAAACAAACCCAAGAAAATGCCAAAGGGCGCGATTTCTATCGTATTTTATTATTGCGAACGAATCAAATAAGAACAGTTACGAGCGCCCTAGTGAAACCCTAGCCGCATTTGCAGAGTGGGAGAGGCCCTGACCACATTCATAGAGTCGAAGAGGCCGCAAATGATGGAGTGTGTAGGGTTTTTGGGTAATGAAAGCCCAGAAGAGTGCATGAAGGGTTTTGGGGGGGATGAGAGCCTAGGGGGGCACGTGGGTTTCATGCATGCCCGCACTTTTTTTTATAATTTTTTTTAATTATTTTAATTTTTAAATATTATTTAATTGTATTTTGATTATTTTCTTTTATATTTTCTTTTATTATTATTATTTAATTATTATTTTAAATTATTATTAA
>ML789121.1:723575-736218 GCA_009831015.1 Picea engelmannii | reverse complement strand
AGTATGATTAATTACATAAAATAAAAATTAAAGTAAGTATGATTAATCAAAGGTGATTAAGTATGTTCTATAAGTATGATTAAGGTGATTTAAAATAAAATTAATTAAGAACATATTAATTAAGTGATTAATTAAGTACTTAAGTATCATACCGATAATAATATTAATTTTTAGGATTAAATTGAATGTGTTGATTAAGGCGATTGAAACTTAGGTTAAATTTTAGTCTAGATTATTAGTTTTTAATAATTAATCAAAATCATGATAAAAAATCACATTAATTAGTTTAAACGAAAATTTTAACGACTTAGAACATGATAAGGGGGAGGGGGCTTGATGCACACTAAGAAGGTAAGTTAGAGGAATTGGCGAGTGTGGTACAGTGCTAGCGTAGCTACCAGGCGAGGGAGTCAGTAGTTTTCTTAGGTAAAGACATTGATCTTAGAGGCTTTCGACCCCGACCTAGCCACTTACCCTAAAGAGAGTAACGTCTCTTTACATACAAGTAAAAAAAAAACTTACACCTAACCCCATGTTTTCAAGTTTAAGTTGCGCAAATGTGAATTTCCTTAGACTCTCCCTGACAAGATTTTGGTTGATGCAGATTCAGTTATACAGGATGGTTAGGACTCGAGGAAATCGAGGCAGAGGGGCATTGTCGCAAGGAATGCCAACGTTGCCACTACCATCGCCTGAATTAACTTTCATTATGCACTCTTTGGAGGCCATAAATGAGACTTTAAAGGGGTGCCAGCCAACAAAGATCGAAGTGGAGCCCCCACCATATGGAGAGGGTAAACCTGAAGCGTCTAGGAATTTAGAAGGAGGGCCTCCACCTGGGGACGTCACTAGAGAACTATAGAAGATCAAGCTTCCATAGTTTGTCAAGGGTCGTGCTAGTGAACGTGCAGAGGCATGGCTAGAAGGAATGACATGATGTTTCACCTTAAGAGACTATGCTTCCATATCAAAGGCGAAAATAACAATCTTTCAGTTAAGGGACATCACCTTGAAGTGGTGGGGCAACCTGGATAGGCAGTTACACCTTACCCAAGACACCGTCTCTTGGGAACTTTTTGAGGAAAGGTTCCAAAGAAAATATATACCATCTTACTATGAGGAACAACAAGTGGGAGAATTTCATGCTCTAGACAGGGAAACATGATCGTGGAAGAGTATGAGATCAGGTTTATGGAGTTGGTAAAATATGTTTCGTACATGGATAATGATCAACGATAGGCATAACGCTTTGTCTATGGGTTAAAACCTAAGATAAGGGCCATGGTACGGATGTGGAAACCGTCTTCAGTAGCGGAAGCAGTTGAAAATGAACGTTATGTTGAGGAACACATGAACTTAAATGGAGGTATGAGGGCAACCTTTCCACATTATCCTGGTTTCTTGGGGAAGGCCCCTGGGAGTTTCTCCAGGGGAGGTAGCTCTAGGCCACCTCCTTATGGTAATAAAGTCGCGCCAATGACAATTTCCACAGGTATTTCAATGGCAGCGAGTGCAGCATCTCGTTCATCACCAACAACGCAGGCAGGTTCACGACCTTCTCAGGGAGCAGCTAGTAGGGGTAGGGGTTTTTGGGGAAGGAACTCATTTCAGAGACCGTCACAGAGTAGTGCATAGGTTCAATCTCGTGTTACATGTTGGGTATGTGGAGGACCCCATTACCAACGTGACTTTCCAGAGTTGCAAGAAGTATTTGTGCATAGAGAAGGAAAGGCCTAGATGGGAAGAGCAAGTGGTAGCAACCAGATTTATGCAACAGTTAACAATCGCCAGGAAAAACATCAATCAATGGTGGTGGAGTCGTATGGTACGCTAAATCATATCAATGTTAAAATTTTATTTGATTCTGGTGCTACATATAGTTTCATTTCACCATCTGTAGTAGAAAAGAGTGGGTTGGTAGCCTACGAGCATGATGACTTTAAACAAGTCGAGATGGCTTCGGGGGAAAAACAAGCAGTAGGACCTAGTGTTGATAATTGTCTAGTAGACCTGCAAGTGTGAACTACCAGGTTGAAGGTATACGTCACTCCTCTTGGGACGTATGACCTAATCATTGGCATGGATTGGTTAGAAGCCCATCGAGCTATGGTATATTGATTCACAAAAAGGGTGATTTGTGTTGACGATGAAGGAAGGCCAATAGAGATCCACGGTGTACGGAGAAAGGTGTCTCTATGCTTTATCTCAACTATGAAGGTTAAGCAGTGCATAAGGAAAGGGTGTAGACTATATGTAGTTGGAGCAGTGAATGAAAGGAAATGACCCTCCTTGGATCAGTACCCAGTATTGTCATAATTTAAGGATTTTTTTCCAAATGAGTTGTCAGGGTTACCTCTTGAGAGGGAGCTTGATTTTACTATTGAGATAAAACCTCGTGCATAACCAATTTCCAAGACTCCGTATAGGATGACAGCGCCAAAACTTTGTGAGTTGTAGATGTAGTTGAAAGAGCTACTCGACTTAGGGATAATAAGGCCCAGTGTCTCACCTTGGGGTGCACCAGTAATTTTTGTGAAGAATAAGGATGGTTCCTAATGACTATGTATAGATTATAGGGACTTGAACCATGCTACAATGAAAAATAGGTACCCAATGCCACGAATAGATGATATCTTCGATCACATGAAAGGAGCAGCAGTATTCTCATTGCAATCAGGGTATCACCAGTTAAGGATTAAGGAAGGCGATATTTCTAAAACTGCCTTTCGAACTTGGTTTGGGCATTACGAGTTCATTATAGTACCTTTATGATTAACCAATGCACCAACAATATTCATGAGCCTCATGAACGATGTATTTCAGAGGTACTTAGACCGTTTTATACAAGTCTTTCTAGATGATATCCATATCTATTCGAAGGATGAAAGAGAACATGAGGAACACTTGTGAGTGGTGTTGTCCCACCTTAGAGAGAACAAATTGTATGGGAAGTTGTCGAAGTGTTCCTTCTTCCAGAAAGAAATTCACTATTTAGGTCATATCATTTCCAGTGAAAGAATCTCTATGGACCTAGAAAAGGTAAAGGCCATTATGGAATGGCTAGTGCCAAAAAATGCTTATGAAGTAAGAAGCTTCATGGGGCTAGTAGTTTATTATAGGATATTTGTGGAAGGATTCTATAAAATAGAGAAACCCATCACCAATTTGGAGCGCATGGGGGTTAGGTATGAATGGATAGAAAAATGTGATAGTGCATTCATCAAACTTAAGAGGTTAGTAATTAGTGCACAAATTCTACGAGTGTTGGATATGGAAAAGGACTTCACAGTTTGTACGGATTCCTCGAAGCAAGGGTTGGGAGCCATGCTAATGCAGGATGGAGGAGTGATAGCTTATGTGTCAAGGAAGTTGAAGAAACACGAGGAGATTTACTCTACTCATGATTTAGAGTTGGCAGTTATAATTCTAGCTCTGAAACTTTGGAGGCACTATCTAGTGGGGCAAAAATTTGAGCTCAAAATGGACCATGAAAGTTTAAAATATCTCTTCACTCAAAGGGATCTGAATGCCAGGCAAAGGCGATGGAGTAAGTTTATGAGTGAGTACGATTTTGGTATTTCATATATCAAGGGAAAATAAAATGTGGTCACAGATGCCTTGAGTAGGAGACCACGTGTCTTCTCCTCGGTACCCTTAAAAGTCAATCTAAGGGAACATGTGTTGACGCAACTCCTTGGAGATAGTTTGTATTTAAAGGTTACTTCAAACCTCCAGAGTGGGAGGAAATTAGATCCAAATTATGAACAATATAGCCTAGAAGCAGATGGACTATTAAGATATCGAGGAAGGATGTACATCCTCAAAGGTGGGGATATTCGAAGTATCATACTGAAGGAATCCCATAGAGCACTTTATTGTGTGCATCCGGGTGTGAAGAAAATGTACGCAAACATGAGGAAGCTCTTCTTATGGGTAGGCATGAAGCGTGATGTAGTCGATTTCGTCGCCAAGTTCCTAGAGTGTCAACAAGTGAAAGTCGACCACCATCACCCAACAAGACCCCTACAACCACATGATGTTCCTATGTCCAATTGGGAAGTCATTTCTATGGATTTTGTTGTGGGATTTCCGCTCACATATCATAGACACAATGGCATCCTTGTGATAGTTGATAAGTTGACCAAGAGTCCTCATTTTATTTCGATTAGAGACACTTATGATGTCATTGATGTGGCACGCCTATTTTTAAGTGAGGTCATCTGTTTTCACGGGATACCCAAGAAGATCATTTCAGATAGGGACTTCCGATTCACTTCTAGGTTTTGGACAAGTTTGCAGTCAACATTGGGGACTCAATTGAACTTAAGCACAGCTTATCATCCTGAAACGGATGGGAAAACTGAGAGAGTAAATCAAGTCATGGAATACATTCTTAGGATGTATTTCATGGATAATCAAACCCATTGGGAGAAGTACCTACCTTTGGTAGAGCTCACCTACAATAACAGTTTTCGTAGCTCCATCGAAATGCCACCCTATGAAGCTTTGTATGGAAGGCCATGCATAACACCATTGAGTTGGGAAAGATTAGAAGTCCAAGTAGCAGTTGGGCCAGAATTAATTCAAGAGATGGAGGAGCAGGTGATTCATATTAGGAAGAGACTAAAGGAAGCACAGGATAGACAAAACAGTTATGCATATGCATAGAGGACTGACCAAAGTTATAAAGTGGGAGATCATGTTTTCATCCGTATCAGACCTAATCAGAGTACCATTCGGTTCGGGAAGGGTACAAATTTGTCACCTCGATTTATAGGACCGTTCAAAATCCAAGAGAAAATTGGACCCATTGCCTATCGTCTCGTACTGCAACCCCACTTCCATAAAACTCATAATGTTTTTCATGTATATGTTCTATGTCTTTATGTTGTTGATGAATCACATAAACTAAATTAGAAGGAATTGTGTGTCTCAGACACAGGAACACTTATGGTAGAACCATTACACATATTGGACCGTAGAGTCCGACAACTAAGGAACCATCTGGTAGACCAAGTTAAGGTCCAGTGGGACAAGTATAGTCTAGGATCTGCTACTTGGGAGGATGCCGAGACATTACGACGATATTATCCCTCACTTTTTTTACCACCTCGAGAATATGTTTCTCGAAGGTTGGGTCTATGTAACACCACTATTTGACTTAGACAACCAGGATTACCTAAGGCCTAATCACCTTTATTTTCTATTCAGAGGGAAACTATTAATGATACACTTGAACTTTTAAGACGTAGGAACCTTTATGAATGTTTAAATGTTATTTGAATGATGATGGATATGATGCAATCTATTATGAGAATGTAAATTCTATGAATGTTTAAATGTTATTTGAATGATGATGGATATGATGCGATCTATTATGTAAATCAAAATTTTATATACGAGTAACGTCAATTGAATTATGGGGATATTATGAGATCTCTTTCTAACTTGAAAATTTTGATATTAAAGTTGTTGATATGTGGATACCGAATTTAGATTATGGTTGTATGCAATTACATGATGATAATTCATAGATATGTATGAGTTTGTGTTATAGACTAATCTGCAGGTCATTGGGCTATGAAATAGCCAAGGGATATTGGTAATGAAAGTAGATTCCATGACCACCGACCGAGAAACAATATGGTATGAATCTTTGTATGTGAAATTATATTGGTTTGAATGAATTGCTATGATATGTGGACCAGTAATGGATTTCATGTGATGAGGCTACCTAAAACTGAATAAATGATGACAAAAATCCCAACAACATGGTGCCATTGTATATTCCATTATAGGGTGTGGACCCTAGTCCTATTAGGAGGGGTGGAGGCATTTCCCACCGTGTATCCTTTGAAACCTGGAGTCATGGGAGGATGGTGTTATCTCACGCTCCCCTAGACGTGTGATGATGACTGTCAGTTGCCTACTGGGGAAGCTTGGTCAATATAGTGACACTTACACTTATAGGTTCTATTAGGAGTTAGGTCAATATAATTGACGCTCCAAGATAGTTGAGCAGAGGAAGGATAGGAATGGAAGATGGAATTAATTTAGGGAGGAAGGATGAATATAAATAGCTGAGAGTGTATGGAGATTTGCCTTATGGTGGAATTTATTGTTTTTCCTTCTGAAAAGAAAATGTGTATATATGTATATTCATAATTACTTAACTAAACTACAATTGTCTAAATTAACATTGTTGAGCTAGATTATAGAAATTAAGGGATTTCGCAAACATTTGATTGGTTTATTATCTTTTATAAAATGAATAGTTTTGTTGATTGGATTGGATGCATACATAAATTACTATAGAGGTGATAGTTATTGTTATTAGTACATACACGAGACTTGTATGTACTAGCTACACATGCATTTCTTGCACATGTATACTAGTATGTATGAGTTTTCTTGGCTTACTTACTGATAATGTTGTTTATTGGATATGAATGTGTGAACAATGTGTCATTTCCCTTGTATCATAAAATACTTTAACTTCGGGATGAAGTTTTGTGAAGGGTGTGTGTGTGTAACAACCCTAATTAATTAATTAGTTATCATGATTAAATATTTGTTTAATGAATATTAGTTTAATTAATTAATTTCATGATTAAATATTTGTTTAATGAGTTTTAGTTAATAATTTTTTAATTTTTATTGGAGACTTAGTGTATCGGTAGATGGACCCATTTGTGGAAGGGGGAATAAGGTAGTTGAGGTTTAATGGGGGGATAAGTTGGTTGAGTTTTATTGGGGGGATAAGGGGGTGAATAATGAGGGAAAGGAAGATAAGGCAAGGGGAAACACTCGGGAAGGGGTCTTCTTTTGTTTTGGGGGTAATATTTTCGTATGATACAAGGAGAAGGTGAAGAGAGGAAGTTTTGGACTCGATCTGTAATTTTGGATTTACTGGTAGCTTGCTTGAGGACTTTCACAAGGGGCACCTGTTGCTGGGATTTTTTGGCTCGGGGGCCAGGAAATCGTAAGGAATCATTGGGCTAGGGAGTAGGATAGGATGTTCCTAGTTGGCTGGGAGGTTAGCCAGTTTTGGACAGAGCTTCAGCCTGGGCCAGAGTTTCAAAACAACATCAGTTTGAGGTATTTATCGCCATTATTATGCTGTGTTAATTATTGTTATGTTGTTATTTTATTTATTTATTTATGATGAATATGTATTCATTATTATGCTTCTAAATTTTAAATCACGATGAACAATGAATTGTTATATGCTTAATAATGAACTGTAAAGAATTTAAAATAACATTTATATACTTAAATTTATGTTTTATAAGGCTATGTTAACCTTTACATATATTTCAATTCTACTTCTTCCATTTTCCTAGATTATATATATATATTTTTTTAATGTCATTTAAAGCTATATTTCAATTCTATTATTCCATTTGCTTAGCTTATAATCACTTATAGTGACTTGGGTACTTAGAGCTTTGCAATTATTTTATTTATTAAGCATCTCGATATATTAAAAACTCGATATATTAAAAAGAAATTGATAAGATGGATTTGGAGTGTGTAGAGAGATGTGTTTCGTTTCATGCTTTAAATTTCAATTCTACTTCTCGCATTTGTCTAGCTTATAATCACTCATAGTGACTTTGTACTTATAGCTTTGCAATTATTTTATTTATTAAGCATTTAGATATATTGGAAAGAAATTGATGAGATGGATTTGGGAGTGTGTAGAGAGATGTGTTTGGTTTCATGCAACTCATCATCATTGTAAGTGATAAAAAATAAATAAAAAAATAATGTCAAATAAAATTGAGTTAATTTTTGAATATTTTAATAGTTGATTGTATTATTAAAAATTTAGATATATTAAAAAAAATTGATAAAATGGATTTGGAAGTGTATAGAGAGATGTTTTTGGTTTCATGCAACTCATCATTGTAAGTTGATAAAAAACAATAATAAATAATGTCAAATAAAATTGATTTAATTTTCTCATATTTCAATAATTGATTGTATTTATAGTGTTCTTTGCGTTCATGTCTATACACAGAGAGCAAAAGAATCAAAATTATGCATACAGTCACATGGCGTGCATTACAATGAGATGAACATTATGATCTCTTCAACAATAGGTTGATGCAAAGTAGCTTATTTAAACTTTATTTGCATACCTACTAACATGAAATTCATTAAATTCCCAACAACATTCATATTTAGACCAATTAAATTAATCATTTTTTTACACACATCTGTAAAATCATTTCTTTTATAATTTTTGTAAATGATATATAACTCATTTTTTATTCAAATCATTAGAGGTAAGGAAAACCTTTAAGGTGGAACCACTCTTTATAAAAATTAGTAGACAATTAAGAAGTGAATATAAAGAAATAGAGATGTTTGAGTGTGTTTTTAAAGAACATTGTATTTATGAAAAGATAAATAAGTATTCACATAATATTTTTTTAGTAGGAAATTCAGATTTTATGTTAAGAAATATATTAATGACTTTTAAGGTCATATGAAGATAAGTTGTTTTTAATGGAATTGTAAGAATGGTAGTCATTATTCGTGATGATGATGATGATGATAATGATCATGATTATTATGAATATGGTAATGATTATGACAATTATTAATATTGAATAATTCCATTATGGTTTATAATACTAAGAAATAATGGTAAGTAATTAAATGATTTTTTTTAGAATTTTATTTTTATGCTTCAAAGTATTGGAGACAAGCTTTCCTAAATCTTCATATCTTTCAGGTGTTAGTAACTAAACTCAAATTCAATATGGACATATATAGAAAAATTTAAAAGAATTTGTTTTCCATCCTCCACTTTTTTTCACCCCCCAATGTTTTAGGAATTGTCCAACACCTTGTTCCATCATGGAGCTCATGAGTTTATTCTTATTTTAGCAATATTGATCTTCCTTTTCTAGCTAACTAAAGATGAAATATAATTTTGATCATCTAGGATGCAATTAATGATCTCTATATAGTATTTTAATTTTCACTTTTCCTCTATTTATTTATCAACACCACAATTTCTCCTAAAATTTAGATGTTGATAGCATTTTCAATGGTATTAATATTATGTAGAGTGACCTCCTCCTCTATTCTCCAATAATTTATCCAAGACTTACCATATTTATTAAGTCCCCTTCTAAGTTGTACGTGAATTTTAATCGAGTTCAAAAAAATCTTAGGAAGCCTCTTATATGTCTTATTAGTTGTATTGAGCTTATACATTAAGTATATAGTCATATACATACTCTAAATGAGGGAAAGGATGGGGTCTTTGAGGAGGATAGGTTAGTGCATATCACTTTTAATTTTAAGATAATAAATTATAAAATTCTTTTAGATTTGTTCAATCTACCTCCATGATTCTCTAGATATACTTTAGACAAAACATTTACATCAAAATAAGATAATTGGAGTGAAGATATTCTCAAAGAGGAGATTCTTTCTTTCTCTACAACTATTTTAACGAGAAAAATACACTGTCTACCCTCCATTACTCATTTTTCTCAATTGTATAGTTCCATTTAAGCTTATGAAGATGGTAAACTCCAATATATTTGTATGAAGTTTCTCTTAGTTGTCATTGTCATATACAAAATTAGTGTAACTTATAATTTTAAATTTGATGATCATAACCTATATTTTTTGAGTGTTTAATATCATATATACACCTCATGGCAAGAACAATATTTTTCATGTAAAGAAGGATGATGACTATTCTACCTAAAGTAGTGTTAGCACACCCTAGCTCTTCCAAGAATGTATCTAAGCTGTTAATGTAAACAAAAAGAAATGTAGGGGAGAGTACGACAACCTTTCTTAAGTCTCATATTAAAATTAATTTAGGTAGGGGAGAGTCGACAACCTTACTTAAGTCTCATATTAAAATTAATGTATTTTGGCCAATGCTCCTAAGCTTAGCAATAACAATCTCATACAACATAAATGTCTTTATATCTAGGCACCATGTCAAAAATGTGTCCAAAGTCAATGAAGTAATTGATGATGATAAAGTAATTGATGATGATAGTAAGAATAACATGAAAATATGTAACAAATAAGAAATTTATAAATATCATAAGTGTTTAATTAATGATTTTTTATTTAATCATTGTTACTTCACTTAAATAATTAAAATTTTAATAATTGAAATTTTAAAATCATTTGTATAGTTTCAATTTTAATTTATATAATTTATAAAGTATCAATTATGTAAAAATTTTTTATAAAAATTATAAAAAAATTAACATTGGCATTATTTATATACTAACCTCATATCCACCTTAACCCTAAATCCACTTAAATGAATATCTAGTCATGTCAATGCACATTACATTTAAGTAAATTTATGAATAATTTCATATCTAGTGATACTAATGTTATGCTCTAATAAAAACATGTAAAAAGAATGGTTTTACTTAATAAATTCAAATTATATAAATCTTAAAGTTAAATTCTTCATCCTCTATTATTTTAATTTACTAAACTTTGTCATCTAAATTTAAACAATAATAAAAAAATAACATCAAAGCATTAATATTAGTTTACATAGCATTAAAAACTTTTAATGTTTCATTAATATTATGTAGCATTTTATTTTGTCTCACATAGTTTGTGAAATGTATTTTGTTATAAATAATCTCCCCAACTTTATTGTTTCAATTAATATATTTCATCATATATAGATAGATATCCTTCTAATATATATTATAAATATATTTGAGTTAATAATATGCATTATATTATTCTCATGTAAAATTATACATGTAACATTTTATTATATTATTCTCATGTAAAATTATACATGTAACATTTTATTTTGTATTTCTATAATTTTATTCTTTATTCTTATAATTTGTGAAATTCAATGTCTTTTCCAAAATCTTCTTAGATTTATGGTTTAATTTAATATACTTTCATGGAGCTATTAATTATACATGTAACATTGCCCTTTATGGGGTGACACGGGACAGTTCATTGACACCGGGTTTAGCACTAAGACATAGCATAAATGTTGATGACCTCCACCGACTAGCCCTGCATTTACGATGGTAGACGACCATAACAACAATTATATGGTGGAGGGACACCTCCCTCGCGCGAGCACTCTCGCTCACAGCGCACTCAACATGACAGGGTTTATGAAGGGACAGGTGACTTCGGCCTTTGGCAATTTGTTTTTTCATGTGCCTCGACAGAGTGGGTCTCCTCTTGCTTCGACTCTCCTCATCATCTGGGAGCTCTGGTGCAACCCTGTATCCTTCTCATCCCGGCTCACTCCCATATTGCTGCAATTTGTTGAGGAAATTCCCGACAATTCGTTTTTCCATGTGCCTGGACAGAGTGGGTCTGCCCTTGCTTCGGCTCTCCTCATCGTCTAGGAGATCTGGTGCAGCCCTGTATCCTTCTCGTCCCGACTTACTCCCATCTCGCTGCACCCTCACTGTATCGTCATCTATTCCCTGGCAATCATGACCGGAAAGTGGGGCAGGCCTCGCCGTGGCTCAGCCTGGTACACCCACAAGGTGCAGCGGCAAAGGAAGGAGAAGTTGGAGCGTGCTTTGGTGATGAGGACCTCCATTCTCCAAAATAAGGCTCGAGATGAGCAATTGGCTCTGCATGCCATCATTGCGGAGACAGGAGCCGGATGTAGCAGCGAAACCACGACAATTAAGCCTGGAGACAAGCTGGAGGATGGTGTTGCGGATGCGTTTCCCACCTATTACGTGGAATAATTTCCGTTCATGGAGGACTTGACGACCACCCCAGAGCCCTAAGCCATGGAGGCGAAACACCGGGATGGAAGCGACCCAAAAATTGCTCTGGCATATGACATCCCAGGGTGCATTTTTGAGGAAATTCCCTGGTCGGGTGACTACAACCCCACCAACCATGATATGCAGGCAACGTTCGAGGAAGAAACGCGGGATAAAACCAGAGAAGAAGCGAACGCGGACAAGAATAACTCAGCGAGGAAGGAAGAAGTGGATGGTGCAGAGCTGATGGAGCTCAAAGATAGAATTGGAGCGACCATGGAATTGAGGGATGTATCCCTCAACGACGTGGGTAATGGCTTGCATCGTTCTCTCCTCCGTGCTGAGCATCTGGCTCTGGTGTTCGAACTGCGAGGCCACATGGTAGACCTGGAGCATAGAGCCCTTCTCATGGGCCAGCGTTTGGACATGCTCCTTGACACGTACTCCAATGTTCCAACTAAGCGGAAGTTCCCTCTCTGCGCGCAGGATTTTTCCATCCCGACTGGGTCCACGTGGAAGACAAACAAGGGCGACAGGTCACCGGGTATCTAGGTCCTCTATACTTTTTTTGTTTCTTAGTTTTATCATGCTATTGTTATATGTCCATTTGGACTATAGCCATCTGTCCTGGTTTCCTCCAAGCAGGACATAGGCTATTTTGTTTCCTGTTTTATCATGCTACTATTATATGTTCTCTAAACTATGCTGGTTTCCAGTATGTAACATCCCGCTCTGGCACACTGAGACCACTTATTATTTGAGGACACTTGCTCGCAAGTGATCTGGACCCTTTTGATGTTGGACCTTATATATTTGATTATGATGTGATTGACAGATGATATGATGTGTTACTATTCATGTAGACGGGTGCTATTGACTCA
>ML789121.1:660686-709669 GCA_009831015.1 Picea engelmannii | reverse complement strand
ACTTACATCCAATTCCAATTCACCAACAAAAAGAACAACATAATGCTACCTCTTTTGTTAAAAATTTGACAAGGTACATTTCCAGGTAGATGTAGGATTGGTTGAACAAACACATTTCAAAGGTTAGCAACATCACAAATTCAAACCCCTACACTATGAACCTTATAAGATCATGATATTAATAACAACCCATGTATCATTTGGACTTGCCTCCTCAACTACGCATCTATACTATGAATCTTGTAAGATCGTAAAAAGATATTAATAACAACGTATGTATCATTTGGACTTGCCTCCTCAACTACGCATCTATAATGTTATCCATATTCAAAATCTGAAATTGTATAAACCTCCTCTTTTGGTGGACAAAGTGCAGGCTGTAGAGTCCATCCTACAGATACTATTCCAGACATCAAACCACCATTTTTCTAAGATATCTTGTTAGATGTGTGCACTTGTTCTTCCAAACAGAAGAAACGGCATCAAGGTCAACTTGCCATTCAAGCCACATTTTCTGCTATGCTATGCAATAGCATGCTGTTTAATTGTGTCGGGAACATGAGTTACGTTAAAATCATAGCATAGCATAGCATAGCAGAAAATGTTAAGACTTTGTTGTGTTACGTTCAAGACTCGAAATGAAAGGAGTGTCAAATCCCTGCACCAATGTCTCACTAGCACAAGGAAAAACAGTACCATATTAAAGCAAAAGAGAAAAGCATTTTAAAGATCTGCCTCCTCAACTCGCGGGAAAAGTAACAGTAAATGAGCTCCATCCTCCCATTTGTCATGGAGATTTTTTGAGTTGTCTAGGATCTGAGACAGACGATCAGACAATTATATATGACACTACAAGGTAATAGATGCCTATAACCAAGAATATATGCCGGGCATATAATCCATGGCTGCACTGGATACTATGACAGATACGTATCCATTATAGCTTCCTCGAAACAACCTCCGCTGTTACCAGTATATATATATCTTTGTCCGTTATAGTGTTTGATATCATGCAGTAATCGTTCGTTCAGTGTTTCCCTCTTCTGATATTTTGTTGTTTTAAGGCCTTAATCAGTGTTAGCAATGGCAACGAAATTAAAGAAGCTGCTGCCAGTTCATCGACTAAATCTGATTACAAGATTCATGATGTGCAGGAATTGGTAAAATGTCAGCCTCAAGCTGTTCCGGGGAGATATATCAGAACCAAAGAAGAGATTATGGGATCTGCAACAGTACAGTCAGTTTCCTCTGACTTGGATATACCGGTCGTCGACATGGCCAAACTCCTCTTATGTGGAGGCCCCTCCAGGAAATATGAGATGGCCAGGCTCTCCGCTGCCTGCAAAGACTGGGGCTTTTCATGTTGGTAGCTTATTATAAATTATCACATGTTAGTTTAATGTTTTTTTTTAAAGATTAGTAGTTTATTATAGATTATCCAATGTTAGTTTAATTGGTTATTAAAGTGTTGATATTTTTTTGTTTCTTTGATTAACATAAACTGTAGGTTATAAATCATGGAATCGAGGAAGGAACACTTAGGCGCACAATGAAAGTGGTCCTGGAGTTTTTCAAGCTCCCATTAGAAGAGAAAGAGAAGTACCCAATGAGGCCGGGGACTATCCAGGGATACGGTCACGGTTTTATCTTTTCTCAGGACCAGAAGCTGGACTGGTTGTGATATGATGGCGTTGGGAACAATGCACAAGGCTATCAGAAAGGAAAACCTTTGGCCAACAAAACCTCCTTATTTCAGGTGCTCCCAGTGCTTCCATACCAGTGTAAATAACTAGATTTATATGATCGGCATATAGATTCATAAATTAGCATAGATTTATTTTAATCGTTAATTTATGAAAAAGTAACTCTGGGTTGAATAAAGATAGATTTATATGATCCGTAGATAGATTCATAAATTAACATAGATTTATTTTAATAGTTCATTTATCAAAAAGTAACTCGGGGTTGAATAAAAGAATTTATTAGTAACAATTCATTAATTTATAAATTATGAATAATAAATTTTAGATGGATTCTTCCATTAACAAATATTGATAAGATCATAAATAAATTTTAGATGGATTCTTTCATTAACAAATATTAGGTTACGCTGTTCAACCCGCACAGCTTTGAAGAACTCGACCAAAACAATGAAGAGTAATATGTATATTTACAAAAACCCACAAAGGTCCGTCATTTACTTCTCGCATTTTGCTCTTCGGTTAAAGTGAACTCTTGGATTCATTGTTTGGCATCTATTTTCTTTGCAGGGATACTTTGGAAGCTTATTTAACGGAGGTTTTGAAATTGTGTAGAACCCCTCTCCGCCTCATTGCCGAGAATCTCCATCTGAAGCCCGAATTCTTCAACGACATGTTTGGAGAAAACGTGCAAACGGTGCGCATGAATTACTATCCGCCCTGTAGGAGGCCTGACCTTGTTCTAGGTTTAAGCGCAGACGGGAGTGCTTTCAGTGTATTGCTCCAAGACGACGAGTCAATAGGCCTACAAATTCTTAACAACAACCGGTGGATTTTTGTGGAACATGAACAAAGAAAGATTGTCTATAGCGACATTCCATGCTCCAAGTTACAATTTGGATATAAGCCCTTTGGCTCAGCTTATAGATGAAGATCACCCATGTCTCTACAGAACGTATAAACATGCGGAGTACAATCGCCATTATCTTTCCAATAAACTAGATGGCAAAAAATCACTGTATTTCACATAGATTCATCCTTAAAATAATAATTTTATTATTACTGACTCAACCTTTATCTAAGTTTAAGAATATAGTTTTGCCCTATCCAAGTAATTAACAGAATCAATATATTTCATGATATTGTGATGTACTTATTATTATTCTATTACCTTATTACCACTATCAATATATTTTATAATATTGTGCTGTACTAGTTATTATTCTGTTACCTTACATTCCATTTCATTCATTAAAGCTCATAAGATAACACATTTGTTTCATTGCTGGCTATATAGATGTAAAAATTTTGATAATTCATTGCTTCCTGTATTCAAGAATGAGATGTAAAAGTGTTGAACACAAAGTTTTTTCAGTATAAATTTTAATATATAATAAACATAATAAAGTACATAAAGCAATTCATTTTCACCTAATAATGGTTGGATTTTTGTTAATTACATTTTTCACTCCATTTTTTCAATGAATCTTTATCATTTCATGTTTTTAATAAGAATGAACAGGGAGCTTCTGAAACTAACAATCGGATTTGAACTGTTACGGTGGAAGTAATGGTCTAAGCTTTTAAGCTTGTATCCCTAACCACTATCAAGAACACTGAGTAAGGGGTGGCGAAAAAAACAATCCTAACGAAATGAATCTTTGACTAAAAAATGTGAAAAAAAACAGAGGCACGTCCGCACTCGAGGTTCGGCGTTTACAGGTGCTCGACGCCAAAACAAAACACCCAAAAAATTCGCCGAATCGTGAGAAGGCTGTGGGCCCAGCTCTTTCGGGATTTCGGGTATTGGCGTTTACAAACGCTCGATACAAAAACAAAATGCAAAGAGAATTGCCAATTTGTGAAATGCAATCAAGCCGTGGGCCCAGTCAGATCGGAGTTCGGGGTTTGCCAACACCCAATGCAAAAGCAAAACGAAACAAGAAATGTTGAATTGCGAAATACATACAGATTTTTGGGCCCATCACTTTTGGGTCAGGAGTTTTTGGTAAAATAAAAAGAACTCTGTGGGAATTTAACAGGTAAACTTCGAATAAATATAAGATCGGGTTCACAATCAGTAAAATCAAAATAATCACTGCCTTAAATCAAATTGAAAGCAATATAACTAATTCGATCAAGGAATGAAATGAGTTTACAAACTCAATAACATGAAAACTTCTATTCAAAAATGTGATTCTTCAGATCACCACACTATTACAATCCATTCGTCATTTATTTATACTAACACCAATTGCCTCTACGATTTTAGAAATAATAAAATTTAATGAAAGCGGTGATAGAATTTCGTTGCCTTCAAAGGTTAAGGCGGCCACCATTTAGAGTAATTAAATCTTCAAGTCTTGAAGGGTCAAGATGGCCATCGATCCACTAGTATCCAGGCGGTGAAATGATTAATCTCTGACATACTCCCTCTTAATCATTTCAAAAACAGAAACAAAATTCTTATAAACAATGCATTACAGTTTACAGACCCCAATATTTTTTCTATGTATTTTGAACAATTCAATTCCCAAAGGTTTCGTAAATATGTCTGCAAATTGTTCTTCAAATCTGCAGAACTGAAAAGAAATTTCTTTGCCATTTACCAGCTCTCGAATGAAATGATACCTTGTATCAATGTGCTTACTCTGTTTGTGAAAGACGTGATTCTTTGATAGTGCAATGGCATATTTATTGCCAGAGACAATTTGGGTTGCATCATTCTGGTCATGCAACAATTCATTTAAGACCCTTCTCATCCACACAGCTTGACATGTAGTTGCAGCTATAGCAACATACTCTTCCTCAGTAGAAGATGGAGTAACAATGGGTTGTTTCCTTGATTCCCATGCCACTGCTCTAGATCCAAGACTGAACACATACCCAGATGTTCTTTTCCTGTCATCAATGGAACGTGCAAAATCACTATCAATATATCTGATCAGTTCAAAGTTTAAACTTGATGTATATTGGATACCAAAGTCAGTTGTTCGAGCAACATATCTCAGGATCCTCTTTCCTGCCTGCCAATGAGTACTCTTCGAAGTCTCCATGAATCTCGAAATCAAACTTACAAAAAACATAATATTAGGTCTGGTCGTTGTTAAGTACATAAAGCTTCCAACCAGCCTCTTATAGAGAGTTGGATCAACATATGATCCCTCATCATACTTGCTCAGTTTAATACTAGTTTCCATTGGTGTTGTCACTGGCTTGCAATTCAACATTCTAAACCTTTTCAACACTTCATTTGCATAGTTAGTTTGACAAATGAAAATGCCATCATTAGATTGATCTACTTCAATTCCAAGAAAATATTTCATCAATCCTAAATGAGTCATCTCAAACTCTGTTTTCATGGCTTTTTTAAAATCATGTACAGATAGATCTCTAGTAAAAATCAGGTCATCAACATACAAACAGACAATCAAAATTATACCTTCCTGATTTACCTTTGTATACAGAGTTGGTTCACTTGGACTTCTGTTGAATCCAACACTGATTAGGTATTCATTAATCCTGATATACCAAACTCTGGATGCCTACTTCAATCCATATAAATATTTCCTTAACTTGTAAACTTTATCTCTATGCTTATCAATCTCATAACCCAGAGGTTGTCTAACATAAACCTCTTCTTCCATATATCCATTTAAGAATGCAAACTTAACATCCATCTGATGCATGATCCAACTATTCTGAGATGCAATAGCTAATACCATCCTCACAGTGTCAATTCTTTCTACCGGAGAAAATGTTTCATTATAATCAATACCGAGTTGTTGACTAAACCCTTGAGCTACAAGTCTTGCCTTGTACTTTTCAACTTCACAATCTGCATTCAGCTTAGTCTTGTAAACCCACTTAACACCAATATTGTTCTTACCTTCAGATAAATCTACAAGATCCCAAGTGTTATTTCTTTCAATGGAATCAATCTTCTCATCCATTTATTTTATCCAGACATCCTCTTTAGCAGCTTCATCAAAACTTACACGATCACATGCCATTAATGCAAAATTTGAAATCTGATCTACATCTTCATTTTGATCATACAATTGTCTTAAAATTCTAGTCTTCTGACCTTTACATCTATTTTTCAATGAAGATAAAGTGGGATTTGATTCACTACTTACTTGTGAATCATATTGATGTCCACCATATCCAGATGGCTCACCATGCTCATGAGTTCTGGACGTTATAAATTGAGATGGGCTGAAATCTAGTGCTTGCCTTGATGGAATTCTTGCTGCAGGCATATGTGCATGTGGAACCATCTGTCCATCTCCTTCAGCCTGCTCAGCTCCATCATCATCTTCATGGGGTAACACAACTCCCTTTGAAATTGATTTCTCAATACTTCCATCCCAGGCTTCATCTTCTTTAAATTGAACATTTCTATCGATTACATATTTATGGGTGATGGGATTGTAGAGTTTATATTCCCTAGACTCTTCACTATATCCAAAAAAGATACATCTCTCACTTTTGTCATCCAACTTCCTCCTCATTTCTACAGGTACATGTGCAAATGCAACATATAAAAATTCTAAAATGAGAAACATTACAAGGATTATCATCCCAGGCTTCCTGAGGTACACGATCCCTCACAGTCTTGGTCAGACTTCTATTCAAGATAAAAACAGAGAAAATAACCGCATCTCCCCAATATTCATTTGAAAGATGCTTCTCTTGCAACATGCTTGGAGCCATATCCATGATGATCTAATTCTTCCTTTCAGCTACTCAATTATGTTGTGGAGTATATCGAGCAGTAAACTGCTTTTTAATTCCATGAAGATCACAAAATTCAATGAATTCATTCAATTTATACTCACGTCTTCTGTCATACCTGAGGATATTAATGGTTTGACCACTCTCATTCTCAACCATAGAATTAAATTTCTTAAAAACATCAAAGTCTTTAGACTTCTATTTTAACAAATACAACCAAGTCTTCCTATTGAAATCATCAATGAAAGTCATAAAATAAACATAGCCAGTTAAAGAAGGTGTTTGCATAGGTCCACATAAATCTGTGTGGACAATTTCCAATGGAGCTTTTGTTCTGTAGGAAACATCTGAAACAAATTTCTCTCTGTGATGTTTTCCAAGTATGCAACTCTCACAAGAGCTTGCAGGTTGTTGAATACAAGGTAACCCCTTTACCATCTGTTTCTTCTGTAACAGATCTAAGCCACCAAAATGTAAATGACCATATCTCAAATGCCATAACCAAGATTCATCAAAACTTCCATCTTTATAAACATTCAAAGAACCACTCAAATCATTTTACATAACAAATGGAAACATTCTATTCTTGGTCATCTCTACTCTTGTAATCAATTTTTTGTTGGGTAATTTATCATAGATAGTACATACCTTGTTGTAGAAGAACACTGTATACTTTTTGTTCTTAGTGTATACTGGAACTATACCTTTACCATTGACTATAACCTTATAGTCATTTTCTAGTTTGACTTCAGACTGAATACTAATATCAATGGAAGAAAATAAGTCTTTATTACCAGTCACGTGGTTACTGCAACCACTATCCAAAAACCAAATATCATTTGCACATTCCTGAGTGATGTTACATGTCAAAAAAATACGATTTAGAAGATCTTTAGACTCATTTGTGATATGTGCAGAGTGTTTTCCAGCATATGTCTATTTCTTCCAAAATTTGTTAGAAAAATGCCCAAACTTACAATAATAACATTACACTTTAGTTTTATCATACCTTTGATTTTCTTGCTGCTAGGGTTTGCTGCTGCTCTCTCTTAAATTAAGAGGATTTTGTTGGGACTTTTTCTCAGACTCTGATTCAACTCTGTTGTCCCTTGGGCTAGAAAATCGACCTCCTCTTCCACGAATATAAGACCTTCCTCTGCCTATGCCTCTAGTAACATGCAGTTGGGATTTGAAAGCATGCTCCACGGATCTTTCTTCATATCTAGATATCCTAAATTCCTGAGCAACAAGAGAACCAGTTAATTCATCAATTTGCATTAGACTTAAATCCTTAAATTCCTCTATGGGTACCACAATAGGTTCAAACTTCTTGGGAAAACTTCTCAACACTTTCTCAATAACTCTTTTATTTTCAATATCATCTCCATACTGCCTGAGTTGGTTCACAACACTCATTACTTGAGTCATGAAAGTATCAATACTTTCGTTATTCTTCATTTTCAGATTTTCAAAATCCCTTCTCAAGTTCTGCAACTTGACTGTCTTCACCTTGGACACACCTTCATAACAGGTTTCAAGAATGTCTCAAGCCATCTTTGAAGATGTAGCACTAGCAATCTTCATAAAAATGGATTCATTCCATCCTTGATGGATTAATCCAAGAGCCTTGTTATCCTTCTTCCTGTTTTCCTTTAACAAAACATGGTCAGTGTTAGATAGAGGCAATTCTGCTGCAGCATCAGCTGGCTCAGCATAACCATCAATAACATAAGTCTACACATCCTGAGAACACAAAATCGTTCTCATTTGAATATACCAAGAGTCATATGACTTTTCACTCAGAACAAGAACCTGAATCTGAGAAGAACTACCACCAGACGCAGCCATTTATAAAAGTTTGAAAGAAATCAAATAAACTTTCACGCAGGAAAATAGAAAAGTGAAATTGGGAACCAACAAGAATTATCTACGCTGAAATGAACAACTGACAGGATGCTCTGCAGGATAGACTGACGGCTCTAATACCAAATGTGAAAAAAACAGAGGCACGTCAGCACTCGAGTTTCAGCGTTTACATGCGCTCGATGCCAACACAAAACACCCAAAAAAAATTCCGAATCGCAAAATCGTGAGAAGGCTGTGGGCCGAGCTCTTTTAAGGTTTCAGGTATGAGCATTTACAAACGCTCGATACAAAAACAAAATGCAAAGAGAATTGTCGATTCACGAAATGTAATCAAGTTGTGGGCCCAGGTAGATCGGAGTTCAGGGTTCGGGGTTTGCCAACACCCGATGCAAAAACAAAATGAAACAAGAAATGTTGAATTGCGAAATATGTACAGATTTTTGGGCCCACCACTTTTGGGTTCGGATTTTTTGGTAAAACAAAAAGAACTCCGTGGAAATTTAACAGGTAAACTCCGAATAAATATAAGACCGGGTTCGCAATCGGTAAAATCAAAATAATTACTATGTTAAATCAAATTGAAAACAATATAACTAATTCGATCATGGAATGAAATGAGTTTACAAACTCAATATCAGAAAATCATAAACGCAAAATCCATGGAGAGAATTCAAAAATTACTTCTATTCAAAAATGTGATTATTTAGATCACCACACTATTACAATTCGTTCTTCATTTATTTATACTAACACCAATTACCTCTACGATTTTAGAAACGATACAATTTAATGAAGGCGGTGATAGAATTTCATTGCCTTAAAGGTTAACGTGGCCACCGTTTAGAGTAATTAAATCTTCAAGTCTTGAAGGTCAAGACGGCCACCAATCCACCGCTATCTAGGCGGTGAAAGGATTAATCTATGACAAAAAATCCCTCTTCGTAAATAAACTTGGAGGATTGATTAAAATTGTTGATAAAAAGAATGCTTACAATTTATTTTAATTTGAATCATGTTTTTCATGTATAACGAAGCATTCTGCATGTTTTTCGTGTACAGCGAAGCATTCTGCATGGAAGTCTTAGAGCGTTAATGTCGGAAGAAGGCTAGCCTCTTTGTTATGCTACCATGCATGTTCATGTGTTCTTTTAACAGTTCGAATCCTTAGAGGGTAAGAAGCCGTCAACCACTTTTTTTATTATCATTCCTCTTTGAAAACAATGGTCACCATCAATCTTTAACAGTGCAGGAAACTATTGAATGCATTCTAACATCAAGCAATAAAACATGTATTTAAACTGATGATAAGAGTTTAAGGATAGATGAAAAAGGTTACGGGACTAGGCTAGAGCACCAAGTCTCGGGAACGAGGCTTGGGGAAGGGGATAGGGTTAAGGGAGAGGAAAAAGAGACAAGAGACAGGGATAAGGAGAAAGGAGACGGAGAAAGAAGAAGGGGAAAGGCATAAGGAGAAAGGAAAAAGGAGGAGATGTCAAACTATTGAATGCATTCCAATATCAAGCAGTAAAATAAAACCTGTATCTAAACATACAAAATAAAACCTGTATCGAAACTTACAAAGTACTAAAGATGTTATGTAAAAACTATTGAAAACCACATTTTTAATAAAAAACAATGTCCCTGTAGATGGATGTAAAATCCATCCCTATTATATGGTCGAAACATAACTCATTTGTTCAGCATATTTCTTTTTAATAAAGAGCATATTAAAGAGATTTAATAAATAGCATTTAAAAAATCTTTCCTTGACATGTGTTGAGTTTATATAGTAAAAAAATTCAATCACAAAATAATTCCATTATCTTTAAGATAAAAATATTTCCAATTCCATTATCTTTAAGATAAAAAATATCTCCAAAAGGTTAACGAACAAAATAATTCCATTATCTTTAAGATAAAAATATTTCCAATTCCATTATCTTCAATGTTTTGGGGATTGAGGCTACCAGTTAGCCGGCCACCAGTTAGCCTCTTGCTGATTCAAAGTTTGAAGTTTTATATCATTAGAGTGTAGCTGGTTTTGCATCTTTGGCCCTGGTCTTAAATAAATTGTACGAAATAAGAGGTAGTCTATTATTTTAGACTACATTTACCTTAGTTTCATAGTGTTGTTCACACTTACTTATTACTTTTCATTCACCTTAGTTTCATAGTGTTGTTCACACTTAATACTTTTCATTCAAAGCAAGGTAAAAAATAAGATGTATAGTATTATTTTAGACAACATTTACCCTAACTTGATGGTGTGAGTCTTGATGGTGTTACTCACAGCTACTTAATTTTTTTCACTCAAAGCAAGGCACAAGTAACTGAAGTTGAATTTGAAATGAACAACTAGGACCACTATTTGATTTTCAAAAAATATTAGAGATATTTTGAAAAGAAATATGGTGAAATTACAAAAGTTATGAATAAAAATATATTTCCTGAGTTTGAGTTTGGGAAAAACACTCAAGATTACTAAGAGATTTCAAAATATAACCACTATTTTAATAATATAAATTGTTAAAACAAAAAACACTGAAATTAACAAGCTATGAAATAAAATGTCAATACCAAAACCATAATTATTACGAAAATGTTTAGAAAACAATTATTGATCAGAGTAAACAATAAATCAACCCCGAAATAACGAAGTCTAAAATAATAAAATGTCAATACCAAACCATAAAAAAAAAAATTTATCATAGTAAACAATAAATCAACGTTGAATTGACAAGATCTAAAGTAATGGAGATATGGCCATCTTCAAATGTCATTACCAAAACCATAATTATTACCTCTATGTTTGGAAAAAATATATAAAAAAATATTGACCATTGTAATCAATAAATCAAGGATCAAGACAATGGAAGGAGTTGAACAATAAGAGATAGAAAACATAAATCATTCATGTTCCCTAGTTCTTATTATCATGAAAAAGGAGAGAGGTTATTAACCATATTTAGTAGTGTAATCAATAAATCAAGGATGTTCTTATTATCATGAAAAAGGAGAGAGGTTATTAACCATATTTCGTAGTGTAATCAATAAATCAAGGATGAAGACAATGGAAGGAGTTGAACAATAAGATATAGAAAAGATAAGCCATTAATATTCTTATTATGAGGAAAAGGAAGTTATTAACCATATTTCGTAGTGTAATCAATAAACAAGGATCATAAACAAGGATCAAGACAATGGAAGGAGTTGAATAATAAGAGATAGAAAAGATAATCCATTATTAATGTTCTTTAGTGCATATTATCAAAAAGGAGAGAGATTATTAACCAATATTTCTTATTATGGTTTTTTCAAAACACTAAAAATACTATAAAAAAATTCTTATATCATAGGAAAAAATGAAATATAGAAAACAATAAAACTTATTTATCCATTAAATAATTTCAAAACTCTTTATTAAAAAGAAATCATTAAACATTTAGGTGAGCATTTCTAATCACCTTCCTACTCATCCTTTTAATTGAGCTTCCTACTCATCCTTTTAATTGAGGCTATATAGAATCTATATATTCCTGTACTTTTCCATTATGTGGAACATTAGGGTGCACTCTCTTAGAAGGATGTCCATTTTTTCACCATCATGTACTCATAGTTAGTTGTATCTTTCATCCTTCAAGCTATGTGGATATGTATTATTTATCTTTTCTTTCAATCTGCAAGCTATGTGTATTTAATTTCTTATTTATTTAATTTACATAGTTAGCTTGAAAGTGGGTTCATTGTGAAAATATAAAATACTTTTAGCTAGTTGAATAATGATGAAACATATTCTCTAATTTATTCTTAGTTTTTTTATTTTCTTTTCTAATGGTTGTAATATGTGGTAAAGAGTATCATCAATTTTTATCATACTCTACAACTGAGATCTATATTCATTTAGTGCTCAGTTGTTGTTTCATTTTTTATCTCTTCAAATATGGTTCCCTTTTGGAGCATGCCCTCCCACAAAGATCCTTTTTCAATGCAAATGCTAGACATCTATTTTCGTAAAGATTCTTGTGTTTCAATATTGGGATATCTACTCTCCAAAGCCCACCTAAAATTTATATTGTCAATAGCATTTGAGTTCTTACAGGTTTCATTCCCATCTCAAATATCCTATTCCAATAGTGTGTGAGGTTGTACTGTGAGAGGTTTCTAGTATCCTGTCTTCACAAAATGCCTCCTCTCAATCAAATTTCATCAAATGAAGATGAATCTCCTATCTTCAACATCATTCAATATTATTCTACTACTTTCGGAAAGACCCTAAAATTCCAATCTAATATTCCCACCTTAAACTTCTAGTTATATACTTGCATATCATTACAAATATCGGGGGGAGGGGAGGGGGAATGGAAGGTGAATTGAAAAACTAGGGAATCGAAAACAACATATTTCAAGAATTGTCAAAGAGATGAATGAGCAGTAGTGGTTTCTTCTCTTTGAAAACCACTTAAAAGGTGTGGCACAAGAACGGTGGAAATCTCACATTGAAATTGCAAAGATTAATATTGAACTCAATTAAGACAATAAGTTCACATACTAGGTGCATCACCACATTGGATGCCTTCTTCCTTTCCCTAAGACAAAATTTTTACATTTTAATGTTTAAGCCATTATTATAGTTCTTTGCATTTCAATAGATAACAATAGCATAACACAATATCAAGAAATACACAATCACAAGAGCCACAACATTTATCCTGAGAAACCCTCTAGGGGAAGAAAACCCAACAAAACTTCCGTATTATAGATAGCCAATACAATGCCAAGAGATAACTTGAACTAATACATAACATCCTCTCCCAAAAGATGTGCCACTCTCTCTCCTTGTTTTCCCACTATAGTTCTGAAACTTGTCATTCAAGGAGCAAGTGAGGTGTGTGTCTAAGTGAGGTACTAGCCTCCTTATTTATATAGATCTCGCACGTGTGAAGTGTCTCTTCACTGGTAGGGACAACTTCTCAAACTAGGTGGTTATAACCACCTTTATTATATTTCAGGGCCTCTTGATATATTTTGGGGCCAACTTCTTCTTTTTCCTTTTACAATTACATTATGACCAATCCACAAAAGTGGATTTGGTCCCTATACAATGGCCGACATGATCAATCCCCAATGGGGATTGATCCAATGAATAATATATCAATAATAATAAGAATACACTTTGCAGTAACATTATTTTAACACTCCCCCTTAACAAGAAGGGTATTCCTCAACAACATCATGCGAGAGAGAGAGGACAACATAATCAACAACATCAAGTGGGTGAGAGGAAAACATCATCAATATCATCTTGGAACACTGACTGGTGTATCTATAAATCATCGGAAGTTTTCGTCATCGGCAACATCGTCATTCTCAAAGGAATGCAATCATCATCTACATCAATATGTATTAGTATAAAACTGATACATCATCATCATCCAGCATGAGGCTAGATCATCATAATATAGAACTTGATTTACGTCACATTTGTCATGTTGGAAGCTCAGTACTCGTCTTGCTTTACATCACAGTAATCAAGCTGGAAGCAAGATACTAGACTGGCTTTACGTCATAGATTCTCAAGCTGGAAACATAGTACTAGTCTCATCTAAATGTCTTGCTTTACTTCACAGCAGTCAAGATGGAAGAAAGATAGTCATCCTTCTTTATGTCACAACAATCAAGCTGGAAGTAGGATACTAGACTGGCTTTATGTCACAACTATCTAGCTGGAAGAACAGTGCTAGTCTCATCTCATCATCTTTCTTTACGTCACAACTATCAAGATGGAAGAAAGATGCTCATCCTTCTTTACGTCACAACAATAAATATGGAAGTAGGATACTAGATTGGATTTACGTCACAACTATCCAGTCGGAAGCACATAACTAGTCTCATATTAATGTCTTTCTTTACGTCACAACCATCAAGTTGGAAGCAAGATACTAGACTGGCTTTATGTCACAACTATCAATCTGGAAGAACAGTACTAGTATCATTACAACTTCTTTCTTTATGTCATAGCAATGAGGTTGGAAGAAAGAGATGTCTCATCACAACAACTACTCCCCCTTTCGAGGAAGGTCCTTTTCGACTATTCCAAGCTTATCTCGAAATTGCTCAAACTTTACATGAGTTAGAGGCTTGGTCAACACATCAGTAACCTGTTCATCCGTGGTAATGTACCGAAGCTTTAAGGCTCCTCTCTGCACCATGTCACGGATGTCATGATATCAGATCTCTATGTGCTTCGACATGTCATGGAATACATGATTCTCTGTCATCTTTATAGGATTGTGGTTGCTTCCATATCCAGGTCAAATAGGTCGGTCAACAACTTTCGAAGCCATATAGCTTCGCAGCTGGCAGAAGATGAAAAAATGTATTCTGCTTCTGCTATGTTGAGGGCAATGCTGGATTGCTTCCTACTCTGCCACGAGATTAGGGTTGATGCCAAAATGAAACAACATCATGAAGTGATTTTCCTATGAGAAACACTTCTTTCCCAATCTGCATCAGTATATCCACTCAATGTGAAATCATGATCTCCATCATAGTTAAGACCAGAATCTGTTGTACCCTTAAGGTACCTCATCACATGTTTTGCAGCCACTGGGTTCTACCAGAAACTGACTCAAGGTGTTCACAGAAAAACAAATGTTTGGTATAATGTTCTTCAAGTACATCAACGATCCAATAATCTATCTGTACAAGATGGAATCAAACAATTCTGACGAAGTGTCGACCAACAACTTCAGCGTCACTTCCATGGGCGTATTCATGGACTTGCATTCCAACATGTCGAATCTCTTCAGGATTTCGACTGCATACTTCCCTTGATTAAGGAAGATCCTCTATGGACTTTGTCATACCTCAAGACCTAAGAAATAATGCATTAGGCCAAGGTCTTTCATTTCAAATTCTAAGGCAAGTATCTTCTTACATTCAGTGATGAGATTTTATTCTTCGGTTAAGAATAATTCATCCACATATAGTAGTAATATTACTGGCTCATCGTTCATAAATTTGAAGTATAGGTTATAATCTTCTTTATTCTTGGTAAAGCCCAGGCTCGTAAGGAAACTATCTATCCAACCAGACCAAGCTCTAGGATCTTTCTTCAATCCGTATAAGGCTTTCTTCAATCTGCAGACATGAGACTTCTTGTCTTCAACTTCAAATCCTTGAGGTTTCTCTATATACACTTCCTCTTGGATGACACCATTTAGGAAAGATGTATTTACGTCCATCTGGTGTAGCTTCCACTTCATCTTAGCTGCAAGAGCTATGATGGTTCTGATCGAAGTTTATCTGGCTACAGGAGCGAATGTCTCTTCATAATCAATGCCTTCTTTTTGAGAAAATCTAGGAGAGAAAAATCTTTCTTTATACTTCTCAATACTTCCATCAACAACATGGATTATTTTGAAGAGCCATTTGTAGGATACCACATCTTTACTCTTTGGTCTAGGAACTATTTTCCATACTTTGTTCTTTATTATGGATTGGTATTCCTCTATCATGGCATACGCCCATTCTTTCCTCTGAATGGATTCTTCAAAGAAGGTAGGCTCCTCCCCTAGAAGATCACACATCAAAGCTATATAAATGGAGAATGGATTTGGTCTTTTCACTGGTCTCGTGGCTCCTTGGGGAACACCGTACTTCTCTCCATCTTGAATAAGCTCTCTAGCCCAAGATGGCTTCTTTTTATGGAGGATCTTCATCTAAGGAGGTTCTTGAACTTGTGATATATCATGGTCTTCTCGAATTTCCTCATCAGGGGAAGTTACGACTTCCCTCACCAGTTCTGCGGCTCTAGGAACCTCCCTCATTGCAGTTATGGGGATTACGGGTTCCTCTTCATATACTTCTTCAATATGGAATCTTCTTGATTTATTGAGCACTGCATCTTCATCAAAGGTCACATCCCTGCCGATCTCAATGTGACGGTGACCTGGTATATAGATTCTGAAGGCCTTGGAGACCTCACAGTATCCCACAAATATTCCCTTCTTTCTTGAAGGTTCCAACTTGTTTCTCTTCTCTTTCGGTATATGAATAAATATTGGGCAGCCAAATATTTTGAGATGGCTTACCTATGGATTCTTTCCGGTGAACATTTCTTCCGGGGTCTTGAGCCCAAATGCACTATGGGACAATCGGTTCTACACATATACAACTTCCATTGTTGCTTCTGCTCATAAGCACATAGGAATATCTTGATCATGGATCATAGTCTTCACAGCTTCCATTATCGTTTTGTTCTTTTGTTCAACTACACTATTTTGTTGGGGATTATAGAGAGTAGTGAGTTCCCTCTTGATCCCAACATATTTGGAGAAGTTCACAAACTCTTTTGAGGTATATTATCCTCCATTATCTGACCTGAGTATCTTAATGTTTCTTTCAGAAATATTTTCTATCAAGGCTTTGAATTCCTTGAAATTGCTCTAGACTTCATCTTTAGATTTCAAAAAATATATCCAGGTCTTATGAGAATAATAATCAATAAATGATACATAACATACATACCCACTAATGGAGAATGATGGAATTAGGCCACATACATTTGAATGGATGAGCTCTAGGACTCCTTCTTCTTTGTTGTCTCTCTTTGAAAAAGGGTTCTTGATGTTCTTCCCTTGGTCACATCCATTGCATACACCTTCATGGTCACCTTTGAGTTCTGGTAAACCTTTGACTGCTTTGAATATGTATGGTAGAGCCTTGTAGTTGATGTGAGGTAATATTCTATGCCAAAGTTCACATGAGTTTTCAATGGCATGGGTCATGGCAGCCTCTGAATGACCCTTTAGTTTATACAAGCCATTTTCTTCACTTCCAATGATGATTGCTTCATTTAAGGTTTCTCCTTTAACCCAAATAATAACTTCTCCATATATAAAGGAAGCTCTGAAGCCTTTCTTTTCTAAAGCTGAAATGGAGAGTAGGTTCTTTGTCAAACCTAGTACATATAGTAAGTCCTTCATTTTTAGTGAATTCCCTGAATTCAGTTTGTGGTTTGATTATCCCACTCCCTTGATGGGATATTTGCAATCATCTCCAAGTGTCACTTTTAGAGAAAACTTATTTTCTGAGATACAAGAGAGAATGTTTATTTTTCCCGTCATGTGCTTGGATGAACCACTATCAATGAGCCAAGTGTCCTCTCCAAGTGTTACAGATCCCGAGAGGGCCAAGATTAAGACATGGTCTTTGATCTGCTCTCTTATCATGTTTGTGGGTGGTTCTTCATCTTTGACTACATGGGCATGGTGCCTCTTATGTTTTCTCTTGTATTCTTCTCGTCTGGATGGACAAAATTTTGCAATGTGTCCCATCTTGTCACAATGATAGCATTGTACAGATGAGTAATCTCTTTCCCTTCGCCGTCCTTTATTCTTAAATCTCTTTGGATAAGATTCTTTATTATTGAATTTGTTTGACGGTTGAGGCTCTTTATGAGTCTCCTTTTTGAAGTAGGGTTTTTTCCTTCCTCTTTTGGTGTGAGTAGCTAGGTCTTGATCATCATCTCTTTCCAGTATCACTTCACGATTAGCTACTCTTGTTTTTTCTTGGATGCATTCTTCCCATAGACTATCAAACTTCATTTTCTCTGTTCTGGCACATATCGTTTGGATGAATGCATCCCAAGGTCTTGTGAGACCATTTAGGGACGTCATTATGAGTTCATATTCGTCTATGGTATCTTCAATCGCTTCTAACTATTCTTTGAATTTTGAGATTCTAGAGAAATATTCCTGAATTTGTTTCTCCTTTCTGCATCCTTGTATTCTTCAGTTGAGTTCTTACATTCATCTTATGGTTTATGTTCTTTCCTTCATACAGTCTGGTCAAGGCATCAAACATTTCTTTCAGAGTCTTCTTAGATGACACATAAGGAATCAAGTGGTCTTTGATTGAATCTGCAATGATTCTTTTGGCCCCGATTGTGTCCTTTTGATGCTTGTCTTTTTCTGCAGCATCATCAGGTTCCAGAATTTCTCCTTTGATGAATTTTGCTAGGTCATTCTCTTTATGAACGATTCCAATACTATACTTTTAGGCATGAAAATTTTCCACACCTTCCATCTTGTCAACAAGCTTAGTTCTTGCAGACATATTTTACCTGGAGCTAGGAAAATGACCAAAAAATGAAAATGCTCAAAATCAAATTCCGAACTTACCAAGAGGTGCGGTTGGCTGAGGCGATTAGCCTGGTGTTTTTGGATCTGAGAAAATCCAAGTTTTTCTCCTCCAAACTTGATCTTCAGATTCTGGACTGGTGCTTCTGGTTTTCTGGTACCTCTGATACTTCCGGTACTTCCGGTACAGTGGTTTTTTGGTACTTGTAGTACTTTATGAAACTAGGGTTTCACTTTCCAGGATATATAGCCAATGAAAAGGTGCACCAAGAGTGCCAAACTAATCCTTGGGGGAGGGCACACTTTTCTAGATGGTTTTTGGGCTGAAAAGATTCACCATCAAAAAGTCCTAATTTGCATGTATGGAAACAATGACATTTTTCACTCTTGTGAAAGATGCCCTCTTCAACTTGGCTCTGATACCATGTTAATGTTTAATTCATTATTATATTTCTTTGCATTCCAATAGATAACAATAACATAACACAAGATCACTGAGAAATACACAATCACAAGAGGCACAACATTTATCGTCGGAAACCCTCTAGGGGAAGAAAACCCAACAAAAATTCCTTATTATAGATAGCCAATACAATTCCAAGAGATAACTTGAACTAATACAAATTATCTTCTCCGAAAATATGCGCCACTCTCTCTCCTTCTTCTCCCACTGCAGTTCTGAAACTTGTTTCTCAATGAGAAAGTGAGGTATGTGTTTAAGTGAGGCACTAGCCTCCTTATTTATACAAATCTAGCATGTGTGAAGTGTCTATTCACCGGCAGGGCCAACTTCTCAAAATGGGTGGTTATAACCACATTTATTATATTTCGGGGCCTCTTAATATATTCCAGGGATGACTTCTTCTTTTGCCTTTTACAATTACATTATGACCAATCCACAAAAGGGGATTAGCTCCTTATACAATGGCTGACATGATCAATCCACAATGGGGATTGATCCAATGAATAAAATATCAAATAATAATAAGAATACACTTTGCAGTTACATTATTTTAACATTACCTACTTGGCTACATGTAGAACTTGATATCGAGATGGTTTTATCTATGGAAATCTCGAAGAAAAAGAATCTAGTATGATATTGATATTTTAACCAAGCTCTAGATCCAACTCAATATCATAATTCTAAAGAGGTGCTTACTATAAAATTTATTTATAGTTTGTTAGTGATATTTAGTCATGAAGTAGCTTTATTTGATAGAATCACCTTATATCAATCCTTCCTAAGTTCCCTCACAAAATACACTTAAAAAATTACCTTGTGTCCTGACTTCTCAGCCTCCTTCTCATCGTACTTTCGATAACAAACTAGCACAATCCTCTCAATCCCAACCCTAACCCTATCCCTCGTGCATCTTATTGACCTCCTTGTTGGAGTCATAACCACAAATCCCACTATCATTTTGCTTCCACTTATCATGCCTTATACTTCATATTCACCAATAAAACTCTATACAATGGTGAAAACTACTAGAGCACTTTTAGCATGTCCATGATTTTCTAGATCCATTCCCATCTAGTGACTCCTCTTCCTAAAAAAAAACAATCACTCTCCCAAATGTTAGGGCCTTCCTTAATCTTAATGACTAAGGGAAATTCTTTTGACTCTTTCAAACCTTAGGGCCTTCCTTAATCTTAATGGCCAAGGGAAATTCTTTTGACTCTAAAGATGTACTTTTTACTCATAATTGTCAAGAGAAATACCAAATTTCCATGATCATCCTCAACAATGGAATCCTCGTCATTTTCCCTATTACCTTAGCTAGGTACAACAAACTATTCATTGTCTTCTGATTAATAAATGATCAACCATAACATTTTCCATATTATTTTTCCTAGAAAGTGTCAAATGTGGTGTTACCCCAAATCCCATATCACCTTCACCATAATTCACTATTGGATTCCCACCACAACACATATACATGGTAAAAGCTATAAACTCACCTCTACTACAAAACATTTTCTCCATAATCCTCCAATCCAATAAGTGAACTTATATAAATCCCTTTATGTCTCTATTGTACCTTGCATCAAATAGTGTCCTCCATTTGCACCATCCTTCTTCCCAACCCTATGGAATACTAACCCTTGATCGACCTCTCCTCTCACAAAATTGTCTCACTATCTTTATTTCATTCTCAATTCCCCCTATCCTCAATTTACCAAAAAACATTCATTATTTTCCCCTCTCACAACCCTTCCAAAGAATGTAACAACATCCCTTATTACCCTTACATACATGTTTAAGTTTCATCTCTCCCTTCCTATCCCTCATGCCATAGTTCTCATATTGCTCTTAGCTGCCACAACATTGAAATATCCAACATTCTTACCAGTTCAAGGACATCCAAAGGCTAAATTTCTCATTTCAATATAAACACAAACTCAATTTTTAAATCATTTGGGGCTTCACATTTAGCATCTACCTACTACTCAAATTTAAAATTCTTAATCAGGGCGAGGTTTTTTTTTCCTCAAAAGAGATACTAGGAAACAAACGACTTCTATAGCCATTCACATAATCCATAGCACACACATTTAGCATCTACGTGCTACTCAAATTTACAACGTAATCTAAAGCATTCCTTTACTTATACAAATCGAGGTTCATTCCAAATATACTCCTCATGAAATACAAGATGTAGCACAGCATGCTAACGCTGATCGAGTTATTCAGCACAACAAATATCTACGCCGCGCTACATCTTTTGGGACTTGTATTTCTACACCAACGATAGCATCCAACGATCAACATTATCTCATTCCATTTCAATATCATATCATTTGTTGGTATCGATTCTCATGGGACTCGTATTTCTACACCAACAATAGAATCCCACGGTCCTCGAGGTAAATATTATCTCATTCCATTTCAATATCATATCATTTGTTGGTATCAATACTCATATACTATTAAAAACTATAATTACCTAACTGTTATCTCATTTCATTTCAATATTATTTGTTGGTATCAATTCTCATATATTGCTAAAAACTGTAATCATAGTTAGTTGGTTTACCTAACTTTATACAGTTACATGATAATTATAGTCTTTTTGTATTACATATGAATGTGTATGTATATGATTATTTTCTCATTAATAATTATAGAGTGTGCCTTTTCTCCTTATATTCTATTTATCTCTATTTATCATGGTTTCATAATTGCTTCAATTATTTTCATTATGTATTTTCATTTTTCTTCTTTATGACTCTAATAATAATATGAGAGCATGATATTGATTTTATGAGCCTAGTAGTTTATCAAAGTCCTATAGTTTTTAGGGTCTGGTAGATCCATAGTAGTTTTTCTATGGATTTGAAGTGCACTGACAGTAATGAAGTGGGAGACCTATAAAACCATCAGAGAATTTATTCGAAACCGATGTTGAGCAGGCCATTGCAAACGGTGTTGAAGATTTCTGCTTAGCATTTATCATTGAAAGAAGTGAAGGAGGAATGGAATCTAGCTGAAGCCATTCAAGGGTGGATTCAAGAGTGGAAAATAATTCATATATGGACAGTTAAGAGGAAAAAAAACTATTGTGATCGGAATCAATCTGGTGAACCTGACGGAGCGTTGATCTGAAGCAAAGAAGTGATCTTGCAAGAAGATTCTAGCTCATCTTTGTTTTATTTAACGACACAAAAATTTGATGGAAAAATGTGATCGATCTGTTTTATTGAGGTGCTAATCCTACGCGTACCCTTACGACGTGCAAGAAGGAACGTTGGCACAAATAGAAACTTTGACTTGGACGGATGGACATGGTAATAATGACCGTTATGTAAAGAACAAGTGATATGAGGGAAGATAACCAACTCTCCATCTGCAATCTCGACTTGTTAATACCTAGGCTTGGAAATTAATTATGGGATCTTCATTTTTATCTTGCTCATGCTCCATGATTTTATAAACGTCCCTTTAAAAATCCGTCCTTTCAAAGATATAAAATGGTATATGACAGTCATTTACAAGGCATCATATGGTGAAATAGTTGAGTGGAATATAAATTTATTATTCACTAATTTAGTCATCTTTCATATATAATATTAACGTTTCATAAAAAAAGAACATTAAAGTATGGAGGGTTATAACTTTATGAAATATTTGCTAAAAGTTTTTATTTGGAGTAATAAGTGGATTAAATTTTTTTATTTGGGAGTCTTATTTAAAGTGGGATCATATTCATAATATACTCAAAATTTTGTAAAGGAGTTATAAGGTTTTCTGTAAAGAAAGATTATTTATTCTTAGGATTTTTTTGTGCATCTAAGTCATTGGTTATACTGTAGTTTTTGGCATTCATGCAATATTTCCAGAAAAGGTTGTACCCTACACATGATCGATTGTACCCGACACCCGTGAGTTTTTGGCCCAAGTTGTAAGTTTTTCCATAGTTTATTGTATTCCCCATCTATTTAGTAAGTCTTGTTGAGTCATGCAATTGTATTCCTCTTGTCCATAGAGAGGATGTTGTATCAAGTTGTGGCATGAACCATTGTGTAGCTTAAGGGTGTATCGAAGACATTGAATCTTCGATTAAGGGGGGGGAATATGAGATAGTAATCTCAGATTGAGGGACCAAAGTATGTGAACAGATGATCAAATAGGAAATAAGCATGCAGTCTTGTTCCTAAAGTTTAGTAGAAGCCTACATCTTATGCTATTTGTGAGGCTCCAAGTTTGATTTAGAGCCTCTAAACAAATGATCAAGTATGCAACCTAGTTCCTGTAATGTAGTCTTGTTCCTGAACATATTGTTGTTGATATGGTTTGTGGTAGTACTAAAACCATTCATAGTTTTTTGAGCCTTGAACTCTTGATATTTTTTGGTCATCTTAAAACCACCAATTAAGAAAAAGAGATGAAGTTCTGCTTGCGAAGACATAAAGTTTTGCTAGTTACATTTTCATATTTTTGAGCCTTAAACTCTTGTTAGTTTATGGTCATCTTTAAACCATGCCAATTATTAGAAGACATCATATTTTGCTAGACATTGGGTTTGTGATCATCCTAAAACCACCATATTGGTTTGTGGTCATCCCAAAACAACCAAATGAGTTTGTGGTCACCCTTAAACCACCAATTTAGTAGAAGCCATCAACTTTTTCTATTTTTTTCAGAGTTTAGAGAGGATCTGAAGCCTTCTGAATATTTCTTGACACATTACTAGTTGTCAAGTAGTGGCATTTTTTTAGGCAAGAACGAACTTATGATTAAGGGGGGATGTTAAAAACTCTAATCATAGTTCGTTGGTTTACCTAACTGTTATATATGACAGTTGTGGTATTTTTGTATATATATGTACATCTATGTAAATGATTATTTTATCATTAATGATTGTAGAGTATACCTTTTTATCCTATATTCTATTTATCTTTGTTTATCATGGTTTCTTGATTGCTTTAGTTATTTCCATTATGTTTCTACATTTTTCTTCATTATGAATCTAACATATACAAGTGAATTCTATATTTAAAAACATATATTAAACACACATAATAATAGTGAGGTCACAAGGTCTCAAACCAGTGAAATTATGCTCACACACTTTATATTCTAAGATGGAAACTGATTACATATATATAGGGTAAGAGAGCCTCTAACAACCTCCTAAATTTGTGGATCTGAAAACCACTCAAACACTAATGTACCTTACAATAGAAATATGTTCTATCAATTTCTTACGATAGAATCAATATTGTAGACTAGATTAATGTTTTATGCAGATCAATTTCTAGATAGCTCTGTCAATGCTTTGTGAAGATCTCTGAGCAACTTCTTTCTCTTCCTCAACAAAAAATACACACAAGTCTGTGTGCATTTTATTTGAAAGATCTCTCTACCATGATTCTCTTCTACACAGGGAGCAGAATGCTCCACATAGCAAACACATGGCCGCACAAATAGCTCAACAATGATGGTTCATCTTGTGGATGATTGTAACTCTTCCTCCACATAGATTAGCTTCAACAAACACCAGTTTCTCTCTTCTTCGTGAACTGCAGCATGAGAAATGTATCTCTTATACCAACTTAAGAAAAATATATTAACCACACATAATAACAGTGAGGTTGACGTAGGAGCAATGTAAGCAGCCAACGAAGAAAGTAACGTAAAAGGTGGAAGACAGCTGGAAAAGCACCAACGCACGTTTTTGATATGTTTTAAAAAAAAATAATGAAGCGAATATTAATGTGATAGCTAGGGGAAGCGTACTTACATTTATATCTTAGATGTTGTAAAGAGATCTTGAGAACTGCTCTCATCTGTAGAACGTAAACGCATTTATACATAATTAATTAATGTAGGTAGATTTGAATTCATAGATTAGACAGTTTAGAGAGTAGGAGGGAAAATGGATATAGACACCCTCACCCTTGTATCATTGTAATGATAGATGATTATTCGGATTTCATAAGATGTAGAGTTGTAGCAGAGAGCTGTAGAGAAGAACCCATGTATAGGAGCACTTGAGTTAATATATGAAGCTTTGACTCAATTTTCATGGTGTTGTGATGCTTACTGTTTACATTTTCTGAATGGTATGTTTACAGTTGCTTTGTTTCTCTGTATGCATTTGTTTCAATGCTTTGTTGTGTGTATGAGTTCATGTTGAGTGTATGAAGTTTAAGAGAGGAGACGAATGATTTTCAATTATTTCTCTTCCTGAGAATTCCTGCAAGGAGTGCAGCGAACGTCCGCAAGGTGTGCATTGACGAAGGTTTGAGTTTTATCTCATAAAGCTTAGGAGAGATACCATTGTTCTCATACTAGCAGAAGTGCAGGTGAAGCACAGAGTCGTGCAAGGTGTGTGCAGGCTAGTTGAAGCCTTAGAAGTTATCAACTAAGGTGAAGGTGGAAGGACTACTATTGCAAAGAGTCCATAGAGTCAAGGACTCGAATAACTAGAGGTTATTTGAAATATTTCCGCAAGGAGTGCGAGCAAGATCTATGTTGGAGACTTAAGTTCACAAGTGAAATCTCGGGAGGGTTAGTACCTTTGAAGAGTTCAAAAGGAATATGGGGAGCGAAATCATTGTGTAGAAGTTAAGTTCAGTGGAAGGACGCCAAGTCAGTTTGGCCAGAGATTCTTGAGGAGTGAATCAGACAGTCAGAGTGAACAAGTGAGTTTCGACACTTCAGGAATTTGGGGTTCAGTATTTCGGGAGTCCTGACGACAAGGAGCAGAAACATAGTGGAGTGAAAATCCTAAAGTCATGAAAGGTGATAGGACTTTGGTGTGGAATTTCAAGATCTTGGCACTTCGAGTGTCAGGAAGCAGAGGGGGCAGTGATTTTTGGAATCGAGAGTTCAAATTTTTGGTTCGCGAAATCCTGAAGAGTGGAAGGAGAAAAATCCCGAAAAGGTTGCAGAATAATATCTTTGGGCTCCAATCGGGTTTCGGGGTTTGAGGAGTCAAGAGACATAGTTGCATGTCAACGCAACTCCCGAAATCATGAAGAGCGACAATCCGAAAGCAGGGTCCCAATCACCAGTCGAAGGATATGTGTGATGGAAGCCAAAAGAGGTGGTCGAGCTTTGGAGAAAGTCACAAAGGACCATCGATCTCACCAAAACGGGGAAATTTTGAAAACTGGGAAATCATAAGGGAAGAGGAACGAGTGTTGGTCGATTACTCAAGTCTCGAAAAGTCAAAATAAGTGGCAACAAGAGGCATGTGTTCGGTGCATTGAAGGAATCAAACCTCATTGACATTTCGGGTTTTGGAGGTTGAAGAGACAAGGGGCTCGACAACAGGATTCGCGAGATCACGAAATCTAAATTCCCAAAAGGAAAAAAGCCCTTATCACATTCGTTGGTTGGTTGTGGAGTTAACGTCTGTGTTTGATCACATAGGCATAACTCAGAAGGACCTGTGGAATACATCTGTTTGTGTGTGTGAAGTATTCCCTATGGGGAAATCAAAGAGTCAATCAGACTCAGGGGAAGATTTAGAACGATCTTGCATGGATCTTGGCCCGAGGATTAGGGGTCTATGTCAGTTGTGGTATCAGAGTTGCAGAACAAGTTCTTTTCTTTCTATAGCAAAGAAAAGAGGAACATTTTACAGCCATGCCGTCGAAAAGAAGAGGCTGGCCAATGCCAATGCCTGATCTAGCAAGGGAAAGAGAGATGTGTGAGTTGCGTGCTAGGTTTGATGCCATGGAGACAATACAGAGGTGCATAGTTGACGCTGGGGATATCAACGAATCTGAAAGTGAAAATGAAGATGGAAATTAAGAAGTTGCAGTCGAAGATGCTGTAGATAAATGCCTATTCAGGGTTGTTGCAAGGATAAGTGCCAGAGAAAAAATGGACATTCCAGTGTATGAGGGAAACTTGAATGTTGAAGAGCTTCTAGACTGGATTAGAGCTCTGGATAAATACTTCGACTATGAGGATGTCGAGGAAGACAAGAAGGTCAAACATGTCGTTACTAGACTTAAAGGGCATACAACACTGTGGTGGGATGAACTGCAGGCTGACAAATGCTGCAAAGGAAAACAAAAAATCAAAAGCTGGGATAGAATGGTTGCAAAGATGAAAGCCAAATTTATACCCAAAGATTATCAAATCACTTTGTTTCGGAGGATGAGGAATTTGAGACAGAAGATGATGTCAGTGAAGGAATACACTGAAGAATTCTACAATATAAACATCAGGGTAGGTCATCGGGAAATCAATGATGAAAACATTTCCAGGTACATGAATTGTCTGTGATATGACATTCAAGATGAGATGAGAATGATGAACATTCAGACTGTGGAAGATGCTTATCAAATGGCTCTAAAACCTGAAGAGAAGCTGAGCCGGAAGCAAGGTCAAAGAGGCTGAGGCAAAAGTTAAAGTAGAGGAAAAACAATTACCCAAGGCAGAACTGAGAGACCTAAAGAAGAGGGAAAGAAACCTCAAACTCAACCTAAGAGGGGAGGAAGCTCACAAGGAAGGCAATATGCTGATAGAAATACTTTTCCTCGAGCCAGAGGAACAGGAAGAGGTAGAGAAGGTGAAGTGAAATGCTTTGTCTGTGGAAAAATCAGACATAAATCCTATGAGTGTCCAGATAGGAAGAAAGATGGAGGTGAAACACACATTTCCGAAGCTGAAGGATGTAATGTTGAGGTAGAAGACATTGAGGGAGTAAGATCTTTGATGATGAGGAAAGTTCTCTTGAAGCTAGAGAAGGAGGGAGAGAACCCAACCCAAAGAAACAGTCTGTTTTAGACTGCTTGAAAAACTAATGATATAGTATGCAAGGTCATAGTGGATAGCGGTAGCATAGACAATCTTATATCTATAGAGATGGTAGAAAAGATGGAGCCGGAGATTGTTGTACATCCAAGCCCATACAGAGTTTCGTGGTTACAAAAAGGACATCAGGTAAATGTCACTAAACAATGTTTAGTTGAATTTAAAATAGGAGGATATAAAGATGAAATATTATGTGATGTCATTCCCATGGATGTTTGTCATCTATTTCTGGGCAGACCATGGAAATATGAAAGAAATGTAGTTCATGATGGGAGAAAGAACACATACACCCTGGAGAAAAATGGTAGGACTCACATGTTGTTGTCGATTAAGGATAAAGAGATGAAAACATAAATGAGCAACATTGTACTTCTCATGAGTGGGAAGGAACTTCTTAATGAGGTTAAGAATAAGGAAGACACACAATTTATTGTGGTCAGGAAGCCTAAAATTGTTTTGATTAGTACAATAATAGATGATTTACCAGAAGAAATCTAGGAATTGCTGGGAGAGTTTGTTGATATAGTAGTGGACAAACTACCTTGTTCGTTGCCACCTATCAGGAGTATACGCCATCATATCGACCTTATACCTTGATCCAGTTTACCAAACAAATCCATGTATAGATTGACGCCGCAGGAAAATGAAGAAGTCAAGAGACAAGTCTAGGACTTAATGGACAAGGGATTGATTCGAGAGAGCTTGAGTCCATGCGTTGTTCCAACAATGCTCAACCCAAAGAAAGATGGAGGCTATAGAATGTGTACAGACTTAAGGGAGATCAATAAGATTACCATCAGATACATATTTCCATTGCCAAGGATGGACGACTTGATGGATTGCTTGAGTGGAGCAAGATTTTTTTCAAAGATTGATTTGAAAAGCGGGTATCATCAAATTCAGGTGAGAGAAGGTGATCAATGGAAGACAACATTCAAGGTGAAGGAGGGGATATATGAATGGATTGTCATGCCATTTGGCTTAACGAATGTGCCCAATACTTTCATGAGATTGATGAACGAAGTCCTGAAGGATTTCATAGGGAAATTCATCATTGTATATGTTAATGATATATTAATTTTCAGCAGGACAGAAACAGAGCACTTAAAGCATTTAGCTGTAGTGATGAGGAGATTACAGCAAGAGAAATTGTTGATTAATATAAAGAAATCGTCATTTCTGAGTACATAACTCATTTATTTGGGGTTTGTTATCTCTACAAATGAGGTGAAAATGGATCCAGAAAAAGTAAAAGCGATTAAGAATTGGCCATTGCCGAAGAGTATGTTTGAAGTACGAAGCTTCCATGGTTTGGCTAGATTCTATAGGAAATTCATCCGAAAATTAAGTGGAATTAGCGCACCAATGATGGATACAGTGAAGAAAATACATAAATCTTTTCACTAGGCAAAAGAAGCAGAGAAGAACTTTAATTTGCTGAAGAAGAGGATCACTGAGCAACCAATTCTGGTTTTTCCAAATTTTAATAAGACATTCTAGGTTAGGTGTGACGCAAGTGGGTTTGCAATTAGAGCGGTCTTGAGCCAAGATGATAGGTCGATCACATACTTTAGTGAAAAACTGAATGAAGCGAAGATTAAGTACTCAACATATGACAAAGAATTCTATGCAGTCATACAAGCACTGAAGAAATGGAGACACTATTTGGTTCCCAAGGAGTTTGTTTTGTACAATGATAATCAAGCTTTGCAATTCATGACTCAACAAGAGAAGTTGAACCAAAAACATGCTAAATGGGTTGAATTCATGCAAAATTTTACTTTTGTGATTAAGCATATTTCTGGAACTGCTAACAAAGTTGTTGATGCTTTGAGCAGGAAATGTTTGCTTATGCAGGAATTTAGAGTCAAGACTTTAGGTTTTGATAACCTCAAAGAAATGTACAAGGATGATCTAGATTTCAAGGAGGCATATGAAGCATCTGAGAATCCAATTCTCAGAGACAAAAGCCAATGGACTGAATACATGATCCAAGATCGATTATTGTTAAGGGGAAATCAGCTATGTATTCCAAAATGCTCCATAAGGGAGAATATTCTAAAGGAAAAACACAGTGGCGGATTGGATGGACACTTCTGTCATGACAAGACGTTCTCAAAGTTGAATGGCTCATATTTTTGGCTAGGGATGAGGGCAGATGTTAATAAATTCGTGGATAGATGCAGAATTTGTCAGCACACGAAAGGAAAAAGGAAAAACGCAGGGTTATACTAACCATTGCCCATACTTGAAAGGACATGGGACGCAGTGACCATGGATTTCATATTGGGACTGCCAAGGACACAAAGAGGATGTGATTCAATCTTTGTGGTAGTCGACAAATTTTCAAAAATGACACATTTTATACCATGCCAAAAAACCAACGACGCAACTCATATTGTGAACCTATTTTTCAAGGAAGTCGTCAGACTTCACGGCTTGCCAAAGAGTATCGTGTTTGATCGAGATACCAAGTTCATAGGGAATTTATGGAGGACCTTATGGAAGAAGTTGGGGACAATTTTGTCTTTTAGTTCATCATATCATCCTCAGATGAATGGGCAAACAAAAGTTGTGAACAGGGGCTTGGAAGATTTGTTAAGAAGATTAGTGACTGAACATCACAATCAGTGGGATCACATTCTTCCACAGGAAAAATTCGCTTAGTAGAAGCACAAGGCAGAGTCCATTCTAGATTGTATATGTAATGCAGCCAAGAGGAGTTTCTGAATTGAAAGATTCAAAACAAAATGAATTTAGGAGTGCTAGTGCTAAGGACTTTGCAGAAGGAATGAAGGAGCTTCACAGTCGAGTTATGGAGCGATTGTAGAATTCAAGTTAGGAATACAAATGGAGAGCAGATCAACACAGGCGAGAACTTCAATTTGAAGTTGGTGATCTGATTCTTGCACATCTAATGAAGGAAAGGTTCCCAAGGGGAATGTATAACAAACTGAAAATGAAAAATATTGGACTGTGCAGGGTCATAAGGAGATTTGGGGCAAACGCATATGAGATTGAATTACCTGATGGGATCGGAATCTCACAGCTATTTAATGTTGAGGATTTGTACCCTTACGAAGATGAAGAAGCAGGAGCAGAGGAGGAACATAAAGAGGTACAACGGACAAAACAAATGCCTGTAATTGAAAAGTTACAGATGGAAATCATAATTGACAAAAGGGTTAGCAAAAAGACCAGGAGAAAAGAGTATTTTGAATACTTGGTCTAATGGAAGGGACATCCAGTTGAAGATGCCAGTTGGGAGGATGAAGCAAAAATTCAAAATCATGGGCAGACCATGTAAGAGCTCATGAACAGGAGTTCATGAAAATTTTCAAGCGAGGGAGTAGAGAAGAACCCATGTACAGGAGCACTTGAGTTAATATATGAAGCTTTGACTCAATTTTCATGATGTTGTGATGCTTACTATTTACATTTTCTGAATGGTATGTTTATAGTTGCTTTGTTTCTCTATATGCATTTGTTTCAATTCTTTGTTATCTGTATGATTTCATGTTGAGTGTATGAAGTCTAAGAGAGGAGAAGAATGATTTTCAATTGTTTCTCTTCCTGAGAATTCTTGCAAGGAGTGTAGCGAACGTCTGCAAGGTGTGCGTTGATGAAGGTCTAAGTTTTATCTCAAAAATATCGGGAGAGATATTGTTTTTCACATACAAGCAGAAGTGCAGGTGAAGCACAGATCCATCCAAGGTGTGCGCAGGCTATTTGAAGCCTTATAAGTTATCAACTAATGTGAAGGTGGAAGGAATGTTGTTGCAAAAAGTGCATAGAGTCGAGGACTCAAATAACCAGAGGTTATTTGAAATATTGTCGCAACGAGTGCGGGCAGGATCTCTCTTAGAGACTTAACTGCACAAGTGAAAGCTCAGGAGGGTTATTACCTTTGAAGAGTTCAAAAGGAATATGGGGAGCGAAATCATCGTGAAGAAGTTAAGTTCAGTGGAAGGATGCCAAGTCAGTTTGGCCAGAGATTCTTGAGGAGTGAATTAGACGGTTAGAATTCTCCGTTGAGAACTCATGAAGTCGCGAGGACCGTAGGATCCAATGAAGCTGCAAGGTAGTTAGGAGTTGGGTGAACCCATCACTTTGGTTTCAAGAATCAATGTGGACCGTTTATTGTGGTTAGTTGAGTCGTTAGATCATTTCAGAACTTCGAGTTTTGTAAGGTTTAAGTGCAGACCAAAACCTTTGGTCATTCACATTCCCGAACCGCGAAAGGGATTATCGTTTGTGAAGATGAACGAGTGAGTTTCGACACTTCAGGAATTTGGGGTTCGGTGTTTTGGGAGTCCTGAAAACAAGGAGCTGGGACATAGTGGAGTGAAAATCCCAAAGTCGTGAAACGCGATAGGACTTTGGCGTGGAATTTTGGGATTTCGACACTTCAAGTGTCGGGAAGCAGAGGGGGTAGAGATTTTTGGAATCGAGATTTCAAACTTTCGGTTCGCGAAATCCCGAAGAGCGAAAGGAGAAAACTCCTGAAAAGGTTGTGTGAGAATAGCTTTGGGTTCCAATCGGGTTTCGGGGTTCCAGGAGTCAAGAGACAGAGTTGCATGTCAACGCAACTCCTGAAATTGCGAAGAGCGAAAAGTCGAAAGCAGGGTCCCAATCACCAGTCAGAGGATACATGTGGCGAAATCCTAAAGAGGTGGTCGAGCTTCAAATAAAGTCCAAAAGGACCATCGATCTCGCCAGAAAGGGGAAATTTCAGAAACCGGGAAATCATAAGGGAAGAGGAACGAGTGTTGGTCGATCACTCAAGTCACGAAAAGATGAAATAAGTGGCAACAAGAGGCGTATGTTCAACACATTGAAGGATTCAACCCTCGTTGACGTTTCGGGTTTCGGAGGTTGAAGAGACAAGGGGCTCGAGAACAAGATTCGGGAGATCGCGAAATCCAAAATCCTAAAAGGAAAAACCCCTGATCACATTCGTTGGTCAGTTGTGGAGTTAACGCTTGTGTTTGATCACGTAGGCATAACTCAAAAGGAACTATGGAATACACCTATTTGTGTGTGTGAAGTATTCCTTGTGGGGAAATCAAAGAGTCAATCAGACTCAGGGGAAGATTTAGAACGATCCTGCGCGAATCTTGGCCCGAGAGTTGGGGGTCTGCATTAGAGGTCACTAGGGCTCACACACTAGTGAGACTACCCTCATGTTGGACTAAATGCCACACCTCTCATGGACTAACCGCCACGTTGGGAACATGGGACTAACCGCCCACTCAAGGTGATGTTGTTGATTTGGAAGTTTACTAACACATGCAGGTTTTTGTCTAATGGAAAATATTAACATGGTATAAGATCCTTGGACCAGGTTCAATTCCCTCGAGTTACGTCGGAGGGGGGGGTTTTGGACTAACCACTGCACCTCTCGTGGACTAACCGCCACGATGGGAACATGGGACTAACCGCCCACTCAACTTGATGTTGTTGATTTGGAAGTTTAGTAAAACCTGTGGGTTTTGGTGTAGTGGAAAATCTTAACAACTCACACACTCTATATTCTAAGATGGAAAATGATTACATATATATAGGTTAGAAGATCCCTAACAACATCTTCAATTTGTTTATCTGAAAACCAATCAAGCACTAATCTAGCTACAATAGAAATATGTGCTAACAATTTCCTAACTATGGAATTTTTTCATTATTCTGCAACATCTATAGCACATCCCAAATCCAATTTACATTTTCTTATACAACCCTCTCATGGGAGTTGGATTATTATATACATTGTGGAGAAACTACCTAGAACATGTCGTCTATTTCTAGGGATGATGATTTGTCTTCCAACATCAATATTATTGCAACTATACAACCAACACGCTTTGTTTCATCAGGAAATTTGATAGCACCTTCATCACACTAGTTTTGGCCTCGGGTATGGATCCCTCTTCAATATATACCTATTTTGGTTCTCATTACAGAAACTCCAAACATTCTATAATTACATAAAGGCACTCCTAAGATGACACCCCTTGGAGACATGGTCTCTGGTATAAAGATGTAAGTTTCTTTGTACTTCCCTATAGCAAGTATAGCTACTACATTTATGTCTTCTCCCATGGGAGGAACACAAGCTCAACCCATTCATTTTTTAAGTAAACACCCCCAACATATAATGTAGGTATATTTAATAGCAATCATTACTCTTGTTTAGAAATTCAGCTAGTACACTCTCGATTATGTAGCGCTATGGGTCAAATTCTCTCATATTTCAACATTTATACTTGTTCCACATTGCATATGTCTATTTGTACCACTAGATATATTTCCACAAGGACACATTATACTAATTTTGGTAGAGAATTCTTCCATTATCTTCAATCCCTTTCTACATTTTCACCCAAAGACCATATCCAATGGATATATCCTCAAGACAATCTACACTTATTTTTCAGAACTAGCACCTATCTCCCTAAACTTCCATCTCTAGGTGTAACCCATCACTCCTCAGAATTGAGGGATATTTCTTCTATCCTTTTCCCACTTATAAATGCACTCTTATATTATCTTGATGCTACTCCGTTAGAGAATTTTCTTTGTCATGATGTCACTAATTCACTAGAATGAGTAGCGGAGTTTCTTGGACTAGGATAGGAATGAAAGGGAGAAAATATCTATCTTCTAAACACATGGAACTTCTTTAATATTTCTTATTTATTCAGTTTACATCATAAATCAATACGCTATCTCCTTTCCACATTTCATATTAACCTCCTCTCATGTCTTCACTTCCTGTATTGAGTGTAGTTCACATATTTATGTGCACCATTGGATTTTTATCTACTCATATGAAACATATTTTTTCTAGCACAACACTTTAACATTTTCCCATAAGTGAAAACTACAAGTCATTACTAGCACATAGATCCAAATGATATCACACTAGACACTCTTTTGTATCCCCTTAGAGGAATTCCTAAACCAGGTAGAAAGAAGGCACACTTTTTGAGCTAGACTAGGAAGAACTAATGTGAAACTTCACGGTGCACTCCCCAAGAAGGATTCCTTACTAGCAACTCATCTCCCTTGAGGGTATTTTTTCAGTTTTTCAAAAACATGCATGGATCATTGGGTGCATCTTTCATCCTTAGAGTTCCATGCAAATTACTTATATATCTTTTCTTTTATCTTTTGAATGTGTGCATTTAGTTTATTATTTATTTCAATTAAATAGTTAGTTTGAGTGGACTAATTGTAAAACTATAGAATACCTTTAGCATTATGAATAAAGACTAATCATTTTCTCTGATCGATCCTTTGTTTTTTATTTTCATCTATGAATTATGGGATTTATGTTAGAAAAAAAAGGATCGGGGAGAAATAAAATAATACAAATGCGGAAATAAAATACAGAATATACACTATACAATAGAGACACATATATACATATTTGGTTCATCTAGTATGGGCTATGTCCACAAGAGAAATCTCCAGGTCCTTGCTTTATTATTATCAAGAAAATGAAGGATACAACCTACAAAACACCCATTGTAACTTCCTCTTCTTTCTCTCACAGTTTCCTCGTATAATACAATATTCACAATGATACACAGACACAATACATTTACCTCATAAAAGAGGGTTTCCTTCTAGGGAAAAAAGAAACCTAACATAGCTTCTACCATCAGATATGCGACCTTATAATGAATCGTCTAGGTTTACTATGAAATTACAATATACATTTACAAGATATGTTTTCCTTTGGGGACTTGCCTACCCCCGGACCCCGTAGAGTGAGTAACCCCCCTCTGCACTCGCGTGGAGGAGTGTACATTCTTTCTGGGTGTAAAGTATTCATGGGTATAAACACGACTGAAAAAAAACCTTTGAATAGGGAATATAATCAGGCTCCACAACCAACAATCACCCACTTCGAGACTAGTCTTAACAACTCCATCACTATTGTATCTGCTGGACTATGATCCTTCTCAGATCTGAAAAGTTTCCCATCTTCATTTTCATGCTTGAAGACCAACTGAAACTGAGCAGGAACTCAGTTTCTCCCTGGTTACTCCCTTGGTTAACATGTTTGCAAGATTATGGCTAGTGTGTATCTTTTCCAACTTCAAATGTCCATCTTCCAAGAAGGTTCGTATGAAATGGTAATTGAGTTGTATATTCTTAGTCTTCGAATAGAAGGTTGAATTCTTTGCAAGATGAACGACACTCTCATTGTCACAATACAACCTGTTATTATCTTGCTTCTTTCCCAATTCCTCCATAAACCTTTGTAACCAAATCATCTATTTACTAGCCTTTGTAGATGCAACATACTATGCCTCTATTGTTGAAAGTGCAATAACATTTTGGAGTTTTTAAATCGAACTTACTGTTGTTCCACCTACAGTAAAAACATACCTTGTGGTGCTCCTCCTTCTATCTTTATCACCTTCCATATCTAAATCAACATATCCCTGTAGAACAATGTCTAAACCTTCAAAACATAATTTATGAGTAGCAGTACCTCTCAAATACCTCAGAATCCACTTTACTGCATCCCAATGTTCTTTACCTGGATTGTTTATATACCTTCTCACAACTCCAATTGCATGTTGAATATATGGTCTTGTGAAAACCATCACATACATCAAGCTACCAATTATTGATGAATAAAGGACCATGGACATGTATTTTATATCCACCTGTGTCTTGGGACACATTTCCTTAATTAATTTGAAATGGATGAAAAAGGTGTACTAACTGTTTTTTCATTCTACATTCTAAACCTCTCCAACAACTTCTCTATGTACTCACCCTGAGACAATGTCAATTTGCGATTTTACCTATCTCTTTTTATTCTCATACTAAGGATTTTCTTTGTAGAACCCAAATCCTTCATCAAAAATTAATTAGCTAACTTCTTATTGAACACATTTATATCTTTCATATTAGACCCTTCAACAAACATGTCATCTACATACAATAGAAAGATAATATAGCTTCCATTTTCTATCTTTTTAAAATAAACAAACTGATCATAATCACATCTACTATAACCTTATTATGTCATAAACCTGTCAAACTTCAGATACCAGTGCCTTGGAGCTTTCTTTAGGCCAAAGAATCTCTTCTTCAACCTACATACCAAAATTTTCTTCCCTTTGACCTCATACCCCTTGTGGTTTCTTCTTATAAATCTCTTCCTCCAAATCCCCACGGAGAAAAGTTGGTTTTACATCTAACTATTTAAGATTTGAATCTTCTACTACAACAAGACTTAAAATAGTCCTAATTGAATTCGTTTTAACAATAGGAGAAAATATTTCATCAAAATCTATACCTTTCTTTTGTGCAAACCTCTTTACAACAATTCTAGCCTTGTACCAATTTTTTCCTCCATCTTCTTCTTTCAACTTGTAAACCCATTTATTCTACAATGCTCTTTTTCCTGCAGGAAACTGAATCAAATCCCAAGTCTGTTTATTTAACAGGTAATCCATTTCCTTTTCATACCTTGCTCCAACTTACTTTTGGTGTCTACATGCATTGCCTCTTCATAACGTTCCGGTTCACCAGAATCAATAAAAAATAAATAATACAATGAAGGAGAGTATCGTTCGGGGGTGTACTTAACTTGGTAGATCTTTTAAAAACACTTTCCAGAGTTTGAGGTACATGTTGCTCATGTTGTTGTACATTTTGATTTTCTGGTTCTTTTGGAATATCTTTTTTGGTGATCTCATCAAGCACTATGTATTCTGGTCTTTATTTTTCCTGTTTCTTTCCCTACAACTGAACTTTTTACATGACCCTCTCATTGAATATGACATCTCTACTCCTAAATATTTTTTTTACTTTCAAAATCCCATAAGCAATAAGCGAAAGCATTAATATTGTATCCAATGAAGGTACACTTCTTGGATTTTGCCTCAAGCTTTGTTTTATTTTCTTTATCAATATGGACAAATGATTCACAACTGAATGTCTTCAAAAAATAATAGTTTACCTTTTTACCTATCCAAGCCTCCTTTGGAATTCTACCATCCAAAGAGCTTTAAGGTCCTTTGTTTATTAAGTCAACAACAATATCTAAAACATCTTCCTATAAATGTAAGGACTAACTAGCATCCAATCCGATACTCCTTCCACACTCCATGATTGTCCTATTCATCCTTTCCGACACACCATTTTCTCGTGGTGTTTCTGGAACTATCTTCTCTCTACGAATCCCATGGTATGAACAATAATCATCAAACTCCTTATTGAAATATTCACCTCCATTGTCTGATCTAAGACAATTCAACCTTTTTCCTATCTCATTCTCAACCAAAGCTTTCCATTTCTTAAAAGTATCAAAAACATCATATTTTTGTTTCATGCAATAAACCCAAGTTTTTCTAGTTGCATCATCAATAAAAGTAACATAATAACGAGAGCCACCAAGAGATGATACCTAGGTTAGTCCCCATACATTGTATGCACAATCTCTAACCTTTCACTCTTCTTTTATTTTTTGAGTCTAAGAAATTTGACTCTCTTTTGTTTTCCATAAACACAATTCTCACAGAAATCCAAATCAATTTGTTTAAGATCTGGAAGCAAATTTATTTTGTGAAGTATCTACATCCCCTTCTCACTCATGTGTCCAAACCTATGATTCATCTAGTCTTGTAGAGGTTAAAGAGATAGAAGAGTCAGTATTGCCAATACATAAATAGAATGTACCTACCTTCTCTCCCTTTCCTATCACGAGTGATCCTTTGGTGACCTTCCACACCTTATCTATAAATATGGATGTACAAACTTCACTTTCCAACTGGCCTGTTGAAATTAGATTTTTCCTTAGATCTGCAACATTTCTTACCTCTTTCAACAACCATTGGTTTCCATTGCTTTGCTTTATTTTTACCTTTCTCATTCCAACAATTTTGCATGGTGAATCATTACCCAAAGGATAGTTCAGACAGGGAGAGGAGCCCCCAAAAGGGAAGTTACCCTTTATCAATGATGCCAAAGTGGGAGTGAGAGAGAGAATAATCAGAGGCATGGAAATTGAGAGAAAGAACAAAGGCATGATTACAGGGGGAGAAATGGTCACAGGGGGAGCATGAGCACAAGAATAGGTGTTGAATCAGGAGTATTTCCATGCCTCAGTGTTTTCATCAATGCTAAAGGGGGAGATTGTTGAAATAGTGGTTGTCATTGATATCAACCCTTGAAGGAGCCCCGATGATGTGGTTATGGTACACAAAGTTGATAGAGTAATATGGTCATTAAGGAAAATGTAAATTTTGCTAACTCACTCATGAATGTATTGTACTCATCATGTTATTTCGAGTGATATGTAGTACGCCATGTGGTTCCTCACGGTTAGTGAGATATGACCATGTGACTATGGAAACCCCGAAGAATGGTCAAGAAATAGGGGTGATTTTAAGGATGGAAATTTATTTTAAAATGTACAAACCTTGGCGAGTTTTACTAATCCTTCATATGACAACTATAAATGTTTGGCGATATTTTTGTAAAAACATTCAAATTTCTAAGGATTTTGTATAATTTGCATAAAATTTTGGTGATTTTTAAGGTAAAATATTTTTATCCTATAGAATTTGGGAGAATTGGCTAATCCTTTTTTCAGAAAACCCATAGAAAATTAGCCAATGAGAGAAATTTAGCCCCTAAAATCATCCTTGTCAAGAATCCCATAGTTGGTTACAAGTCTTCATGAATGTGTAAAGTGGTTATAACAAGAAATTTAATACTCCCCTAAGTTTAAGGAAATAGTTTACCTAGAAAAAATATAAATACCGCGCAAGGAGTCTTTCATAAGTACAATTTACAAATATCTATTGATTATCTATCTTATGAAGAAATTTTGATATATTGGAGCAATATGAGGTTGAGTATTAGGTAGAAAGTCTGAATTTGTGAAGGACCCACAAGTGGAAGTCTCGAAGTTCCATCAAAAGTGAGTAACCCTAGTTTCTGAGGTATCTGCAGGTTACAAGTTAGAAGAGGCTATAGTGGAGAAAAGTGAAGATATCTGCGGGTAGTAGAAGAGGAAGTCATCGATCTATGAAAATCTCATGAAAGATTGGGTAATTCTATTACTAGGTCATGAAGTAAAAGTAAGCCCACATGTTAGATGTACTATGTATCGGGTGAGCTACTAGTATGCTTATATGCATGTTGTATTTGGTTATGATATGGTGTATGCTTGAGGCATACTTGGAATGTTTGGTATTGGCACATGGTTATGGTACATCTTGGCTACATGGTTGAGTAAGGAGAACTCTTGTATTTGGTTTAGTCTATGATATGGTTGTAGTGATTCATATGTTTGAGATGGTTGTTCATGGTTGAGGAAAACACTTGATGTATGGTTGCATATGCATGAGGGACATGCATCAGTTCCTTAAAGGACTTCATTGATGATATGATATATGTATATACATGTTGATGGTATATGGTATAGTTTCTTCATATGATTGATGCTCTAGTACTTGGTACATGGTTTGATATATGATTGACTACTCATCGTTGATGTTATGGTATCTACATTTGGCATATCTTTTGGTACATGATTGATACACATGTTGTTATACAGTTGATGCATGGTATGGTATAGGTTTTGGTTGAATGATTATGAGACGGTGACAGTGGCAATGGAAATGGAAGTGACAATGGCAGTGGCAGTTGGTCTACACTTATATTTTAGGGTGGCATGATGAGGCAAGGATATGTGGTTTTAGCTACCTTCTGGTTGGAGTGAACTAAGAGGGTTTTAGCCTCCTTCTGGTTGGAGCCATAGAATTCAGGGGGTTGTAGCTTTCTTCAAGTTGGAGCATGAGAATAGGGGGTTGTAGCCTCTTTCCAATTGCAGTTAGAAAATTGGGAAGTTGGTGCTTCCAATGAATGTATTCTTTTGACATATAAGGAAAGCATTCCATGATTTTCTCTCATTTGAGTTTCCATGTAAATTTTGGTATACTTTACATTTGATGTGATATTGTTTATATGATATTGTTTATAATTATACTATTGATGATATATATTGACTGCTAAAGATAAACTCCTTAGCATTGTTGAAGAATATACATAGTGGTTAAAAATAATAAAAATGTTCATATTGATTCACCCATGTCAATATTCCAACAAATTCTATATATACTTTTAGTGAAACTATGCCTAGATTTAGATTATAAATGGTCTTCTCATAATTAAACAAATTTAATTAATTAAGGAATAAATGAATAAAACTACAATTTAAAAAAGGCATGGCTTTCACTGTAATTGAGTAATAAATGTTTAAAAAACAATTTAAAATCTAATCTATTTGAACATTGTAGTAAATTGAATTTGTATGTAACCTATTAGGTGAAACAACCTCAAAGAAACCTGGGAGCGTCTTTTTAAAGGATGGGATGCAAAATCACAAATAAACATGTAAGCAGAAACGTGGCAGCTTCTACTTAATGGAATAATCTCACCTCTAACTAACTGTTTTGGAAAACCTCTATTAAGTCGACTTGACAAACATAATAGACATATATGAATAAAGGTCCTATCACCATGTAGAAAGACATGTAAATAAAAATAAAATACAGTAATTACAAGTTCGATTTCAATGTCAGGCTCGGGAATCCTCATATTTTTTTAAGCACTCATTTCGATCTACACACTTTCAATGTCGTAAAAAACTTATATTGTCAAGAAGGATGAACATTCCCTGCGTTTTCCAAGTTCACTAGTCCACTCTAGCATGGTAGCATTCTCTAAAGATTTTAAATAAGTCTCCATTTCGAAAGGCACACATCGATAACGGAAGATTCGAGGGCAGAATTAGCAGTGAAATGCATGTGAATACTAAGCCTGTGCACAATGAATCGATGTTATTAGGGTTAATATGGTAATCTCAAACAATAACTAGAGGCCTTCATTTCATGTAGCAACGATGGACGAAGACCATAGTTAGAACAATGGCGAATATGTGCATCATTATCAAATATTCTCGTTCTCTATCTCTCTATAGGAGGTATACCAAGTTTCAAGGGAAGAAAATAAATAGGTAAACTAACAACTGTCCTTCCTTATTTCTTTGGCATAGTTAGAAAAATGGGGGATATGTGCATTATGATCATATCTTATCATTTTTTATCTCTCTATATGAGGTATAACAAGTTTCAGGGGAAGAAAAGAAATAGGTAAACTCATAACTTCCCTTCCTCATTTCTTTGGCAATTACTCTATGCTTCTACGGGGAAAGAAACTAAGTATGAAGCATAACATTTATCCATCATCATCTCATTTAGTTCCATCTCATCCAGTTTACTAAGTAGTTTACCCGATTCTAGACACCTTAGTTCCGGAGTCCTTTGTCCTAGGGACAAATAAAGATCCATCATAGCCTCTAGATGAAAATCCTATAGTTATATAGCCCACATATTTCCTTTGTGCGGTTCCAATGCTTAGTAAAGGTGCTCTAGATGGGATCCACTTATGTCTCTGACAGGGCTTGGGAGAATATATCATGCATGATCAACTAAAATCCTCTCGATGAAGTTGCATGCGTTGCCCATAAATAAATACTTCTACCTTTTGGCGTAATAGAAGATTCGATCCAGCACCGGTTTCTATTCGTTTTGGAAAGAGGATAAAAAGATGCCAAAATTTAATATTAAAATTCGGAGACTGTGGAATCGGTCATTTGTGTGGCCACTATGTTTCTTTCTCAACAAGTTTTGTGTGTTGAAACACAAAACTATAAACACCGGGTATTCAATACATTAGCTTCATTGCAATACAATTATTCCATAATGCATTACATCTTTGAAAAAAATAGTTTAATGGAATATATGATTCCTTAACACCTTTTAATGGTTGCAAATGTTGATAATTGATACACTCTTGTCAATCATCTCACACAATGCAATCTATTTGCAGTATAATGCATGCAAAATACATGATTAGTTTTCCAAAATAAATTGTTGTAAGTGTTATATGAGGCTATGTATTGTTATGAAGATCAAGGTTGATCACAGTTGAACTCGACCTTTTTGTGCAACTACCTAAATAATAATTTCCTCTTTCTTTATGTATGGATTGTAAACCCGATTCTATCATATTGTGATTTAATCATTTGCTATAATGTTATGCTATTCTAATTGAATGATTATCTAGTCCATAGATAGGCTTGCATAGATCCTTCATTTGGTATGAGAGCTAGTTGTTGTTTTAGGGTAATCATGTCAAACTCAAATTCCTTGTCCATTCCATAATTTAATGGAAGTAATTATGATTATTGGTGCATCAAGATTATGATCTTTTTGATAGGAAAATATCTATGGGATATTGTAGAAACGACTTATGTAGAGAAATTAGATTGGACCACTCTTACTACAAATGATAAAGTAGCTAAGAAAGAATTTAGAAAGAACAATGCTCAAGATTTATTTCATATCCAAATTGTTCTTGATAAAAGTTTGTTTCCAAGAATTGCAAGTGTAAAGACAACAAAGGATGCCTAAAAAACTCTACAAGAATTTTACCCAGGAAGTGATCAAGTCAAAGTTATCAAGCTACAGACATTGAAAAGAGAATTTTAGAATTTGAATATGCAAGAAGTTGAAAATGTAAGTGATTATTGTGTGAGAGTAAAAGATGTATTCCATAAAATGGCTACTCTTGGAGAAATTGTGGAGAAAGAGGTTGTCATTAAAAATGTGTTGAGGTCTCTAACACCAAGGTGGAATCATGTTGCCATAATCATTGAAGAAATTAAAGATTTTTATACTCTTCATTTTGATCACCTAGTTGGATCTATTATGCGACATGAAGAAAGATTGATAGATTCATTTGGAGAAAGTGGCGAGAAAGTTTTTTCTTCAAAATTTCAAATTACAAAGAATGAAGATGCCAACTCTAGAAACAAAAGAAACCAAAGCCAAGGTAGATGTCAAAATCATAATTATCCAAGAGGAAGAGGTGGTTCAAGAGGAAGAGGCAGAGACAAATTTTGTAAAAGAAATATCCAATGTTATTATTGTAAAAGGTATGGTCACTTTGAAAGGTATCGTAGATTAAAAGAAGATAATAGTAAAAAATGTGTTAATTATGCTTAAGAAGGTGTTGAAGCCTCTCCAAACAATTTTTTTTTTATCTTAAAACAAAGTTGAAAATGGCACTAAAGATATTTGGTATTTATATTCAGGGTGTTCTAACCACATGTCAGGAAATAAGGAGCTCTTTTCTATAGTGGATGAGAGTTTCAAATCCAAAATCAAGCTCGGTGATGACAAAGCATTGGAGGTTTCTGAAAAAGGAGTTATGGAAGTCCATGCTAAAGAAGGTATGAAAAGTGTTAAGGACATTTATTACACTCCATAATTAAAGCATAATTGATTGAGCGTTGGTCAATTGTGTGAGAAAAATTATAAGGTGGTGTTTGAAAATCAACAATGTACAATTTATGATAAGAATTACAGGAAATAGTGTGTTTACAGTTGTACCTACGTCAAAGAATAAGATGTTTCCATTGATGTTGGAGAACATAACAACCGTCTTGCCCATATGACATATGAAGAAAAAAGTTGGTTGTGGCATCTTAGGTATGGAAATTTGAATTTTCATAGTCTGAAGCTTCTAACATCAAAAGAATTAGCTTATGGTTGGCCTAAGGTTCAAGAACAGAAGGATATTTGGGAAGGATGTCCTAAAAGAAAACATTTGGGTAATTCATCATATTTTATTACTTTTATTGATGATTACTCACAGAATTGTTGGGTTTATTTTTTGAAGACTAAGGATGAAGCCTTTCATACATTCAAGAGGTTTAAATCCCTTGTGCAAAATGAAAGGGGTTGCAAAATCAAGTGCTTAAGGATTGATCATGGAGGAGAATTTTGTTCAAAATATTTTTCATAATTATTGTGATATGAATGGCATCAAAATAAAGCTGACCACTGCTTATACATCTCAACAAAACAGAGTAGAAGAAAGGAAAAATCGTACAGTGGTGGAAATGGCAAGAAGTATGTTACGAAACAAGGGATTAAGCAATTATTTTTCGGGTGAAGTTGCTACATCTTTATATATTCTCAATCAATGTCCCACAAGTGCACTTGATATGATGACTCGATATGAAGCCTGGTATGAAAAAAATCCTAATTTTAATCATTTCAAAGTCTTTGGTTGTGTAGCCTATGTCCATGTAGTTTATCAAAAGAGAAAAAAGTTAGATCCAAAAAGTGAGTCATGCATTTTTGTTGAATATAGTGAAGAAATTAAGGCTTAGAGGTTGTATAATCCCCTCACTAATAGAATTGTTGTGTCAAGAGATGTAATTTTTTATGAAGGGGCAGTTTATGGTCATCAAAAATGCCATGATGATATGTCTAAATCTATTTTGGATAGGGATATTATTGATGATACTGAAAATGAGCAACCCGCTAATATTTTAGTTCCAAGTGATATAAATCCACCAAGTAGCCCCTCATCTAATTCTTCATTTCCAAATACAATCCCAACATTAAATTCAAGTTCTGCAAGGAATGTGAGAATATTAAGTTACATTTATCAAAGGAGTAAAAGTTGAGCACATGAAGAAAATCCAATAGGTGAGAAGTAAATTTTTTTTTACTTTCCAGGGCTGATTTTGAACCATAATGTTTTGAAGATGCTTGTACTAATGAGGTTTGGGTGAAATAAATGCAAGAAGAGATAGATTCTATTCATAGGAATGATACTTGGGAGCTTACATAACTTCCACATGAGAAGAAAAAGATTGGTACTAAATGGATCTACAAGACTAAGTACAATAGTGATGGGAGTGCTGAAAGACACAAGGCAAGCTTAGTTGTTAAAGACTTCATACAAAGGTATGGAATTGATTATGAAGAAACATTTGCACCAGTAGCAAGACAATAAACTGTTAGAATGATGACTTCATTAGCAGCTCAGAAGAAATGGAGCATTCATCACATGGATGTGAAAAGTGCTTTTTTGAATGGGTACTTAGAAGAAGAAGTGTTTGTCGAACAACCACAATTTTTTGGAGTGCAAGGAAAAGAACATCAAGTATACAAGTTGAAGAAGGCTTCGTATGGCCTCAAGCAAGCACCAAGAACATGGTATGCTAGGATTGATGGATATTTTTAGGAGAGTGGCTTCATTAGAAGTAAAAATGAACCCACACTTTACTACAAAGAAGAAGGTAATGAAATTCTTATTGTAAGTCTATATGTTGATGACTTATTATATATGGTTAGTGGTTCTAAGATGAAGGATGAATTCAAAATTGCTATGATGAATGAATTTGAGATGAAATATTTGGGTCTCATGCAATATTTTCTAGGTATGAAGGGTTATCAAAATGAGGATGAAATTTTCATTTGTCAAACAAAGTATGCAAAAGATATGTTGAAGAAATTTGATATGGTAGATTGTAAACCGGACTCCACTCCAATTTTCTCATGGAATTGTGTTGTGTAGAGATGATGGTGCTGAAATAGTTGATGACGCAACATACAAAAGTATTGTTGGAAGTTTGATGTTTCTAACCCACACAAGACCTCATATTGCTTATTCAGCTTCTCTTGCGTCAAGATACATGACACAACCATCTGAAATACATATGAAGGAAGCCAAGAGGATTTTGAGATATGTGAGAGGAACTCTAAATTCTGGTATTCATCACTACACTTATAAAGGTTTAATCTTGTTGGATTTAGTGATTCTAATTGGGTAGGTAGTTTGTATGACTGAAATTCTACATGTGGTAATTTTTTCTCTTTTGGTTCGGGTTTGATTACTTGGAGCTCAAAGAAGAAAAGTATAGTTTCACTTTCATCCACATAAGCAGAGTATCTTGCAGTTACCTCAGTAGGTACACACGCATTATGGCTTAGAAAATTTCTAGAAGAAATTGGAGAGAAACAAATTCATCCTATAGTGATATTTTGTGATAAAACTAGTGCCATCAAATTGGCCAAGAATCCAGTCCATCATAGCAGGACAAAACATCCATTACAGCAGGACAAAACATTTTGATTTAAAGTTTCATTTCATTAGAGATTTGGGGCAAAAGAATGAAGTAGAACTAAGGTATATAAAGATTCAAGAACAACTTGCAAACATTTTGCTAAAGTATAGATTTTGAAACTTCGAGATCCGATTGTGAGCCCTCTCAATATTAAGGGGCAGTATGTTGATAATTGATGCAGTCTTGTCAATCATCTGACATGATGCAATCTATTTGTAGTTTTCTTTTCTGTCGGTTAGTGTTTAGATATAGATTGTTTGACTAAATAATACATGCAAAATGCATGAGTAGTTTTCCAAAGTAAATTGTTGTAGGCATTCAATCAAGAGAAACTAACTATTTTTTTTATGACGCTATGTATTGTTATGAATATAAAGGTTGATCACATAACCTTTTTATGCAACTACCTGGATCCTAAATAATAATTTCCTCTTTCTTTATACATGGATTGTAAACCGGATTCTATGATATTGTGATTTAATCACTTGCTATAATGTTATGCTATTCTAATTGAATGATTATCTAGTCTAGAGTAAGATTTGAGTAAAAAAACAAAAGGTACCGGGTTTTAATGTCTAGTTGCAAAAGTTAGAGAAGAAACCTTAATATATAAAAATTACTTATGTGCTTGTATTGGACAATTTATAGATTTTTGTCAATAAATGTTTGCAGTGTTTAAAATTAAATCTTATGAAAGTTCACTATAAGATATAAAATTACTTTTCTCACTAGCTACAATTTTTTACCACCTAGAACATTGAAGATAACATTTGTACTAAACATAATAGCTCATCAACAAACAAAAAACAGGTATGCAAATTAGAAAGATTCAAATCAGAAAAGATAGGCCAAACAGAATGCTCAGTCATATTTCACACTAATTGTTTTTCGAAAAATACGTTTTAGGTCTGCAAATTAGAAATCTTCAAGACAGAAAAGGTGGTCCAAATAAAATGCTCATTGATATTTCACAATTGTTTTTTCTATGCTCATTCATATTTCACAATTAATTTTTCGGAAAAATAGGTTTTAGATTTTATCTTCATGAGATTATGTGGCATCAAATTGAAAAAATTTCCATTCTTTTTCCATGACAACATTAAGAAGACGTTCTGCAAATATTTGTTACAAAGAATCTTCTTTAACATCTGTCCATTTTTTTTTTTCTGAAAAATAACTTTTCCCTTGAGGAGATTATGAAGCATACACTTTATAAAATATCCATTCTTTATTTAAAACAAGTTTAAGAAGACGTTCTACAAATATTTGTTATGAAAAACCTTCAATCAATAAAAATGTTAGCCAGCCAGGGTTTGTTTTATCTATTCAGAAGCAAAACCTGGTTGTATCTACTCAGAATTTGTTCTGAATGATGAGCACGCGATTTAGAAATACTAAAGTTATACAAATGTAACTACTGTGTCATTATTTAAGAGCTAATCGATACTTCTATGAACAAGGATATTCTACTCATACGTTTCATGTTGGGGACTTCACTAATTGGGGAAGGGCCATTCGAATAGGGATTCACCTTTAACCCATCAACAGTTTATCACCACGAAGCCGCATTGGAGATCTGCACTTTTCAGTGACTGCAGGTATCTAGCACTCTCTTCCTTTTCAGAAATTTGGAACTACCTTCCCATCAATTTCTAACTATTTTTCAAAGAAATATATCTTAGTTTTTGTTATCTTTTAAGGAATGAGGTTTTTGGGGATTACATTCAAATGTTTTTCTTAAACAAAACTAGGGATATCTTCAGGTTCGTACAGGGTATGTTTAAGAAGGCATTATGCTAATGTTACCTACATAGATTCTAATCTGAATGGAAACTAGAAGCAGGATTTTGTGAAAGTGATAAATGCAGTGGCTCATTAGTGAATTAGAAACTCCTGAGAAAGTTAGTGAACCTTCCCATATTTGAATTTTTGTGCTGCTCTTTATCCACTTTAACGGAAAACCACGCGTCAAGTCATCAATTAGGTCAGTGATGCAGAAGTTGATCCTTATGCACTCACGTAATTTTACATTCATAGGAAAAATAATAACCATATAAAATTTAGAACACTGGAATATATATTGGAGAGTGATTTGTCCAAAGATACAACTCAGCACACAGGTGTATTACTGACATAAATGGAAAGAATTTTGAAGCCGAACAAGAATCGATCATGAATCCTCCTCCACATGGCTTCATATTAACATGCTTTGACAATGTCATTCAAACTTCTGATTCAAT